>VXAX01006658.1:1060509-1379474 GCA_013399835.1 Leptocoma aspasia | reverse complement strand
TTTTTTTTTTTTTTTTTGTGCCTCTGTTGATAGAAATACTGACACCACACCTGTGAAAGCCCCACTGCTGCCACCTTGCTATATAAAGCTCCACCTTCCTGCATAAGCAGACAGTAATATGGGGAGAAGTCTGAGTAGCCTAACATACAGGGATACATTGTTTTTTGAGAGCACCAGAATAGCTCCTAGTACACTTTTTGTGACCAAGTTGACCATTAGATACTGTATACATTGTATTCTTCAGCTTAGATGTTAAGGTTGTTATCAGTTTCTTTCTTCTAAGAGGGGAGATACCTATCCATAAATTACAGTTGTCCACTAAAGTGGTCCCAGGAAGGATGATACAGATGGTAAGGCACTGTCTGTGACTGCCATTTCTTTTCCCCAGAATTAAATAAGCCAAGTAATGAACTTAATGGTGTGGTATTTTTCTTGGCAGTACAATTTACATTACCCTTTACTGTAAATAATGTCAGATCTTTGCTATACTTTTAAATAGCAAAAGATTGCAAGCCTTAAGCATTTAGAAACTGAGGTAAAAGCCTTAAAAATAGTAGATGCTTAAAAACAATTGAAAAAACTGTTCTATTCTCAGGTTTTTTTATATTGCCACCTTATTGTAGGTTTTTAGACATTTGCATTTTTCACATTTTACTTGTGCATTTAAGGTAAAAAACTATGTTATGAGTGTTATGATTCAAACAGGATCCACATATCAAGAAATGTGCAAAGCATCAAAGGTTCAACATTAAATGAGAAGAACTGTCATGATGATTTATAAGTTAATTATTTCTTTCTTTAATGAACCATGTTTCAGTTTCTTACAGGTGTTTATATATGACCATACATCATTAATATTTTCTAATAAATGTTTAGCATTTTTATTTCCTCTAGTTACTTACTAAACAAAAAGTTTCTATTTTAATGCTGCTGGTTATTACTTTTTTCGCTCTGTGGTCTTGCTGCCTAGATACTAGCAAGTTGTATTGACCTTATATTTTCCAGTCGCACTTTTTAAAAAAGAATTAATAGATTCTGTAAATCATGGGCGAACAGCAATTAAGACATGGAATTCTTCGATTTGGTGTTTTCAGTTACTTCCCAGACAATGTACTTGGAACTAAGACTGACATTGCTTGTCCTGAATTTTTCCTCCTACCCCCCTTTATGCAGAAGAATTGCCTTCTGCTTCCTAAATATTATCTGAAATAATATTTTCTAATTGCTTTAGAAAATGGTAGGGCCAGAAGATACATAAAATAATGTCATGTGCATTTTTCAGTGGTGGGTTTCACTTAAGTGCAGGGATTTAGTAGTTACAATACTTGTATACATCAGTGTTTTAAGTATGACTTTGTTATTTTTAACTAAGAATTTTGGGGATATTGTAGCTCACAAGATTCTATATGTAATTCTAAACTAAAAGTGTAAAGTTCAAAGCAACCATAGCTTCAGTAGTTGTCCACATCATTCAATGTATATGTCAAAGCAAAAGCAAACCAGAACATTTCCACTGCTTCCCAGAACATAATATCCAAATCATCTCACTTGCTCCTCCAATCAGGCATTATATTGTCTTTGTCTAACAACACAGTGTACACTGCTAAATAGAAATCAAAATTATCATGCAGGTAACTCTTCTGTCATCCAGAGTGTGAAGGAAGCTGACACTCTCGCTGGTGCTGCTGTGTCTGTTTTGCCCCAGCATCCCTGAGCATGAACTTGTGTGTGTGTGTGGTGTTGGAGGGCTGCTGTGAAGCACACTGCAAATAAAGAGAATACTTCACCCTGGTCTGAGTTTTTCTGACTTACAGAGGTGCCATCCACATACTCCTTTAAAATCTTTGGTGTTTGTCACTAGAATGCTTCTCTGAAATTTATGTTAGGTCAGACAGAGGTCAATGTGCCCTGTCTGAAGCCTAGGTTTACGCCCCTTTGGCAGTTTTAGTAAAAGACTCATCTTTTGTCATATGTTGGTTTGCTCTTGCAAACCTGTGACAAACTAGGTAAGACTGAAACGCATACTTGCTTTGTCACTTGAATTAACTTATCTGCACAATAGTTCTGAGTAGATGTGTCATTTTCCCCTATTCCAGAGGCTATTTATATTTTGCTGACTAGCAGTCGGGGTATTGCTAATGACAGTTGTGAACGTGACTACAGGCAGAAGCACTGCTTCAGTGCCTCATAAACCTGAGTAACTGATAGGAGATTGCTTTAGACTTCCAACCCTGTAAATTTTCCAAATAATGTTTTCTGAGTTTAGAATGCGTGAACAAGTGTTCCCTTATCTGCCTTAAATATCTAGTGAGATTTTATCTGAAGACTATTGGGTAGTTCTGGAAGCACACATAGATATATCACTGATCTATCCTGGTGAGAGGGAATTATGCCTCAAATCTCAAGCAGATAGGACAGTGCTCAAGACATGTACTAGTGTCTTCTGAAAAGTTTTTACCAAAACTCTGTAAGATCTTAAATAAGGAATTGTTGTAGGAAACGGTTGCTTAAAATGCCTGACTTACATTGACTAACTGTCGCAGACTAGTTTAAATGAGGATATTGTGTTGTGCTAGTTGGGCAAGAGAGGGGAAAAGAGGAAGTGGCCAATTTCTTCATTTGACTATGAGTCCTGGGAAAGGAATGAAGGTAACTGTGTGACAACTCTTATCACCCAGCAGGTTGCAAAGTACTGAGCATTAGACTGCCAAACTCAATGTCTGTGCATACAGTGCATGTTACACAGGAGGCCATAGGTTACTGTGAACTTTCTGTCCTACCAGTGAAAGTTCAGGTGCTGGTCATTGCTAGGAGCAAGATCACAGATTAGGTGGTCAGTGGCCTGGGTTATCCCATCTCTGTGGCGCCAAGGGTCATGAAGAAATATCAGTCAAGAAAATCAAGAGTTGTCACTGCTTTACTGGTCAGATTTTGGTATGCAGCTGTATTTGTTTGTCTTCTTGAGCATCAGTCCTGCCTTCCGTATGCCATTTGAAATCTGGAATTTAGATGATGCAAGGTAGCCGGTTTTAATTTCTCAAGGGTTTTGCTTCTTTTTAAAACCCAGAGCAAGTATGTTTCAAGTTTAGTTTCCTTTTCCTGGGTTGTTTGCTGGGGACTGAATGGAACATTGCTACTAGCAGCAGAGGAATCCACATTAAACAACATTAATTTTCACACAGAATTATTTAGGCTGGAAAGGACTTCTTGACATCATCTAGTCCAATGCCAAACTTGCCATGTCATCCAAACATTAAGCTATAAATAGACTGATGTGGGCCAAATTTATTATCAGTCAGTGCTGTATGCTTTTTAAAATCAGTCGTTACACCAGGCTTTTCAACAAACACACAATAAAAGAAGCTATAATAGTAATAATTGCAAAAAAATTTTAGAAATTATTTTTGAGGTGTCACACTCACTTGAGCAGTCTTTGATGTACTTGTTCAAATGTACTTAGATTGACTAAACAAAAACAAGATATGCAGTGTATCAGTGATAAGTGGCCAGTATGAATTATTTTGTATGGGAATTTGATGTTAATAAGGAGAATTTTTCTGGCTGAATTGTGACAGCATATCAGAGTTTACATATGCAAAACTTCTCCATGTTTCAGTCCTGGGTTCTTTTCTCTGTCAGTGAGCCTCAGTTTGCGTCTGCTTTGTTAAATACCTTCCTCTTGGAATACTGGTTCAAAACATGCTTTAGGAGATCAATATAGTAACTTGGATATAAGTTTGATAGTAGTATTGACGTTTACAGCACCCATTTATCCATGGTGACTCCTTGCTTGTGGATTTGAAATTTTTAATAGTGGTCTTGGGATAGTCCAGTCTGCCCAGTTGAGTATATGCATAGTGAATGCTTTTTCTGCACTGTGATTATGGATTAGAGGTGTCACTTCTGGCTTATGTGCCAGTCTGTGGTCATCAGGTGAAGTAGAGATCTTACAAGTTTTTGGATTTGAAGTTTTTTACTGGAGAGGATTTTTCAGTTTGCCATTTGTTGCGAATCTCTTTTCATAGTGTTATTTGTCGTCCACATCACTGGTCAGCTACTGACACAGAGGAGGACATGGTAATGCAAATGGCAGAGGCAGTAAGGGGCATCTCCTCTTGGCCCTGGTGTGGCTTCATCACTTGAAGCCAACCTAAAGACTACAGCCAAGCTGAAACACTTGCTGTCACAGAGCAGCTTCTATGAAAATACAAGCAAAAGTAATGGGTGTCACTTAAGCACGAGAGTCTCTTTCGCATTCCCTGTTTAGATGATTTGTTACTGCTGAAGGACATAGGCTTTTGGTTTGAGCTATAGACTTCTTTCTCCAGTACCTTTCAGTGGGTTTTCAGTGGGTCAGAACTAGTTTATACAATGTACAATTGTGTATTTCACCCTTGCATTTACACTCACTGGAAGAATCTGCTGGAGGTTTGCTGCATTGTTGCAGACAGTGCCTAAGATTGCAGACATGATTCCTGATCAATTGGGAAAAGAGTAAGTTAGAGAATATTTGGTTCACATCTGAGGACTGGCACCTCCAGCTGCAGTGCTGTTAGTCAGTATAGGCAATGTCATTGCAATAAAGCATGTAAAGGAAAGAAGTCTGCTTTGTAGTCAGGCAGCTTTTAAGACAGCCTTACAGCTCATGTTCAAAGACTAACCGCATATATTGTGTGCTGGAAGTTGATCACTTCCTGTGATAGTTTATGTTTTAATGTGTATTAAACAATAGCAGAAGCAGTGGTTTCTACCACAAGAACTCTGTGAGCTCTCAGACTTTCTTAGAGGCTGTCCAAAAGAAACAGATTTGGTATTTGCTCTTCGTGGTGGTTCCTTACGCTGTTTGCCAAATGCTGCCCAATTCCAGACCATGGTTTGGGAATCAGCGCTACAGAGAGTCATTGAGAAAATGTTAGGAAGATAGTGAGCCTAAGTCTGTAGGATGCATTTGACCTAGAGAGGGGTTCTGTGTCATCAAAGACCATGGGCATTCCTAGACGGCCAGATGCATCAGCCCCCAGCTGCTCTGCTGATCTGGATGCAGCCCCTGTCTTGCAAATTTGACAGCTATAAGACTATGCTATGTAATTAGTAACTTCCCTATATATGGGTGAGCTGATCTGCTCTGAAACACCCATTCCTTGTGTTCTCTTTTGGAACGAAGTTGAATCCTTTGGTAGAGACCAAGTGGGAGTGCCAAAGATGGTCACTTCTGCACTGACATTGGTTAATGCTCCTGGGGGAGTTTTTTCCTGCAGGTCATTATTTCAGAATCAGATATAAGAAACTTTTTCTTTCCTCCTGCTTTGCCTGCTTCTCTCTCAGCCTTTTCTAAAAAATGCCTGGCACTTTGCAAGTTGAGTTGGCTTTGCACATTAAACCTTCCTATGTGTAGCTATCTGCTCTCAGAAAGGTGGGTGAGAAGGAGAGAGGGTGAGCAGAATTACAAATACACCTACCCTTCCTTAGAGCTGGCCTCAGGCTAAGATAAAGGGCTTGGGAGATTTGAGACCTCCTGGATGCCTCCTGGATTCTTTTGCTATTGTGTCATTTCCTTTCAGCAGTGTTTGAACCTTCACGCTCACCTGGGTGTGTTCACAGGCAGCCAGACCAGTATTGTGAAAGAGAAATTAGGCACTTAGCCTTGTCAAAAATTAACTCCCATGGCTTGTTTGTACCTCTTTGTCATGCATTTATTGTCCCTTGTTTGCTCACTTCTAAGGAAATTCTTTTTGGCATTTTATCAGGTTTTTATGAATCGGAACAAGTGCAGAATTAAATCATAAGGCATGGATGCAGAGGAGGGTTTCTTTTCTTTTCTTTTCTTTTCTTTTCTTTTCTTTTCTTTTCTTTTCTTTTCTTTTCTTTTCTTTTCTTTTCTTTTCTTTTCTTTTCTTTTCTTTTCTTTTCTTTTCTTTTCTTTTCTTTTCTTTTCTTTTCTTTTCTTTTCTTTTCTTTTCTTCTTTTCTTTCTCAGTGGTAATGCTAGTGGCTTAGAAACATAATAAACAGGTTTTGTGTAGTGTTTCTTACTAAGAGCCTGCTTGAGAAACCCCTAATCCTGTCTTCCAGACTGATAACCTTCTTACCCCTCAGCAGGGTGAGGAGGACTGGGTGAATTGCTCTGCTCTTTGTGTAATGTGTGCTGAGCCCTGCAGAAAGGTAACTGCTATCTCCCTTTGCCAATACTGACATGTCAGGGCACATAACCCCAAGAACAAGCCTGGCTATTTAAGTGTTGTGCTCCCGGACAGAAAATGGTGAAAGCCATCATCTTGAACGCACAAATTCTCTCAATTATTTTAAACCTTATTAAAAAGAAAGTATTTTCCAAGGTGACTTTAAACTAGGGCCTCTTGCTTTGTCTTTTTTTATGTGCACACACTGCTTTGCAATACACTGGTGCCTCCTTAACAAAACAATGCTTGACAACTAATAAAAAGAAGCAATTCACAGCTATTGAGGGATACTTATTTAATATGGGAGTAAGGCTTCATCTTTGTGATTTAAAAATATTTTAAAGTGGAATATTATGTATATATATTTATACATAATATTCCACTTTTTAAAAAATATATTTTGTGCCTGTTTTGCCTTGGAGACTATATTGGAAGCAGGATTTGGGTCTGAAGCAGTCCAAATTGGCTTGACTTTACAGTCAAGTTCTCATTATCTACTGCTGCATGTGCAGTGAATTTCTTCTCTAAAATTTCCCATAAAAATATTTCAAGAGAACTGTGTTGTACCTAGGCTGCAGTTCCAAGGAACAAAGGGGGATAATGTACTAGTCCTTTCACCCAGTGCTCTGCTCCTCTGACATACCTTTCTGTAGCCTCTGTGTTCATTGTACCTAGAAAAAACATAAATTCCTGGGCAGTTTTCTCATCTTCTCCCATTTGCACTGACTTCAGTGCTTATCTGGTCCTCTGCTGAGCCATTGTGTGCACTAGCACAAGAAGGAAGTACATGCAGCAAAACAAGTGATTAATTTTCTGTAGGGTTAGCATGCTGAAATGGTTTTGTGCAGGGTTCAGTGAGCAGAGAAGTTAATATGAGCAAGTGGAAACATTTGAGGAGGGATCATGGGAAGAAGATCTCCAGCATTTTGAGAGCTCTGAAAGTTGAAATTGATTCCTGATGTGCTTGTTGATGCTGCTATCAAAAATGCTATTTTGAGATTTCATTATCCTGTGTGAGTTTAGTGGATTTACTGAAACTACAGTCCAGAAGTCCTATTCTGTTTTGAAATGCATAATCTTCCAGATGGCATCTTTTTGGTATCTTGCATAATACTAATTAAATTGCATTATTGCTGGCATTTTTCAGACACTGTCAGAGAATTTGGATGACTTGTTATGTAAGATATTAATAACTACAGGTAGTTGTGGTATTTGTTGTGGAGCTAATTAAAAAGCTGGATATTAGCTCCCTTCCCTGTGCTGTGCTTCACAGCCCCTTCAATGCCAGCCTAAGGGTTTGTGGTATCATGAAGTGAAATAGTTTGCTGAAATAATCAAGGCTAAAAATAACCATCTGAAAAAACTTGGCATGAGTCAATAAAGAGTAGCTGAAGGTACGTAAGGCTGGCAAATGTTTAAGCCTGCTTTGCTGCTGAAACAGAAGCATTATGTAACTGCCCTGACAGTGATCATTCCCACCCATAATGCCAAAAGGACTGTGGCAATCTTTGTGGTGTCTTCACCCAGTGCTTACTGGTGTCATCTAAAAGGCCACTTCTGTGATGCACTTCTATTCCCTTGTGGGTTCAGTTTGGTTGGTGCAGCTCTCTCAGGGGCCATGTGAGCTGGGTCAAGAAACATAAATTAATCTTAAAAGCCTGAGCAGAAAGGAGAAAAGATGGAGTTAGTTTAAATTCTGACCACTATCCCAGCTTGACATGTGGTGCTGCAGAAGTAGAACTGATGTGAGCTGCTCAGGTTGTCAGTGCTGTACAGGGAAGCATCTGTGGAAGCATTACCTGAGCCTCTGGGGGTCTTTGATAAATGAGAAGGTCCTAAATTGCTGGAAGCATATGTTAAAACTTGGAAGTATTTAAAGCATACATGTAATGCTGGTATATTTGACTGTATTTTTGCCATTTATTGCCTATAATATATAAAAAAAATTCTGGCAGACAAAATACTGTACACCCAGTTTTACTTAGGTCTGCCATAAGCTTTCTGTTAAAGAATGCTTTAGCATGATGATGTGGACACACAGAGGAACTGCAAAGTGTTGAACAAGCCACATCTTAATCTGTAATGTGCAGCTCAGGCTCTCATGTTTTATGTTCCCATTTGATGTGGACAATCATTTGACATCAGACTTTGGGTGTATTGGACACAGGAGCAGTGAACTTTGCACATCTGGGTTGCAAGGGACCTTAAAGATTATCTTGTTCCAACGCCCCTGCCATGGGCAGGGATACCTTCCTGTGGACCAGGTTGCTTAAAGCCCCATCCCACCTGGCCTTGAACACTTCCAGGGATGGAGCATCCACAGCTTCTCTGGGCAACCTGTGCCAGTGCTTCACCACCCTCACAGTAAAGAGTTTCTTCCTTTTGTCCAGTCTACCCTCTCTCAGTTTAAAGCCATTCCCCCCTTGTCCAGTCACTACATGCTCTCATAAAAAGTCTCTTTCCAGCTCTCTTGTAGCTCTCCTTTAGGTATTGGAAGGTGCTACAAGGTCTGCCTGCAGCCTTCTGTTCCCCAGGCTGAACAACTCCAACTCTCTCAGCCTGTCTTCATAGGAGAGGTGATCCAGTTCTCTTATCTTCATGGCCTACCTCTGGTTTGCTCCAGCAGATCAAAAATTAAAAGACAGCTAACAGAAATCCAGTATTTCAGTTGTTAGGGTGGAAAAACAGACTTTCACTAGAAACTCTTCTTTCACACCTGAAAAGCAATTATTTCAAATTGCTTTTTTAATTAAAAACTCATGTTTCCTTAAGTGCTGTAATTATTCTGTGTCCAAATTCTACACTTGGCAAAAGTAACATTTCCCATGAGCATGGGTGTTAATTGTGTTTTATCCATGTCTCAGTGACATTGCCTGGTACATTTTCTCAGAATTTCATGTGTTTGCAGCATTCTAATTTCTGCCCCAGACTGTGCTGTGATGTTTGTGACTGTAAATATGCAGTGCATTGGCTTCAGCTTTGTTTCATGACCGTTTCTATGGATTTGTGTTTGTTTAAAATAGTAAATATTGACTCAACATATTACTTGGAAAATTATTAACAGTTAGACTATAGGCCATTACATCATGAGGAAACCAAAGCACACTTGGAGAGCAGTTATTTTTTTTCTCTCAGGATTGCTAAAATACAAAATACAGCTGTTCAGCAGTGCACATATTATTTGCTAGCAGTACTAGAAGAAAAAAACATTACAACTAGAAGAAAAAAACATTACAGGGGAAATGCAATGCTGAGAAAAGCTTCAATTTTTTTAATAGAAAAAACTGTTCGTATCTCTGAATACAGATTTTAATAAAAATTAGTAGTGTTAAAATGGGAAAGAGCTGTGCATCAGAATTTTGTGAACTGCTCGTAACCTTTCAGTATTGCTGTTTTCTAGTATTTTCTATGTAAGAATTTTTAATATTTTGTGTGTGTCTGTTTCTGGAGTCAGTGTGTGTCACTGGATGCCTGTGCTTAGTATTTAATTTATATAGCTTAATGTGCAGTGCTCAGTTGATATTCATAGAATACATAAAATGGAAACATTGATTTAATATTAATTGCAAATTTTCTTGCCTTTTCTATTGCTTTCCACTCCCACATCAGCTTTCTACATTTCGTTTAGATAAGCACGTGGTGAGATGGTCAATGTAGGAACATCTCTTGCAGTTAAGGGTCCTGCATGTCTCTTGGAACCCAAAATTCCTTTTATGAAAATCAATTTTTAGAGACATCTGTGAATAAATAAATGACAAATGATGGCCTTTAATTGAAATAGTAAGTAAAAATACCTTAATACTCCAGAAGTTGAGCTTTTTTGATAGTATTGCCTTTATTACTATTCCAGGTTCAATTGAATCAGCTGTGACATGCATTTGTTCTGAGTAACCATCTCTTGAAGAAAAAGGTCTGTTAAGGTTAGAAAGCAAATTCTTTTCTATTACACTTAATGAATTGCTGCTTTCTGCTTGCCAGAGGCACTGCTTCAAAACAAAAGCAACCCAACTCACAGGGAGTTAAAATGTTTTAGTCCTAAGTCATCGCATCTGGCTGTGGAGTGACCTCAGCCTTCTCCTGTTCTGAATCATTGTTGAGAACTCAAATGGTCTAAATAGACTGAGGTAGGTTTCAGTTCCAGAAACTGTTTGTCTTTTCATGTGTCTGGCTAAATCAGTTCAACCTTGACATTGTTAGAAAGGGCACAGCTACACCCAGTTACTGCAGGTGTAGTAGCAGATTAACCACTCTAACTACTTTAATGTATGTAATCTTTCTAATCTTGTTCAGGTGGCCATGTTNAGTGACATTGCCTGGTACATTTTCTCAGAATTTCATGTGTTTGCAGCATTCTAATTTCTGCCCCAGACTGTGCTGTGATGTTTGTGACTGTAAATATGCAGTGCATTGGCTTCAGCTTTGTTTCATGACCGTTTCTATGGATTTGTGTTTGTTTAAAATAGTAAATATTGACTCAACATATTACTTGGAAAATTATTAACAGTTAGACTATAGGCCATTACATCATGAGGAAACCAAAGCACACTTGGAGAGCAGTTATTTTTTTTCTCTCAGGATTGCTAAAATACAAAATACAGCTGTTCAGCAGTGCACATATTATTTGCTAGCAGTACTAGAAGAAAAAAACATTACAACTAGAAGAAAAAAACATTACAGGGGAAATGCAATGCTGAGAAAAGCTTCAATTTTTTTAATAGAAAAAACTGTTCGTATCTCTGAATACAGATTTTAATAAAAATTAGTAGTGTTAAAATGGGAAAGAGCTGTGCATCAGAATTTTGTGAACTGCTCGTAACCTTTCAGTATTGCTGTTTTCTAGTATTTTCTATGTAAGAATTTTTAATATTTTGTGTGTGTCTGTTTCTGGAGTCAGTGTGTGTCACTGGATGCCTGTGCTTAGTATTTAATTTATATAGCTTAATGTGCAGTGCTCAGTTGATATTCATAGAATACATAAAATGGAAACATTGATTTAATATTAATTGCAAATTTTCTTGCCTTTTCTATTGCTTTCCACTCCCACATCAGCTTTCTACATTTCGTTTAGATAAGCACGTGGTGAGATGGTCAATGTAGGAACATCTCTTGCAGTTAAGGGTCCTGCATGTCTCTTGGAACCCAAAATTCCTTTTATGAAAATCAATTTTTAGAGACATCTGTGAATAAATAAATGACAAATGATGGCCTTTAATTGAAATAGTAAGTAAAAATACCTTAATACTCCAGAAGTTGAGCTTTTTTGATAGTATTGCCTTTATTACTATTCCAGGTTCAATTGAATCAGCTGTGACATGCATTTGTTCTGAGTAACCATCTCTTGAAGAAAAAGGTCTGTTAAGGTTAGAAAGCAAATTCTTTTCTATTACACTTAATGAATTGCTGCTTTCTGCTTGCCAGAGGCACTGCTTCAAAACAAAAGCAACCCAACTCACAGGGAGTTAAAATGTTTTAGTCCTAAGTCATCGCATCTGGCTGTGGAGTGACCTCAGCCTTCTCCTGTTCTGAATCATTGTTGAGAACTCAAATGGTCTAAATAGACTGAGGTAGGTTTCAGTTCCAGAAACTGTTTGTCTTTTCATGTGTCTGGCTAAATCAGTTCAACCTTGACATTGTTAGAAAGGGCACAGCTACACCCAGTTACTGCAGGTGTAGTAGCAGATTAACCACTCTAACTACTTTAATGTATGTAATCTTTCTAATCTTGTTCAGGTGGCCATGTTGCTTTTCTCCTATGGCACGTAGACAGAGCCTGATTGTGGTTTTAATCCTGAAACTGTTTTTATGGTGGTAGGCAGACAATAAAAAAGCAAAAAGGAAAAAGGTATTGCGTACAATGTTGAGAGGGTTAGGCTGCAGTTATAGGAAAAAACACAAACAATGTATTTGAATTAAAGGAAGTTATTAAAGTGATCCTTCAAGAAACGTCTGAGAGCAGTGCTTTTCATACTTACTCAAATTAATGTGAGCATGATGCAGTCTGTCTGAGAAAACCAGCACAGTTTTTGGCAGTAATATGTCAGAGAAGAGATTTTGGAAGCAAAGTTTTCCTGACTGATGTTTCTTGCATTTAGAACCAAAACCATAAGTTGTGCAATTACAAAACTTACTGGTGAAAAAGCTATTAACACCTTCCCTTACTGTTACCCATTAGAGGATGAAGAAGAACTTGTTTCCTTTTAAAAGCAGAAAAGAGAGCTAGTTTTTCCTGGTACTTGTGAGTTGCAATAATCCTAGTTAGGCTGTTTTGAATTTGTGAAGAGTGTATATTTTATCGGTTTTGCTTTCTGTTTTGCCAGCAAAGAAGAGCTTAAGAAATTCATTGGTACTTGCTTAGTTGCTTCCAGCTCTTTGTTTTCTTTTACAGGTTTTGTTGTCTCTGAAAGAGAGTAAGTTTCTTGAACAGTTTTCTTTTTTCTTTAGGTAGCTTTCCTGAGTTTATGTTTTCTTGTAATGGGGTGTTCTTTACTCTCCCTTACCTACACTGTCACTCACTCTGTGGCTCAATCCAAAACATATTCAGGACCTCTAATATACAGTCTAACAAGCAGTGTTAAGGTCTAGTGAAAGAATACATTGTAGTGTATCAAGAATATATTAGCTGAGTAGCTCTGTCCTAAGTATGGCAATAAAACTATGGTTTTATCATGCTTGTAGTTTAGAAGAATAAACATGAAGCCTTCAATTTAGAAAATAATGGATATCAAATACAGTAGCAGTTGCCATTGGAGCTGCATTTGCAAGTTGCTTCTGTCATGTAGAGCTACCTTATTTTGCTCTCCTGCTTTATACTTATACTTTTTTATCCTTGTGATATCTGAGCATTAAATGACGTTCATGTCAGTAAGCTACTGAATGCTGTTACCAACACCTGTTTCATGTGACTTACTCTGTTCTATATGTAAGATGGGGGTTTTTTTGAGACATAATCTATTTATGAGTAATACCATTTTTACTAGCAGATGTCTAGGAGATACTCTTTATACATACTTCTGTGTAAGACAGTGTCATGGTTTAACCCCAGCCAGCAGCCAAGCCCCACACAGCCGCTCGCTCACTCCCTCACCAGTGGGATCAGGGAGAGAATCAGAAGAGTAAAAGCCAGAAAAGCCCTGGATTGAGACAAAGACAGTTTAACAGGGAAAGCAAAAGCTGTGCATACCAGCAAAGCAAAACAAGGAATGAATTCAGTGCTTCCCACGGGCAGACAGGTGTTCAGTCATCACCAGGAGAGCAGAGCCCCATCATCCATAATGGTGAATGGGAGGATAAACACCCATCACTCCAAATGTCCCCCCTTCTTCCTTCTTCCCCCAACTTTATATACAGAGCATGATGTCATATGGTCTGGAATATCCCTTTGGTCAGCTGGGGTCACCTGCCCTGGCTGTGTCACCTCCCAGCCTCCCATGCACCCCCAACTTCATCTCCAGTGTGGCCGTACGAAAGGCAGAAAAAGTCTTGGCTCTGTGTAAGCCCTGCTCAGCAATAACAAAAACATCTCTATGTTATTAACTCTGTGTTCAGCACAAAGTCCAAAACATAGTCCCATACTAGCCACTGTGAAGAAAATAAACTCTAATCCAGTTGAAACCAGCACAGACATTCCTAAGCCTGAAATTGTAAAACAAATTGCCACAAGAGCTGTAACCATACTGTGGCTCTCATGGCCCTGTCACTTCCACAATAAATGGACAGTAAGGAACAATAGAGAGAAGTGGGAACACATCATAGATAGAAGTTAGCACTGTATAAACATACTTTTTTGTTCAGCTGGGCCCAAAGAGACCACAGTGTCAGCCAGGCAAGAGACTGTGGTACTGTGCTGGTGCAGAAATGCCTAATGCCCTCTGTCCCAGTCCATTAGCATAATATATTTGCAGTGTTTAGTGGGTATTTCTGGGAAGGAAATCTGCATTGAAGTGCAGTAAGGCAGATTATAAGTTTTCATTGAGTCTTCCATAACCGAATCAAACACAGCCTTCCGTGTTGGAGATAGTAACTATAAAAGCTTTATGTTTATAAATAAAAGATCTGTCTTGTGCTTTTTGGAAGATATTTATTGTCATTAACATTTAAGAACATTGTCCTGTACATTTAGTCTGTTAAATAAGAGACCACTGGGAGGAGAGAGGTGGAGCAGGCCAACAAGTGAAATTCTGTCCATTTGGCTTCTCAAATAGCAGATCTCTTTAATGCAGTCCATGTGTTTACTGTTTCTTGTGAAGTGGTAGAGTTTTCATACTGGGGGAAGTAATGATTTGCAAATAACTATTATTTTGCAATTCAGTACTAAGATGTACGTGTAGAGTTAGCTAGAAGGAACTCATTGCCTTTGCACAGGGAACGGAAAACTGTAATATTGGAGGCTTCTAGTTTTGGTTTGATTTCAGTGCTCATTTACTCAATGACACAATAACCCTCTTTGTACATAGACTTCATGCATGAATGGAAGTGTGAACAGAACCAAAAGCAGGTGTGGTGTTACAGAGGGGAAAGTTAAAACAATATTTATAAGCTATTCATTTATTATTAGAGTTATTTGAAATAGTTCCATAAGATAGAAGTTGAAGTAGAAAACAGCCAAGTCCAGCTTTTTCTGGAGGACTGGTCTCAGCCTTGCTTCAAACCTGCACAGTTGAACAGATGTTCACAGGAGATTAATTGTTTCTTCTATTAATTTTTAGCTTGTTTAGAGTCTGATTCTGCCCCTTTTGTAGTGCCTTATTCAAGCGTTAAAACTAGCTGTGGGTACTCTCCATAAGCTTCTGTGCGATGTAACTATTTGGCATGCAAAGTACTCCTCAGGACTGTGAAATTGGGTCCATTGGTGTTGTAGGAGAAGAATGACAGCTCACAGACTTGTGCCTGTAAATGTTAGTGATGGATAAGCATGACAAGCCAGTAAATGGATTTGATGGCTTTGCTTGTCCACTACTAACTGTTCTGTATGGAGATACAAGAGGTAGGTGGTACTTCAGTTTGTTCTTTGTTCGTTGTAACACCCCTTCAGCTTGTTCAGTGCATGTATGTGCCAGAGTGAACCTCTTCAGCCAATGACAATGTGGGAAATAGATAAGTAGTATTTTACCTGATACTGCAACACGGATAGGAACTTCATTAGAACCATTGAACTCAACTAACAGCATCAATTCCTTTTTTCTTTTTTCTCCCCCCCTCTTTTCTTTTTATGGAAGGGGAGGTGTTAAAAGTGTTAGTTTGGCCAGAAGTTTGACTAAAAATGGTATTAGTTTATATATCATTTTGGAAATCAGATATGCAGAAATAAGTTTTTGTGTAGTTGGTTCAGGGTGACAAGGACATCTTTAAGAAAACAATAAATTCAGACTATTTCTCTTTCATGAATTAATGTTTCATTTTCAAGTGAAAAATTGTTTCATTACTGGTATGATGCCAGAGATGTGACTCCATGTAAAATTTACAGTCTGATAGTATTAAAAAGGTTGCCTGACACATGGATTTGTAAATTGGGTGTGTTAGGCAGGAATCATAAAGGAGAAAAAAGCTATGAAACCTTCTCTTATCCCTTTGGTTTTCTGGTAGGAAGTAGTTTTAAGATACAGCTAGGCTCAAGAGGGGACAAGCCATCTTTTCCAAGAAGTAGCTTTTAGATTCTGAGAAGTAGACCTACTTTACTTAATGATGTGAAGAGAGGAATAAGTCTCTACATTTAATATAACTTCCCAATATAAAATTACATTTAAGGGATTGTTTGGAAAGCTGGTTAGGACTGTAGCACATTATTTTTTAAAATCCTGTTTCTATGTGCTCTGATTTCCATGACACTATTCTTTAGGGACAGCACATTTGTTATAGGAGGCTAAATTGTTTCCTTTTGCAAAGCCTTACAGGCTCTGAAACTCCCACTGGCTGCTGTCCAGAAAGAAAGATTTGTGGGTTCTGCCCAGTGTCTGCAAATGTGTGATGATATTTATATCCATGGAGTTGTTTTCACTGTAGCTAGATCTGGTAAAACACTTGTGCCTTTACTGCGACTGGGAGACTTGTGGTAAAGACTGAGAACTTTGAAATTAAGTTTTGTGCTTGAAGAGATGTTCTGACTTCCACTGCATCCGTGATTTTTGGGTGGGAAGGAGGATCAGCCTAGGTACATATCAGCCTTCGCAGAGAGGGGCAAAGTCAGCAAACCTTTAAAGAAAGAAGTAAAACTTCCTTTTTTTTTTTTTTTTTTTGAAAGCACTAAGAATGTTTAAGTGAGGACAAAAGCAGAGTATTGTATCAACTGTGACTTCAAAACTGATTCACAATTTTTTTATTGGTAGAGCCCTTAAAATCCATTTCATTCGGCACAGCTGTAAGTTGTGTTGATTCATAAGTCTTCCACACTGGGACTTCTGAAATAAAAAGCTGCCTTTTTCTTCTTATATTTTTCTAAACTGGTGAGAACAAAAAGAAGGGCAGATGTTTCACTTCTGTCTATACTTTCATGTCTTCTTTCTCTTTTCATCTGCAAGAAGTTTCCACTAAGAAGGGAAAAAAGACCAGTGACAAAATCTCTTTGTTCTGGAAGCGTTTCCAAGCATAAAAACAATACAACTGTGATGCTTTTGTAGAAAAAGTTTTGCTTAAATTGTTGATGATTCACTTGATCTTCTTTGGAAATATTTTCATGCTATTTACCCCTTCCTCCAGATATGGCTTAATTAAATGGTTCTTTCAGAATTTTCCATATGGTGTTCCCTTTCCTTCCTTTCCCACTTGATATATCATAAAGGATGGTCATGGCCCCTTGAAACTTTGCCACCTTTGAGTTTGAAAATCCCCAGTAGGGGATTCTAATGGGTAGATAAGGGTACTGTGCAGACTTGACCTTGCTCCTGGTTTTGCTCTATGTTTTTTGTGAGGTCTTAAATAATAGCAGTGGTCAGTCTATCTGCAGGTTTCCTACTTTCTGAAACAAGACATATGGCTACCTTAATAACTCCTGATTTCCATTTTTATTTGAAGTTAATGAAGACTGACTTTGAGATCCTTAGAAAGATGTTTGTGTATGGAAATAATTTTCTTTGAATATTCTAACTTAACACTTTTCAAATGGATTTATGGCATTAGGTCTAGAAATAAGTTGTATTAGGTGAAGCATATGTAGCATAAGACTTACTGGCTCGGTTCAGTATGTGTGACTGTAAATGGCTGAAGATCCAAGTACTAGTGAAAGGATGTGGTAAATTTTCCTCGGAGCTGGCAAAAGTTCCCATGTTTGGAACATTTAAAAACAACTGGGTTGGTATACTGGGAAACAAACTGCAGAGAAGATGGTGCTTTACTGATAGAAAAATAGGCTGGTTTTTCCTGTAGGCCTCTCTGTACAGCTGATGAAGTTGTAAATGATTATTCTAATTCGCCTTCATTTTGTCCATCTTGTTGGATGTGACCTACAGTATGACTGAAGCCCTCGGTCTCACGCCAGTGAGAATGGCAACTGACATTTCCTTGTTTAGTTTCTCTTGTTAAGTGCCGAGTGAGACTTCCAAGGGTGTAGCTAAGAAAATACTGATTTTTTTTTTCCCAGATGAAAAGTTGCAAGCATCTGACAGTAGGGTGGAATAGAAAAGTTGTCTTGATTGTGTAACTCCAGCCTTTGGCTGTGCAGCCCTGAGAGCGCTGGAGCAATAGATGAACGCTCTGTGCTGTTGACTAGATAATGTTTTTAGGCTGTGGACTGTAGACTGACTTTGACACAAGGCAGTGGCATGGGGCTTTCCCACACTCAAACATCCCTGGTTTTCCAGCTGTACAGCAGGTCCTGTGTGCAGAAGGTAAATTACAACAGGAATGGCCTCTGCTGGGGTCGGCCCATCGGCAGCGTCAGTCAGCACGAGCGCACACAGCCGCGCGGTCAGTTTGAAATATACACCACAGGCTTATGGCTGGGACTTCTTCTGGCTGCAGATTCGTAACCTGCTCCTCTCCAGCTGGAGTTTCTGGGACATCCTCCTGCAGCAAGTGTGGATGAGAGGGCATCTGGTGACTAGAGGAACTGGGAGCCTGACCTCGTCCCACAAAGGGTTTCAAGTGGACTTGGGTCAGATGGGTGACAGTGGCCAGATGTACGGGTGCAGATGGGCACAACTTGATTAACTCGGGGTGGTACCTGGAATATCTGGATGTTTGTGCTTTAAAGCCCTCAGGCTGAGAGCTTGCTGAGGGGCCTGCTCCAGAGGTCTGTGTGCACATGTGCCATTTGCAGTGAGGCCTTTGGAGCCACTGGTTTTGTTCAGCTCTGGAGCTAGAAGGGTTTTTTCTTCATTCGCATTTTTCTTCATTCACATTTTTCTTCATTCACATTTTTCTTCATTCAGCCTTAGAAATGGCAGATACAAGTTGTGAAGCTTTGATGTAGAAATTGATTTAATCAAATTAAATCTCCTAGGAAGTTTGTCCTATAGTTAAAACTACTTTCTTTTGCTTGATAGCATTGAATTAAGTGTTCTGGAAGGAAAGGAATTAAAGGTCTGAACTGTTGACCCCTGGAGTTCTGTGTGGCACTGGCCTAGGGAAACATTTCCAAGAAAATAGCTGAGATTTTAAGTCTCGGTATAGTACTGTATTTTTGGGAGGTTTATGTAAGAATAAATGTTCCAAAAAGTGTTTCTACTTTTGTCAGTCTTGTGTAATCCAGGACCAGTTCAAATTACTCATATTACTCATTACTACATGTTATCAGTTTTGACCTGGGAGGAAGTGGACGAGTAAAATGAGTAGTAGAACAATTCACAACTGTTTTTGTGGCAGAACTTGCTGGTATTTGTTGTTTTTGGGAGACTGCAAGCCTCAATGCAGTCTATACTGTACCAAAAATAAAGGTGAAGCATCATTATTGTTAGAAGTAGCGTGGATTAATACTGAGTTGGGTGAATTTATGATACATGTGCTTGATTAGGTAGGGTTTCAAAGGGCTAGAAAATAAAGGAAAAAATATTATGAGGTGATGTTTTCATCACTGTAGCAGCAGCAGAGCTGTGCTCCTGTGAAGGGTGGTGTGGATGTGTGGTACTTCTCTCCTGCTGTTGTCGTAGTGCTGTGTCACTGAGCCCCAGCCTCTCAAACTTCATCACATGTACATAATACCTTTTAGGAAGCCAGTGCATGATGTTGTTTTGTATATCCATCCTGCCAAGGGATCAGAATCCCTGGTCATTTTTTACCTGGAACTTTGAAAAACACCCTGGTGTCACACAATGCAATAATGCCACTCTTTGATGTTTATACTAGCTGCTTTTCCTTGTTAATAATCAGAGCAGGAGGTAATGTGTGAAATTAGCTGTATGGCAGAAAGAATTCATTAAAGCAAGTAAATTGAATTCTGCTCAGGTTTCAAGCTTCTGGGTTGGAGTCACAAAGCAGTAATCGTCTTCTAGCTGTTTTTAATTATTTATTTTGTGGCAGTTTCGTTGTCCATGAAACTGCTATTTATGGTGGGTTAGCATAAGAAAATGAGCAATGCTATTGAGGCTTTGAGCAGTGTGAACATCAACAAGTACCTGTTTGTTGTACGCTCTGATGTGTTTGTCAAGTCCAAAGTGGGAGAGAGTGAATGAATCAGGATATTATACTGGGTCTGTGTGGCACATCTTTTTTTATTTCAGACTTCACATGACTAAACAGTAGCCCCCGATATCTCTATTTCCTCCAAGAAATAATGTTCCCTTGCATCTCTTTCCCTGTAACTCTAAAAGAATCCTGGGACGAGACAGATCCCAAGCCCATGCATTTACTGAACTACTTAGCTGAGGTGAATTTGAGCTTTATCTCCCACATATTTTGGTCCTTATCTACAAGGAAGTGGTCATTTTATTACGTAGGAATGGATGACTGATTACTTAAGACGGATTGCATTTATGTAGTTCTTCTTTAACATAATGTATGTACCTAAGGCTGATGAATAATGGGCGTGGCTTGAAAAAGCAGATATAAGTGTAGCAGATGTAAGACTTGTGTTACTGATGACTTAAAAGTATGTTTATACTGATTCCAGAAGCAAGTGTCAGAAAAACTTTAAAATAATATTTTTCTGTCCATTATTGAAAATGAAAAAAAACCTAAAGAAAATGCTATCCAGGAATCAGCTGGTGTAAGTGAGGTCAGGCATATTTGGAAACACATGCCATTAACAGATTCTACAGTGAATAGCTAGAGATGCCCTCCAACATCCCTAGGTTCGTGACTGTAGCTGGTAAGGAAGTTTAAGAGGAATAGCTCAGCCACCTTCTAAAGTATCATGTGCTCTCCTGTTGCCACTATCAGGGACAGTGTGCTGGATTAGATAAACCATTCCTCTGATCCAGCTGTGAAGAAAAGCTGTTTCCCTATCCACAGCATGCAGTAGGCAGAATTGCGTTGGAGCTCTCTGCATGAGTGGTCACTGAAGGTCTTTTGAAGCAGGCCAGGCATGTTGAGTGTGTTGTCCCTCTGTTCATTTGGGTTGTACAGTGTAGGATGTGCAGCACAGTCTTGATATGTGAATAGAGTTTATGGGCACTAACATAACACAAATGATCTTGTTGGTGTACAGATCTGGGTACTGGGCTGATGTAAGGGTCAATGTGGTGGGAGCAAGATCTACTGCACACATAAGTGGACCTGAAACGAAGTGTGAAAAGTCTGGTTGTAATCATTAGAGTGCTCTTTTGAAATAACAGTCCTAGATCCTGCCCAGAGTGGTATTCTGTGCAAATGGACATTTTTGTAATTAACATCTATATATAAGCATATGTGTGTTCAAGAGGAGTAGAGACCAGTAATGGACAGAAGGGCATAGAGAGTCTGGATTACATCTCTAAGTCATATTTTGACTAGGAGAACATTTTCATTTTGAAGTGGGAATTGTAAGTTTGAATCCACCTAATGTAGGCAGATGCTTGTAATCAGCTTCTAGGACAGCCATCTGCCTTCTGGGCCATGTACAGGGATCAGTACCTGCTGCTGGATCAGGATTACTTGACTGAGATCCACAGGGGATTAGCAGCTGTTTGAACAATCTACAAACCACATTGTCTCATTCTGGTTTTGTGTTAGATTTGAGCACAGTGTTTGATTTAGCACAGTGTTCTTGCTACATTTATGTATTACACAAGCAGTTATTTAAAAATTGTATCTAATCCTATATTGTTTTACAAGACAGCTATGGATATGAACTGAAGTATTGCTATAGAGGTGAACTTTTTCAAATTTTTCCTGGTTGTTTTAGTGATTTTTTGGATTTGGCAGTTCTGATAGCAATTTGTTTTAAGAATTTCTGTAGCCGTACCAGGAAAATGCAGACACTTCCTAGGAAACAGATAGGCCCACCTGAGGGTTGGTGTTGAGCTACAGTCTTAATATGTTAAGTAGAAAGGATGTCATCATTTATGTGAACTAGATGCTAAGAAAATTTTCCTTTTCAAAATAGAAAGATCTAAAATCTAGAAGCAACTATCAATTTTTTTTTAGTGCCTCACAGAAAGTGTGAATCAAAAGTGGCAAGGAAAACATTTCAACTGCTACTAAATATTTCTTGTCCCTATTGGTTTCCAAAATTCCAATCAAGCATTTATATAATGTGATATGATTAGCTTTGAGAAGCTGTTGATAAATGTCAGCATGCCCAGTATAGCACTGTATGCATTACATTTTAAATCCTGTTTCTCTAGAATCACTCAAATTGCTCAAAACCACTCTCTAGACTCAAATTCTGGCACGGTTGACTTAATTCTCTGTCCTTCCATAGTAGACAGGAGTTGTCCAGTGCCCTAAAGATCTGCTGGTCTCTGTTTACTATTCGTTAGTGCTTTTCTTCACCTTGATGTTCTGTTACCATGAGGCATTTGTTGTTTTGTTGTTTATTATGAAGTTTTTATGAAGAAGAGTGAAGCCAAGGCCTAGACTAGTTGCTATGGTTAAAGCTTTTATTTTAGGGTTTTTTTACACAGATTGTTATTAAAGTTGCTACATTTTCTTTACTTGTATTGTCCTTGCTCTAAGATATGGCTTTTTGTCTTTTGTGATAAGCAGCTGGGAAACATGCTCTTGAAAAGCAGCTTTCTTCTTATGTTAGGTGTTGTTATACTTCAGTGACATTTTAGAACTTATGTTTACACTCAAGAGTCATAACATCCAGGTGTTAAAAAAATACAAAATGTCCATTTATTTTAGGTTGTAATTCCATAATGTCTTTCATTGAACAGCTTTACTGGAAAAATCAGTGCCATTCTCTCTCTTCACAAGGTGCTCATATTTTCTCAGCGTTCAAGAGAATAGTGCTCGTTGACCTTCCATTTGACATCAGCATCACGTTACACTTATGTAAAATGTTAGTAGAAATCCAGCCTACAGGAAGCCTATGGAACTAGGTTGTATAGTTTTGTTTTTTGAAATGAAAGACTTTTAGAAATTAAGATATCAGTATAACAGCTCTTGGCATGCTGTGTGTTTTAATCCAAAGAAATTTCCTTAACTACTACTTGAGCAACTTCAGATACTAAAATAGTTTTTGGAAGTGCTCTCTCTTTCCATCTGGTGACAATGATTACCCTAGACTTACCCTGTTTGTAACAACCACAGATAACATGTGTGGTTTGTTAAAATCAAGAAATACCCATCCTTAATTCATGCACATATGCTTTAAGGAATAAACAAGCCCCACAGAACAGGGCAGACAGCAGAGAACAGTTCAGTGACCTTCCTCTGCCCTTCTTTCACAGAGCACTGCTGGATGTGTGTATTGGCAGAGATTCAACAGCTTGGTCTTGCTGGGGTTTTGTTTTTAGTGGGGTTTTCTGGGTTGTTTTGGTGGTTTTTTTTCACTGTTCTTCAGAACCCTGCCAAGTTTTATGATATCTGTGTTGCTTTGTCCACTGGTTAAAAATTGTATAGCAGCTAAATCTGATCACTTCAGAAAAGCTGTGCATGTCGTAACAAACTGAGTTGTGTAGTATTTCTGTATAAGTTCTTTTTAAAATGTTTAGGCTCATGGCTGACTGATCAGTCATGGAATCTTCTAATCTTGCCCAGTGAGATTTGGAGAAACTAGAAACTATTTTTGCAAGCAGAAAAAGAAACCAGTGCTGATGTGAATGCTATTTTTTCTTTATTGAAATCAGACAGATATATTATCCCTCAGGACATTAGCAATATATTTTTCACCTCTCCTGGTGAATTCCTGGGTTGGAATTAATAACTTCAAAGGAAAAACTGCTGCTTTTCAAGCATGTGACCTTAACAGACTGATTCTATGATGAGTTTTCTTTCTTTTATTAATCTCATATAGATTTAGTTAGATTAGTATTTTTGTCTGAATACTTAGTGTTCCTGTGTAAGTTTTGGTTTGTGAAAGGAAAGCTATGGAGAACTCACGAAATTGTTTGTCTAAATTCTTTATTGCATAATTATAAGATACTGAGCAAGTTCTTAAAACTAAGTAAATAAATGTTATTTTAATATACATTCCCTGAAATGGGAAACAGAGTACTATCCAGCTTGCCTTTGTGTAATTGCTTTGATGCTATTTGTGCAAACAAGAATTAGGTTCACTTTTGTTGTTCAGCCACAGCTGAAATATGATTTAAAATCGCTCAGTGAGTTGGTATATTGAATTAAAAATATCTAATGGTGCCATTTCACGATATGACTCTATGCTAAATGTGTGTTCCTTGAAATAAAAGGAATATGCAGTGGCACTGTGAAAATGTACCTGGGGGGTCCTGGTTGGTGATAAATTAAAATGAGTCAGCAGTGCCCCAGCAGCCAGGAGGGCCAACTGTGTCCTGGGGTTCATCAGGCACAGCATCACCAGCCAGGCAAGGGAGGGATTGTCCCCTCTGCTCTGCACTGGGGCAGCCTCACCTCCAGTGCTGGGGGCAGTTTTGGGTGCCACAATATAAAAAAGGCATTAAGCAATTACAGAGTGTCTGAAGGAGTGCCATGGGGATGGTGAAGGGTCTGGAGGGGAAGCCATGTGAGGAGTGGCTGAGGTCACTTGGTCTGTTCAGCCTGCAGGAGACTGAGAAGAGACCTCATTGTCATCTTCAGCATCCTCACGAGGGGAAGCATCAGGGCAGGTGCTGATCTCTCCTTTCTGGTGACCAGTGACAGGACCTGAGGGAATGGCCTGAACCTGTGTCAGGAGAGGTGTAGGAAAAACATTCTTCACCTAGAGAGTGATTGGGCACTGGAACAGGCTCCCCATGGAAGTGGTCACAGCACCAAGCCTGACAGAGTTCAAGAAGTGTTTGGACAATTTTCTTGGGCACAGGGTGTGATTGCTGGGGTGTTCTGTGTAGTTCCAAGAATTGGACTTTGATGATCCTTGTGGGTTCTTTCTAGCTCAGGATATTCTATGACTCTGATATCCAGTCCTGAACCCCTTTTTAACTTAGAGTTCAGAATGAAAACATTCCGGGTTGTTAGGGAAAAACAAGTCTGCCTTCACCTTATGGCTTCCTTTAAAGGTATTTGTGCTTGAAAATCTGCATGTATTTAGTGTGAAACAATGTATGTGCTGTAGTCTTTGGCTCTTTTTCCATGGGGTAACCTTTGAAACATAATTCCTCAATGTAGAAAACCAGCTGTTAAGCATTGTTGTTTATCTATTAATGAAGCTTTATAAAAAAACCCTTCCACTTTCCACAGCTCTTATTAGAACTAATTTAAGGCTTGCAGCAGTGTCCTATCTTGAGTCCTGCATGTAGTTGTTCACTCACCCCTCTGTTGAGCCTGTTATGTGAAGATGAATTTTTTTTTTTTTTTGGCTAATAATTTTATATAATGTCAGTTTAAGATTTTAGGATCAGATCTACCCAGAAAAAGAAATCAGTGCTATAAATTTCATGTGCCTTTTGAAGCTTCAGAGCTGATATTCACAGGAGGGTGAATTATCAGAATGGGGATGGTAAAGTCACTGATTGTCCCAAGGGCCGAAATCTCTGCTTTCTTTACCTCTAACAGAATGGCAGACCCAGAGGCATTGCAAACTTTCCCTCTCCCTTATACAAACTTGCTTTTATTGGCTTTTGAAATTGTGACCAGTTCTGTAGGAGGGCGAGGTTTAGTCTTCGGTTTTGTTTGGTCCTTTGCCTGCTGAAAGCCGCTAACAAGAGCAGTGGTTGGTGCCAATTGCAGTGTTTTGTTTTCTTTTTTCTGTGATCCCAAGAAATGTCTAGTACAAACCAGACCATGACCACCCACTCATTTCACATGAGCCATGGATCACTTGCCAGATGGCAAAGGCTAAGGAACATAAGATTTAATACAGCAGATTTGTCCATCTTATTTATTCTGTTTAGCTCAGAATAAGGCACCACCTTCTCTCTTGCCTTACTCACCCTGTCCTTGCAGTCAAGGGGTGAGTAGACAAATACTCCCATGACAACTGTGGCAACTGTTTATATTCTGAGGTATGAGATTTCGTTGTCCTTATCTGAGTTTGCATAAATATGGTGTTAGTTTTGATTAATCATCTCTTTCCTAAAGGAACACTGCATTATAATGTTACATTATAATGATGTCCCAGGCTGAGTTCTAGCAAATAAAAATCACCCCCCCAAATCTTTTCAGGCCTCCAGTGACAGGACATATTTCTATTGCTGTATAAAAGGTCTATTGAAAAAGGAGGGCTTGAGTAATGCATTTTGAGAGTTTGCCACACGTATGTCACTTTGTTAGTGATAATATAATAATGTGAATTGACTACAAATATATACAAATTCATTGAAGTACAACTTCTGTCCAAAGTGAACAAAATGCCTAAAGCAGGGCTGAAATCTTGCTGGATAAGATCATTTCAGTAGATGGTAATGCTGATCCAGGAAGACTCACATTTTGAATTCAGTAACTCTTAACATATGGTTAAAGTCCATGCTTTAGGTGTCTTTAAATCATGCTCTCTGGCAAGACCTTAGTATTTTTTCTTTGCATCTAGAAAATACGGAGAAGCAGCGTTAACACAAGCCTGGTGCATTATAAACCTTACACATTTCAGTCACCCTAATTTTTGCAGTTCACATTTCTTAGGGGAGAGTTGAGTATGTCTTTCTCATCTCCTGATGCTTGCCAAAAATAGATTAAAAGAAGGGGAATTTTGCAATTTTTTTCAAATAATTATTTCTTATATTATTACACTTGTCTTAACTGTTGTAAATGAAGGATTTTAATTTGTTTGAAGAATGGAAGGAAAGAGCAGTGTGTGTGAGCAGATAAGCTCACACTGACCTGAGATTTTTGTCTGGAGGCTTTCTGTAAAGAATGTCCTTTTTTCTTACCTGTGTGGCAGCTTCACAGTTTCTGACACTGTGGAGATGTCTGTGTCCTAGTGATAATGAAGAGTGTTATGAACTTGAAAGCAAATCTCTGACATGCTCCCTAGAGGAGGAGGTGGAGTGTGTGGCACATTCATGTGGGAGTTTTTGCTGGTCTAACTTGCCTTACAAAAAGGCCATTTGATAATTATAGTTGCTGTACTAGTCTCATCATCACTTCTACACAGAAGGAACTTGAGTGATGTCCTCTGGAGCTGTTTAAAATGCAGATAAAATTTGAAATATCTTTGCCTGATAGGAATAGTTGCAGTAGAAGTTGCCTTTTAATTAGTTGAGAGTACTGTTGCAGTTAATGAACCCATAATTGGTGTTGAATCCAGCCAAGCTTGGAAGCAATCCTCTACTTTGCTCTGGGGGAAGGAACCCCCGGTAAAAGGTGACATCAGACTGTTGGCTAGCTGCTGCTTCTTGTATGTGTTGCCTTTGCTAAGATCATCTAACTTGATCTAAAACTGGCTTTCATTTGTGTCTGGAAGGATTGCATGAAACTAAACAGAGGTTACAAGATTTGCAGGACACCTTGCAACTTCTCCTGTGTGTCTTGTGTGTGTTCACAGAGGAAAATTTGAAAGGGACTATAGGGACTCATATCACCCTGCTCTCCCAAACACAGGATATAAGTCATGTATGTGTGTACTTGGATCCAAGCACTAATGAGGAGAGGAGATGGGATTGTGCTTTGCTGAATTTAAGGTCGTCTTGGAAGGAGGGAATTTTTTCACTCTTGATTCTGTGTCAGGAGCTTGTGAGGGAAGTCAGAGTCAATAAAGCAGGGCAAAATTCATCCTTCTAGGTCCTCTGCACTGCTCAAAATCACTGCTTAATTTGAGGTGATGAAAACTGCCAGGAGCTCCTACATTATAAATTCAGCCTTTCTTGAAGTCTCTAAGCAGACTCTTTCATCAGGGTCAGCTGCTAAAGAAAAAGATTTAAGGCCCAGTTTAAGTAAAATGATCAGCACTGATTTTTTCCTGTTAGTAGGTGACCTCATAAAGTCACTGAGTATCCCTTTCTTTAGGAGTGATCACAGTGTCCAGCGTTATGGGTGGTAGGTTCCATACTCCAAAACATATACTGATATTCCCAATCTACTTTTGAGTCTGAGTTTCTCCACCCTTTGTGAGGCTGCGAAGGGTGATCCTGTAATGTCTTTAGGAGGTACTATTTTGGATTTCATTAAGGTGATGATCCCTGGCCGTTTCAAATGTAATTGTAAGGAGATTTGCTAAGTGAACAGGACTACTGTAACTCTAGCTAATTGGAAGGACACAAGGAGGAAACAAAGAGTGGGCAAGAAAAACATTTCGTTTTCCCAAGTTTAAATTAAGAGTCTTATCAGTGACTGTTCACTCAGCCAAAACATAGCAAACTATGCTCCTCTGGTTATTGCCAGGTGATAGGTGCCCAGAAACTGCAGTTGTCTAGTTGTTCTTTCATGAAATTTGTTGAATTTATTTGGCAAAAGTTACAAACACCATCATTTGTTCAGCAATTGAGGATTTAATGTTTACAGAGGAGGAATTTGGCCAGACGTAGTTTAGCAGCTCTGTGATAAGGTAGCATGGAAAAAAATTATTTTGCCCTGTCCCTCCTGTAATTAATCTCTGTGGTGAAGCTCTTGTTGTCTAAAACTATAACAATGGCAGCATTTGGAAACAATGCATTTCGTCTAAAAGTGGAAGAAATTCCATATATAAATTATAGATGTGTTTATACATATAAAAATGGTTTTTAACTTCAATATGTATATTTAAAAATAGATAAATATCCACAAGACAGAATGAGGGGAATTTTAAGTAAGAGTTCTGAGCACTGCAAGCTTATTATTGTAGCAAAGAGAATGTTTTTTTGAGGGGAAGCAAATTCTTTTGAGTTTTATTTACTTGTGCTAAGTGTATTTCTTTGTTTCATGCATGTTTTCATAGAAGGGTAGGTGAGTACCAACCCTCAAAACTGTTTGACTTTGTATCTTTCTCTTCCCTTTAAATAATGCAATGCTCCATAGCACCTTTGCAGTTTAAGACACAGAAACCAAGTGTAAAATCTATCATCGTTTGAGTGCCACATCTCTCTTAGACCATTCATACTTAGAATACTGCCATGTGATTTGCATGGATTAGCACTAGAATGATGACTAGCATCTTTTTTTTCTGATACTGGCTAAATCCAAGCTTTAATTACCTTGAGGCTCCAGTAGGCACAGGAGTCAAGTACCAGCAACTTCCCTAGCTGCTTATATTTTCTTTTTAGCTGGGCAGTAGAGTCTGGTGCAAGGTGTCTCTTTATAGCAGCAAATGTGAATGTGTCTCATTTACAGCATTTACCTGCTATTTCCCTCCGCACCATGTCAGTGTCTAGGGTTGCAGGTAGATGTGGGCTTGCTTTGAAGCCTTATGAGATGTGCTGTGTGTTAGCTTGGTCTTGGCACTGCACTAACATGTTTTCCATTCTCCTTGGACCACAGCCAGAGCGGATTGTGTCTGTCTACAAAAGGTCGTAGAGCTGTGCCCTGTAGATCTCTTGGGCTGAATGTAGCATCAGAGATAAATAACCATTGTCTATTTGTCTACTGTTCTTACCACAATGTTGAGAGAAAAATAGCAAAGCACCCCAGTATTATCAGTCTGTGGAAAGCCCCAGCTTTACAAATGGTGCAATCCTTGCTTTACAGAGACTTGACTTATGGCAATTTTCTTGCAGCTTTTAAACCTCTTCATTTTGGTTAATCATTTTCATGCCTTGACTTATTCAATCTCAAGGAAATAGCTTGAGGTCCTGGCTGCATTGCACTATGTATCAGGTAAGCTGGATAAGCTGGCTTGTTGTTGATGTGTAGAGGAATGGAAGCACTGCCAGAAGTATGTAAGCATGCTGGGCTAAGATGTTGGCAGACTGTTGCCAGGGGCTACTGTGGATCAGCCACTATTCAAAACAGGATGTTAATTGGAAAGCCTTTTTATATGTATTATGAAATGTTTGTTTGTTTTCACATTTTTCGGGCCCTGCAACATGTATTTTTTAATAGGTTACTGCATTTACACTTTCTTTAATGAAAGGTGCATAGTGTATGGGTTATGTAGCTGCACCACCTCAGGCTGTGATTTTTGTCACAATTTGCAAACGAAGCAAGGTTGAGTCTGGGCAGTGGTTGGGTGGGCGACCGCTGCCCTGTGAAGGGGGGGTGTGTGGGTAGCAATCCTGTACTCAGGGGGCTGTTGCTGGCAGTTTTTGTTAGAGGTGTTCTTCCCTCTGAGTTAGGTCTGAGCCCATGTCCTGGAGTAGAAGATTACTGCTGGAAAGGATATGTCATCGATGAGATGCAAACCCAACATCTTGTGCTCACCAAAGTACCCAGTGTTCTTTGCATAGAGACCCAGGTGTTCCAAATAAATCCTGAAAGAGCATCTCTGTTTTCTTCCCTAAAATAATCTTCAGATTTGACTTGGCAGAAGGACTTTTACTTTTCCTTTCATATGTATTAAACTGCATTGTAGTTTAATGACTCAGTCACATCAATGCATGAAGTTCAGTGGCAGTATAAATAATTTCTTGACAGTGTATGGTAGTTAATACAGCATAATGCAATTTTTCAGTGTATGAGAAATTATTCAGTAGATTCTATATGGTCTTTGGATAGTTTTTAATGCACTGGACAACAGCACTTCTGCTGCTCCATCTTCCTTAGGATCTCTTAGTGTATATATGAAAGAATTAATAAACTAATGGGTAAGAGATCTTAAGTGAAGCATTTCTTCTGGAGTTCGAAGCTAAATCAAAGAGAAGGTGGGAGAATCATGATTTTCTTCCTGCTGCAGCTGTGTTATGGGTTATTTTATTTAACTCAGTAATGGAGAGTTGGATTGGATTTTCTTTTGCCTTTCTTCTGGTGGTCATTTGTTAATATGCAGTTGAATGAGGGCTGTGTCAAAAATGCCTTTGCTCTGATAAGAGCCTGTCATGTGTAACTTCTGCAATATCAAATGCAAGAAAATAAATGTTTTGAATGACTGTAGGGAGGATGCGCAGTCCAGCCACAATACAGCTTGAGATGTCATCTGCTTGACCTCTCTTTTTGTGCACTGTCCAGGTGTGTTTCCTTAGAAAACTGAAGTCCCAAATGTGATTATAAAGAGGTTGGAGAACAAAATAATCAAGTCATAGGGTGTGGCCTTAGTAGTACATCTTGTTTCATCAATAGATAATCTGGCTTCAGGGGAAAAGTACTTAATTATCTACCTTGTTGAAAGGGACAAGAATTATATGAACAGGGCACTGCAAGGAATAACATTCCTTATGGAAATTCCTATGGGAAAATACCTTATGGGGGGAAAAATGGAATTCATGTTAGAATGCAATAGCTGGAAGAAATGCTGGTTAGCTTCCATCTATGGCACAAACAAGGAAATTAGCTTACTGCAAAAAGTAAAACATCTGCATAAATCCTTAATGTAACAACTGCATATACACATGCAGCAAAGGATAACAAAATTCAGGAGCAGAAAAAAATATTGAGTTGAGTTTCTACAGGATGACCTTCGATTTTAGTATGGAAAACAACTCCAAAACCAGAGCTAGTAAAAACACTTTTTAAAAAAAAACTTGATTTTTATGCATGAATGTGCTATTTTGCAGGTTTATTTAGTGTTCATTACAAGGGAAAGACAGACCAAGATCTGTATTAGGAACTAGATCTGCTACAGTTTTTTGTTGTTTATCTCTTAGTCTCTTTTGCCATTCTGCTTCAAAAAATAGAGCTAATAATGCTTAGCATATATAAATTATTTTACACACAGAGAGGTGAAAGTGGATGGGTTTATATAAATACATCAAGGTCTGGTTAAAGTCTCCTTCCCATGATATGCAAATTAGAAACAGAATTTCACTTGCAAATGAAAAGCAGTAATTAATGTTGCAACTCTGCTCACTGGGCTGAGCAATGAGACAAATCTACTAGAAATCAGGTAAGCAAGAGACAAAACCACTGCTGAGCTCATCTAACTTGGCCAACAAGTCCTTACCCCCTTTCCCACCACAGTGGAGAGAGCACAGCTGTGTGGGGTTCCCTGCAGCAGGTGAGATGCTCTTTCAGTCAGGGGCTGCTGGAGCACTTCCCTGAGAAGAACTAGTGGTGGAATGCAGAGCTGTTGTCTGGAGAGCTAATTCCTATACTTGACCAGGGGCCAAAACAAAAATTGCTGGGAGGCTTCATTCGAAGGTGTGTGAGGCTGCCATGCAGGTACTGCATGCAAACAGGGGTTGTACTCCTGTCTCATGTGTAACAGGCAATAGGATATCAAAGGGATGAAGAGCCTAAAGGAACAGCTGAATATTCATTGTAAATGGCAGTGGGCATCTGCCAAAGCAGAGCAAGCTTTTAGTAGTGCTCCAAATGAAGAGTAGACCAAGTAGATATGTTTCATACAAAGAGTGGTTAACCCTGCTGTCTTGTGATCCCCCTCTGGTCTCATGAGCTAAGCAAGTTTAGTCCAGTCTGTTTGGATGAGAGGCAGCTCTCTTGTCCCGTTACTATGAGGAGCCCTTTGTAGGACAGAGTAGGGATGTGTTTGTTGCATGGGGATTTATTTTGTGGAGTCAGTTTCCTTTTCTGGTCAGGGATTTTTTTTGTCCTGCAGTTTAGGTTACATCTAGAGTTTTATCTTTCATTAATTACAATAATTAAAAATCCAAAGGCATTTCTCAAGTGAGTGGATCATCTTTCAACAAGTAACTCTGCTTTCCCCGACTTCCCTCAGCGGTGCTGCTGGCTGGAATGGCCACCTTCTTGTCACTTGCTTTTTGGAACAGGACTTTATCAAGTTTGCTAAACCATCAGCTGTATTACTGATAAAAATGAAGGTGTTAGAGGAGTTACCTTTTCAACACCACTTGCTGTGGTTTCTCCCCCACTCAGACAGTGAGTGTAAACTGGTGAATTTCAGTATTTCATTTAACCTGTTCTTTGATTTGATACAGTAATCCAGCAGTGTTTAGGATTCCAGTTTTCAGACTACAAGGCTTTTAGACAATTATTCCTGTGTGAATTTTATGACACTCATGAAAATACTTTGTTTTATGAGGTTTTATAATTCTTTCCTTCCTTATGTTTTTTTTTCTCCTTTTTTGTTTTTATTTTTTTAAACCATGGGCTTTTCCCTTGTGCAAGGCTCTCCTCCTAACCCCTGACCCCCTCTGTCTTGGTGATAAGCATATTTTCAGTCACAGTCACAACAGGAAAAGAGTCTAATATATTAATCGTTCATATTTAATAATCAGTTTTTCTCCAGTGAGGAAATATATCCCTTTTTTATTAGTTGTTTTTAATTGAAAATACTTAGATTTAAGTATCTAGTATGTCCATAAGGGCAACAGCAGGTGGCAGAATAACTTCACTAGAAGTTGATTTCTTGGCATGCTCAACTTTCTTTCAATGAACTTAGAGAGAAAAACAGATGCCTTTATGTGAGATGTGACCAATTGCTATTCTAAATAGCTGTCTTAACAGAGTGTAACAGGCAATTCCCAAACACATGGAATTGTGTGCTACAAGGTTTTCTTCAGTTTTTCATCTGTTTGCTTTTTATTTCTATAGAATAGTTAAATGCTTACTAAACAGAAAGTTTCTGAAGAGATTGCAAGTGGTGCCTTGTTGCTGCAGAACAGGCAGTGTGTTAGTCACCAGCTGAAGTGTAGCAAATGCTGTTTTCAGCAAAAGTGGATCTGTGTAAATATTATGTGGATATAATCCTTTCCTTTTAGAGAAAAGCATCTATGTAAACATATTGCCATGAAATGCATTGTTCTGATGAGCAGTTTTGCTGTAATCTTTGAAGAAATAAGCTCCCTGGGAAATTACTAGTAAATCTTGACCAGCGTTGTTCAACAATCAAAGCCTAAAGACTGTGTGAAAGATGTATCTTGTGGGTTGGAGAATGGGGAGGGTGCAGCTGTGAATTGCATTTAAGATCTCATGGGCTGTTTAGCAGCTCCTTGGCTTTCTCATCTGCATCTCCCTGGGAAAAAGTTACAGCGTTCAAAATTCTGAACACCTCCAGACAATACATTTAAAATAAATAGGACAAATAGGCAGCCTATTAGGTAACGGCTTCCTTCACCTTTCCCAAACAGGATGATAGTTTGAGGTATACATTGGGCTATAGCCAGTTCTTCAGTCATAGCTGGCTGGTCTAAACTTTTGAGAACTATCAAGACCAGAAGCAAGGATGTAATGAAATGGTATTTTCCCACATTGTAGCAATGGAAAAGAGCCTAACATAAGGGCAGTTAGGATTTTTGTTCTCCTTTGAAGGTCCGAAATCATAGTGCTGGTGGGATATTATTCTCTTATTTTTGGCCCTGACGTGGCCTCTGCATTAGGGCAGATTCTTATCCTACAATTCTACAAATGTTCTGTGCACACAGTAACGCAACATGGCAGCTGGAAGGAGTCATCCCATTCTCCTTCCATCCAGGCTGGGCAACTGCATAAATTTAGGCCTGTTCAGTGTAAGTCCACAGAAAGGTTTTCCTGCATGGAATGGGGAGCAGTTCAGGGATGGAAATGAGATACAGGAGAGGGCAGAGCAGCTTCCCATTTCAGTCTCATCTTACTCCATTTAAAACATATGTAAACGTATGTGAAAATACGGTCTCATATAGTGATTGTTCTGTGTAGGAAAGATACTAGAAGTCAGAGAGATTAGAGTTGTGGGGGTTTTTCCTTTAATGGGTACCAATAAAGATGTCCCCAGGGGAGCACAGGAGCAGTAGTTGTGCCAATAATATGTTTTCTTATTTTAAAAACATGTCTAAAATGCTTTTATGAAAGAAAAAATTCTATTCAGATTGCATTTGATATTATCTTCAATGGCTAAAAATGGCCTACACATAGATGGCCAAACCTTAAAATAGATATATCACAAACTTACATAAATGTTCTTTATTATACAATGCATGTATTGACATGTGAAATGTTCTCCTGTAGTAATACATTATACCGATGAACATTCTGAAGGAGAAGGAAAACAACTCCCAGGTATCTCAGCCCAAATGACCTCATGTTGCACATTTGATGCATCAAATGGTGAGTTTGTGGAGATCCAGGAAGGCCTGAGAACAAGGGAGATGCAAGTGGGGGCTTTATGCCAATGCTTATGGGAGAATTTTATTTTGTGTTGTGAAAAAGTAATGATATGGAGCATAAGTGTACCAATGGGCAAAAATATGGTGCCTGTATGCAGTGAGAAAAGGAACTTGGGTGGGTTTGTGTGTGTTGTGATGCTGCTGTTCTGCAGTGGAATTGAAAGGAGTTCATCTACTTGAATGTGAGCTTTGCCACTTTTTTTTTCCCAGGCTGCCGTGTTGATGCATTTCTCTTTAACTTTAGTATCTTTTTTGATCCCCTGATTCCTGGAAATGCCTCATCTCAGTTACATGAAAATAGCTGTGGAATCAGGATAAGTATTTGTGTACCATTTTTCATTGATAACCTATTTAATGCAATCATATTGCTTCTGTAAGTGGACCTTAGCCCCTTTCTCTTTTTTCTTGCCAGCAGATTCTTTGTTTACTTGCTTTAGACATACTTCAAGAATTTGTTTGATTTTATGTCTTTATTTATTGGCTTTTTCAATTAATCACAGCTCTCTAGATTTTATTCTTATGTATTGACTGTTATAGTTTATTTTTCTCTCAATCAGCTGTATTAGTCTGAATGTTCATTTTCTAAGGTCTAGTTGTTTATCAAAAATTATATCTAAATCTTTCCCTCTATCTATTAGTAGGGCTGTCTGTGTTTTCTGAGATGTAGCCCTTCTGTAAAAACTGCAGGTTTTTAAAATTAATTTTGAACTGAAATGCTTTTAACTTCATCTCTCTTTTCTGCATTTATCATTGTTAGGCTACCATCTAAAGTTTTCAGTTCTGGGGGTACTAGTGTCAGATCATTTGTAATATTTCCTGGTAATGCCAGGTATCTCTGAAATGATCAGTGTTGACCATTGATTACAGTTTGTAAATGAAGCAATTAAAAGCAATAATCTTAATAGACTTCATTGTCTTAATTGCTAGTAGGAGTATTGGTGTTATTAGTCTCAAATTTTATGCTCATTTTCCTCCTGAAGTATGGAAGAGAAATATAACTCTATGTGTAACCTCATTGTATTTTTGTGGCTTGGGTTTGTCTTAAGGAAGATTCAACAATATAATTCATTCTCTGCTGTTCATTCGGTGTAGTATTACTGTGATCTACTTGAAACCTACTCCCTCCTCCGTGGCCAGACACTGATTCTTGTTCCATAGCCTCTTTTTTTTAGCATATATATTTTGCCTAAATCTTGTTCTGTTGCTACATCCTCTGATTTGACACCATTTCCATTAACCTCTTAATAGCAGTATGGTAAAGGTATATGCATTTTTAAAAGTGCATGTTTCAAGAATTTACTTGGTAAAACTTCCTCGAAAATGCCTTGTTTCTGTGATCTCTGTCCATCTTCCAGTTCTTCTATAGTGCTTTTTTCCTTTGAAGTACTAATTCTTATGACTGCAATTCCAGAGTGTGGTAGCCAGGCTGGCTGCAACTTACACTTGCAAGAACACATAGCCTCTGCCTCATACAGCAATTTGTCTTTAAATAACTTTGTTGTATTCCAGTATTAAATAAAATGCTACAAATACTGCCAAATTTTTGCATCAATGTCTGATTGAATTCTTTGATATCAACTCAGGAAAGCACTTAAACATATTTTAATTTGTGTTTTAAGTATATACTTTAAATTGAGTACATGCTTAAGTGCTGCATTGAGTAGGAATACTTGTTCAGATTCTTCTTTGGTTCTTGTCTCTCTTCCTTCTGATGTTTTGTTTCCTAGAAATGTGTGTGAATGCTGCACTATTAACTCATTTTGAGCCCAACATTTTATATTATCTCAAATGAACAGAGAAGAAACTTTAGAAGAGTTTATTAGACACTTCCCTTACAGTCTTCTGCTGCTTTTAGTGAACTTCACAACTTCCTCTTTCAAAGCAGAAAAAATGTCTTTATGTTTCTGAAGGGAGGTAGGCTTTGTCTGGTTTAGAGAGATCTGCAAATGCTTTACTGACTTCTCAATTGTAATTAAAAGAATTCTTCCAATCCCGGTTGTGTGTTCTAAAGTGTTTTGTCTTTGTTTCAATAATATTTCTGAAAACAGATGAAGTCAAAGAATGGTTGATGGGAAACAAAGTCCATAAGGGCCCAAAAGATAGTGCAGGAATGTGTGTGTGCAAAACCATGATGTTCAGCTGGGAGAAGAAGGAAAAGAAGACAAATACATCCCTCTTGGATTATAGCTCTTGGAGCATTATTATTTCCTGATCAATGGTTTTCCTGGAAGTGTTTAACTTAAACTTGGTTTGATCCAACAACACAGAAATACTTATGAAAATCAGAAAAGCTTTCTGATTTTGCATATCAGCTTGTTCCAGGATCTCCAGTGTCCAGTCTTAGGCAAGTAAAATACAATTGGGAGTGGAGATGTGCAAAATTTCTGCAAGGATGTGATTTGAGTCTTTCCCAGCATGTCTTTTTTTCTGACTTGAAACCTCTTAATTTCAAGGAAAAGAGAAAAATTGGGGCATGCAGGATGTCTTAGCTGCTAACTTACAAATAAATACACAGTGTGCCAGACCTCATAGTGCATGTTCCATGTCCTAGACATGTCAGATTTGCTTCTATATACTGTATAACACATATTCTTACTTCTTGCCTATTAAGAATGATTTGTTGGCCCATTGATGGCCTCAGTATTGCTTCCTCTCTGTTCAGCCCCATGTCCACTGCTTTCCTTGGTCATCTGAAAGTGTTAAGATAGGCCTGTACTACCATAATTTCAACACATCTATAAGATATTTACAGGCTATTAATACAATCTCTGTTACCCATTTGTTTATAAGAATTATCTTTCAATGTTCATTCAGTTGCAATAATAACAAACAAAAAAAAAGGTGATCAAATTCCACCCTATCTTTGTGAAACACTGATGTAAACTGTAACAGTGTACATATACAGCTGCTTTTTTTTTTGCCAGTCTGAAGTTTCTTTTTAAAAACTATTTGACACTGAGAATTGTCATACAGCCTTAAATAGAGAATTATTTCAGAGTACTCAGCTACAAAAGTTCCAGGTAAGCTATCATTATCTTTGAGTGGTGAATAAACCAAATCAGAAAAGCGTAGAAGTAATTTTTTAGTTGGATTCATCATTCTTTCTGTCATTTGAAAATACTATTTGAAAAGTTATTTTTGAAGATTTAAATAAGAGTATACTGTGTTCTGCCTGGTCTTTTTAGTAAATGAATGTGTTATTCTCCTTCGCTGCACAACCACACAGTCCCAAATATGATGCTGTTAGACAACAGTCTGAACAATTTTGGGCAGTCTGGCTCTGAACTTTTTGCTCTGAAGATTTGAATTTTAAAGCCACCTGCTAAAACGCCTTCATTCAGCATATTTTTTCACTTTCTAACAAACACTTGTGTAGTTTCCTATTTTCTTCCTATAAAAGAGAAGGTAAAATGGCAAACCTGTGCTTTGTACTTCATGAAATTCAGGTACTGTTGATCAGTGGGCATTTTGTAAAAACCTGCAGTTATTGTTTCCTGAAGCTATTCTTCATTTCTTCAGATTTGCTGCCTTTTCATTGCTGTTTATAAAGACCTCTTAGATACTGATGCCCTTTAATGCTTACAAAGTCTCCCAGACTCTTTTCTTCATTTTCTGGTCTGTAAAATGCATGGTATCATCCCTGTCTATATTTTTTTTTCAGATTCAGGATCTGATTGCTTGTAGTGTTTTGAATACTGTTTGTAGTATTTGATATACTCAAATATCATGAAAAATATCATACACTTTATTGTGTTTGAGCTTTTTGGTTTGGGAAGCATTGTCACATATGTCTGTGTTTTTTGTGTGGCTCATATATAGAGATATGATCTGAGTAACTGCTTGTGTGAATATATAGGGTGTATTACAGTGTTCATACTGTTCAGTACTTATTCAACCTGAAGGTGATTTCTGCCTCAGTTAGTACTTTTCCATCTTTTGCACAGCCAGTTTTAGATGCAGGCAAAGAAAGCAGCTGTACAGGGAGGCAGAGCGGCAGGTTTAGCAAAATACTTCCATTACTGAGCAATCATAACTCTGCTGCATTCTTGTGCCTATGTTTGAATGCTGTGTCCCTGGTTTGGGAGGGAAGATGGAAGGAATTGTTGTGCTAGCACAGAGCTGAGCATTGCCCTTCTCCAGCCTACAATGTTACGCTGCAAGGCAGGGGATTTTTTGAGTTCTGGTTTGACCTGGGACAGAGGAATTGGGAAGGGAGTGATCATGCCTGGACAAGCGTCTGACATGATCCAGATCTGGGGCAAAGAACACGTCCATGCTGTGTGTACATGTGTATGTTATAAAATTATGGTCATAAGCTTCGGAATTCTCATGGCTACACTTCTTGGTAAACTAGATTTGTAGTGCAAAGAGACCTATTAGTTAGCTTTTTTCTACTTTGTATAACGAGTTCTCAAGATTTTCCCATTTGTGGGACTATGAATCCCACAGTAATGGTTATCTGAGGGGTTTGATGCACTCCTGTTACAGTAGTTGTTTCAATGTTATAGGAGCTTATGAAAAAATTTTAATCTCCAAGAATGGAGAGAATCTGCTTATAGCACAAACCAGAATGCAAATAAGAATACAGTCCTATACAATGCATTATTAACTCTTCCTTTATATCCTTCCTCAAAGTACTACAAGTTTTAAGGAAAATGAAGAATGGACATTGTTTGACCTTGTTCATTTGCATAAAACGTCTTCCTGGTTTTCTGGTCCCCCCAAAATAATGCTGCACATTGGCAAGGTGGAGCTGGCAACTATCTGTATCTAGATTATTTTTTAATCACCTAAATCTGATGCTATCCGCACAGAATTTCAGAAATATGTTTCACAAAGCCTGTAGTTTAGTACTATCTGTGGAATTTAGGCTACTGTGAGCAATTAGGCATTGGTCAATTTTGTCAAATTGAGAAGCATTTAGATGTGTTGGTTTGCATTGGGTCTGCATTTATTCTTGAGGCTGGCTCTTGCTATTTGTAATCAGGCTAGAAACTGTGGCAAAATGAATGGTGAGTCTTGTGATGGTCATTGCAAGTAGAGTTCTCAGTCTGTACTGCTGGGTGGATGGCTTCTTGCTTGGTAAGAATGGCTTTTCTATTTATGGCCTCATTCTTTGAAGTGTTGTGAAACTTGAAGCAGGCACTTTGCCTCCAAAGCAGCAGTTTTCAGGACTCTGTGCCCTGCCGTGTTCTAGATGTGCCAATTCTGTTCCTCCCATTTATACTTGCTGCTGGTATTCCAGGCAGTGTTCATTCCTTGAGGAAGTTTGTATTTCTTTTCCATAAATCATGCCTTCTCTTTAATTATTTGTGCCTCTTCTTCTTTCTCTCTGAAACTTCACTGCAGACACAGCTCTCAGTGAGCTGTTGCAGGCTGCAGTTTCCTCAGCAGCAATTCTTTCTTGGCTGTTGAGATGGAGTTTGGACTGAAATCTAGGTAATCACTGATGCTTTTTCCAGCCTGTTAAAAAGTCAGCTTTTACATCTGAGATGGAGTATTTTATTTCAGCACTGACCTGATCTTTCTGTGCGTGTGTGTGTTTTATCCTGTGCTTTTGCAGAGAGGAACAGAATATTTTTTCATGCTGCTTATTCTGATATATACAGCTCCTTATTGAGCCTTGTGTTTTAAAGTAGTCCAAAGTCTGTACTTGTTGATCTTGTAACACCCTAAAGAATAACTGTTTATTTGCCTTTTACTGGCACAGGAATTATCTGAGTTATCCAGTTCAGAAAATAAATTAGTACAGGACTGATGTGAAGCTATTCTGTATTGCTGTTATTTTGGTTGTCTTTGCTGTTCTGGAACTATTCAGTACACCCTGCTCTATTAAACAGCTCTTTTAAACACCCTCAGTAAGCTCAAGAGAGACCAAAAGTTGTTTCCAAGAACACAGTTCATAGCTAACATCTAAATAATAATCTGGCATCTATTTGTTACTTTCCATCTGTTTTAAATACAGTGCTAATACTTAACAGAATGTTGTACAACATACCAGAAGTTGAGCCATGAGGAATTTTTCAGATTTACCCTTCCCAAACTTGCAGTGGAAACCAGTGATGCTTTCACTCCCAACTCAAGCAAAGGCGAAGGATTTAAAAAAACACATTAACTCCCTGCCCCCCGCCCCCCGCCCACTGCCAAAAATGCCAAAAGGAAAAAAAAAAAAAAAGCCAGTGGGTTTTCTGAAGGCAAGTTTGAAGAGTTTTGTTACAAGACCAACAAGCCCATACATAGAACATACAGAGGTCAGCTATTACTGCTAAATTGTATTTAGATGTTGCCCAGCTGTACATTGGAAGACTCTGGGAACACATGGTGGTTTGTGGTGGTGCACTGTGATCTTAATCACACTTCATGCAGTGAGTTCAAAGCATTAGGAAAGCAAAATATGGAATCCCACAATACTCTTACGGGATAGGCATTAGGCCTGCTTTGAAAACAGGGCACAAAGAATTTATTGTATCTCTAAGCAGTTGCAGCTACTTAGCCTCAGAACCAGGATTAGAAAACATGCGATTGGATTTCTGCTCCCTCCTGTTCTTGCTTGAATATTAATCAAGGTGAAGAGTTAATAAGAAGAGAAAAAGTCTGAACTGATTGTTTCTCTGTGAATGTATTTATGCACAAAAGGATGAAGCTGAACAGAGACAAATCTCTGATCATATTTCACTGTAGTGTAACTCCTTTAGGATCAATAAAACTAGACTTGCAATAAATCTTATGTAGTCTGGAATAAAAGCTGAGTAATATTAATAAAATTCAAAATGAGAACTTACCTTTTTAGGCTAGTTTCTACAGTGAAGTAGGTATCTAATGTTCTGGAGGAGGAGATAAATCTAAGAGGCAGCTGGAGTATAACCTATCCATTACATGATGTTCCTTTCATGCATGGAATTTTAAGGTTTGGTAACAGCAGATAGGGATTGCTTTAAATAGAAAAACAATGAGTAACTTTTTGAGGAGAAATTTATTGTAAAACAAGCTATAGTTATCTTTAATTAGACCCGAGGAATAGCGAATGAAAAAATAACTTTGTTGAATTGATAACATTACTACTGAAAACACTTTTCTAGTCGATACGTTTGGATGATCGCAGGAATTAGGCAGTGTAACTGAAGGGGTGTAGGCCATCAATGCCCTTCTGTCTCAGAAGCTGTACATCTCCACACCACAACAGGTATTTTGTAAATTAGTATCCAGCTAAACATGAAAGAATTTTCACTGAGATTCAGATATAATTGAGCAGTTAGCTTTAATCTGTCACACACTCTGCTCTGCTACTGCACCTTGCTTTGAAGTTCAAGTATCTTGCATTGAATTACTTTAATCTTTGTTCTGGAGACTCTGCAAGTACATCCTATCCTTTCCTGAGAAAGTCTACTGATTCCACTGTCAGCACCAATCCCAGTGTCTCAGCGTCTGTAGCTGCTACCTCCTGACCCACACCTAGTGCATCTGAAGATGCACTTCCTGCCTGTCCAGAAACATATTACTGGTTTTTTGCTCTTGATTTCCCACAGTGTTTGCTCATACACTTCAGTCTTATCCAGAAATGCATTTCTAATCTAGGCCAGGTTTCCTATGTGTTTGCCCAAGTACTCCTCACTGGAAGAATGTGTTTCCTAGGCCAGGTTTCCTATGTGTTTGTCTCACTCCTCACTGGAAGAAGCTGTTCCAGTCATGGTGCTGTGGAAAACCTACTGGAGCAACAGAATCTGTTGACTAAAGCATAATTTACTTCTCGTAAATCCTTCTCTAAATTAAATTAATGTAATTAATTTTTAACATTACTATCTTTGCAATTTTTTGTGGAACTCCACGATGGAGACTCTGATGTGCTTTTTTTAAGAAAGACTTTAGATGAAGCAGCTTCTATGGAGTCCAAGGAAAATGCATGATCCTATGAATTTTATTAGCAAGTTGAGAAAATTATATTTAAAAATTCCTCGCTGCAGTGAACAATTAATATCGAACTGCTGCAAAATTTCAGTTGGCTATCCAGAAGACACAAGCTGCTTTTCTCTGATGCCTGATTGTATAGTTTTTAGGATGGACAGCAAATTTTTGTTGCACTTGGGTTGTTTGAATGAGGTGCAAAAATTACTTACTTAAGTTTAATTCCTAAAGAGCAGATGCTTTCTGATTGTGAAAAAGCTGAAATCCTGTACCATTCCCAAGGTTTTCTCAGAGTTTAAGATCACTGAAGGTGCCACAGCCTGTTTTTATTCAGCTGACATCAACTAAAATTTCTGTTGTTCTAGTAACAGCTGTAAATATTCTAGAGTACCCAGATAGCTGAATAACAATATTTGGGTTTGTTTTATTAAGTGTTTACAAATATTTACATAAAAAGTCAGGTGCCAACAATACAAAGCAGCGATACTGGTAGACCATTTTCTACCAGTGTCATTTCCATTGGAACCAGTGGACTATTCTCAGTGATTACCAAGCCAAAGGGGGTGTGTGTCTTGCTGCAGTCTCAACACAAAAATGATTCCTTGCATTTTTCAGAGTTCATTTTGCATCCTGAATCCTAAGTTTCAAAGAGGTTTCTAATGGTTCCAGGAAAAATACACTCTAATTCAAGTAAGTTGGGTAGCTTAATAGAAAATTTTAAATGTGACATAAAGGCCAATTTTTTTTGAGAAATACAGACTAACTATATTTGCTAGTGAAAGGATTTAGAAAAAATAGGTTACAGAGGCAAAGACAACGCCACTGAACTTCCAGAATGTTTTAGGCCACATTAAAAAAAAAAAAAAAAATTCCCCAAATATTGACAAGAAGAAACTTGGATGATTTATGCCCCCTCTCCTCTTCTTTCCTCTGGCTGATACCACATCTGACATGTTTGGAAAACAATTATACACATACATGTTTGGGCATGTTTTTTTCCTGTCTCATTATGAACTATTTATCTCTAACTAGTAGACTTTTTATTTTAATGTGCTTTTGTGGAAGAAGCACCTAGGATAATATTACTACTGTGTAACAAGTCTTCCTAAAATGCTATAGGAGTCTTCAAAGAATGGTAATAAAACTTTCTAACAGTTATGCTGTAAAACATTCTGTGTTCTCTAACATAACCACAGGCTAGAAAAGATTTGCTCTGTTTCTGTGGTGCTGATAAAGTCTGTTGTGTATAAAAAAGGTAAGCCATGTGATGATGGTAGTTTTACCTGCATATAAAGTTTAATGAATGGACAAGGGGAACAAATATTCTAGCAAATATTCTAGCAAATATTCTAGAAGTGCTCTCTGCTGCTTCCACAAGATACCCAGGAGCTGCCTAAACTAACACTGCCCTCCTTTTAAGAATGTGGGCAAAGGGTCATGAAGTGGGATAAGGTGGAGCTAGGGAAAATGTTTTTGAAACTGTTCAGCAAGGCTATAAATTACAGTAGCCTATTGAGCTGTTTCAGTTTGTCTGAAGATTCAGTGAGTCTCCTGTGACCCACTGCCTTGAAGGCTTGAAGGAACTAATTGGAAAGGATCTGAGGAATTAATGGAATTAATGACATGAAGCTGTGCTTTATGTGCTATATCTCTCTAGACCTGCATGTGTATATTAGTATAAATGGTCTTTCTGATGGGCTTGTCAAAACATCAATAGCAAATAAAAATGCTGATACACTAATTATCAACTTGAAATAGGCCATGAGCCCTAAGTAGACCTTGTTAGGAGTATTTCATTAGTTTAGTAATGAGTAATAGATACTTCTCCAATTACTTCATATTCCTATTGAGTTGTTAGGAAACTCCTATTGAGTTGTTAGAAAAAATCTAAGTATAGACACATTAAAAAACCTAATTAAAATAAACCCCAAATATGGTAGGAATTATAAATATATAATTTGCTGGGTACATACTAGATAGTCCTGAGGTATTCTAGAGTGCTTGGAGGAGTATGACCCTTTCTGTTCTTGAAATCCTGGTTTAGGAATGGTAGTAAACATTTGTGGTACCTTTAGTCAGTTTGCTTAGTGTCTGTGCAAATGTCTCTACACTAGGGGTAACAATACATTTATTCCACCAGAAGGTAGTGAGATTTAATGTCAAAGAATTTGTGTAGGTCTAGGTAAATTTGAAGTGCTGGATGAAGCAGGGTAGATGCATGGCAGAAGGTCTGAACACAGGAAGTGAAAGGAAAGAGCCTTCAGTCTGTTTTGATCTGCCAATAACAACTAACTAGTGCCAATAAACTTAACTGGGTTTTTCACTGGGTAAAAAGTGAGCATAAATTTTTACTTCCTTGCGGTCTTATGAAAGTGTAGGAGATGCCTCTTCTCTCAATCTGGAGCATGCCGGCGCAGAACTGAAATTCTGTACTGCTTTGCTGGTGTTCCAGGCAACCCAGTTTCTTCCCTGTCCTTCAAAATGAAAATAATTCAACCAACCAAAAGTGCTGTTGCATACAACAGCAAAGAGTCTAAGAGAGAACTGTAAGTTCATAATTTTATTTTATTTTATTTATTCTGTTACAAGAGTTTGGCATTCATCAGAAAACTCCCTTTTCAGCAGTGGTGCTCACTGCTTTTAAAGTGCAGCAGGTTTTGGCTGTAGAAGTTGCCTGTGGATTACAGCGATTTCCTGGGAGGTACTTTGTGTTGCCTTGGCCAGTGTCAGAGCAGTCTCTAACTGTGGCACATCACTGGCTACACACACAAATGAGAAAGCCCAATTCAGAAAGCCATCGTTAAGCAGGGGCTGGAGGGGAGGGTGGAGGAGAGGAAGATCTGCTGGAAACCTAACAGGGAGCTCTGGGCCCCTGCCAGGGTATGAGGGCGGGTGGCCATCGCTCTTGGGGGATGCACATCTCTGCAAACAGGTCTGTGCAGGCTGCTGGATGGGAAGGCCTTGCAGGCACACAAACCTTTCTCCTGGGCAGCACAGCACAGGAGTGCTGCGATGGGGATTTTGAACATTACGTTTGTGCTGGCTGCATTCCTTGTTCTCAGAGTAGGAAAGGCTAAAGACCTCAGGCTGTTGCTGGGTGGTAGCTATTTCAGCTCGAAGGCGCGTAGCTGCCTGAGAACAGCATGCTTTTGTTTTGCTTTGTTTCTTTATTTTCTTCTGGTGGAAGTTTTAATTCATTGTGATGCTTTTTAGGCAGTTGGCAGAGATGTGAATAGACACTTCTTCAAAAGGCTTATGGAATAGACTTGCATAACTTTGTACTTTCCCTATGCAAAGCAGAGTAAGTTCGATGTAAATACAGTGACTAGTCTCTGAAAGATACCTTGGTTTCTTCCAAGTCGTATTTATACCCCATGAAACCCAGTAACTATAAAATCACATCTGCTGCTATGAATTGTCTCACTGAGGGATGAAAGAGGAGAAGTTTGGGTAGAGATACCTTGACAAAACAAGAGCTGGAAGTTCTCTCGCTCCTAAGAGCTCTAATAAGGTTGCAGCTAGCCAACAATATGTCCTGATCAACAGATCTCTAGTCTTCAAAAAGGTGTTAGTGAGCCTTCCAGAGAATTGTGCTTTCTTGTTTCTGTGCTGTTTAATTGCTTTTATTTTTCCCCCCCAGATTCTGATGAAAATAGGTGCAGTTGAAATTCCTCTGAGGCAAGGCCAGCACTTGTAGAAGTATACATTGCATATGGGATTAGGAAGTGGTTCTCAATAGCTTTCCAGTGGTTTATGTCTATATATCTGTTATTCAGGGAATTATGCCAAATTCTGGTAACATTGCTTGAGATGTGAATTCTAACAGCTCTTGGCTTTGCCTTCAATCAGGGTAGCTGCTATGCTATGTCTGAAAATACCTGCCTGCTTCCCTCTGGCCTGTGTATCACTGTTACCAGCCTGTTCCTCTGTCATATTATAGGCAAGGTGGCTGTCATGGGTACCTCATCTTTCAGCTGATTTGGGTTAGCAACAGTTGTTAAATGTGGACATTTGTGTATTGCTCATGCCTGCAGTGCAGCAGCTTTGTGCTACAACCATTTTAGTAAAACATGTAAAGATACTTTTGAGTATGTTAGTTAGGCCTTGATTAAACACCAGAAGTGGTGTTTGACTTTGGACATGGGAATTTCATGTATTAGAAGTCTTTTTACTTGTGATGTCTGGCCTTTAGAGAGTATTTGACTTTATTTACATTCTTCCCCACAGAAACCTGAATTGCTGGGCCTGGTGGCTGCTCAGCTTAGGAATACAGGACACCTAGCGGGATAAGTATTGGATAGGTGTGGTGGTTTGCTTGGATTTGAGGTGATAAACTGTTGGGTTTTTTCTTTTGTATTTGGTTTGTGTGACCCAAAATAGTTTGCATTTTCTAAGAATGAAGATATGTATATATATTTAATCTCTTGTCATTATAGTAGTTGTGATATAAATATGTTTAATTTGGTCCTGGAGCCCAGAGCTGTCTCAACTGTGCAGAGGCTTTTCTCACTAAAAGCAGTCTCCTGCGAGGTGAGGCTCTGTGGAGCAGTCATTGGATTCAAGTGCTGCTGTAGCTGTGGGCACTTGACATTCTCTCTTCAAAACTCATGTTTTGGTTAGGAGCTCTCAGTATTGCATTCAGACCTTTCCTTTTTCTCTTTGTAACTCCACGATTTCACCAAAAATGCTCAGTTTTAAGCATGCTTTCTTCCTTGTGAATATTAAGTAGAAGTTCTGCTGAGGTCTTGCACAACTTTTGACAGTTTTTGTGTCAAACAGCCACTGATGCTGAAGAAAATCTCCACAAAGAAACAGAAGTTGAAGAAGTTGTTTATTGTTTTGTGCCATTACTTGAATGCCTCATTAAAAGCTCTGTTCTTCAGGGAAAGGGAGAGAGGTGCCTTCTCAGGGATTGGCAGTAAGATTGGCTGGGGATAAGTAAAAGTTCTTTCCTTCTCCTCCAGCATGCAGTCTCATCATCCCAGCCCCACTGACTTGTCACTTGTACTTGGTGCTCTCTAGTGATGTTTCTTGAACACAGTGAAAACCACAAAATTCATGGGCTAATAAGGGTGGAGTAATTTGGGATTAGTGCAAGTGTTCTTGTGCTTGCTCTCCCTGCTCAATAGGAAGCCTTTAATAAGACTTTTCCTAAATAGTGTTGCATGCGAAATGGGGATTTCTGCTTCATTCTTTTAACAAACAGCCATTTCATGAAATAGTGTGGTTTTTTACCTTTTGGTACATTCCAGAAGATTTCTACCTTTGCTGGTTACTGATTGATAGTTCTGTGCTGAGCTCCCTTTAATTTTGCAATAAACTAACAAGGAGGCTGAGACCACAAGTTTACAGAAAATGGCTTATTTACTCAACTGGATTTACAAGGATGACAAAGTCAGATTTAGTAGTTTCAGTGTGGTCTAGGAAGGGCAGGAGGAGTACTTGGAAAATTGCACTGTATAAATAACCAAACAAAAAATAGTTTGGTTATTCTTCTGTGTGAAGTTCTTAGGCCAACTCTCTCCCAGGACCTGCAGGGATTTTCTGCATATGCAGGAACTTTGCTATTCCCAATAAATGGGGGTGTTGTGAGTTTGGGCACAATAAATAAGTTTATTTTAGTTTCCTAATATGCTTCCAAAAAACTAGCATCTGTTGAACTCACGTCAGTGGAAGGTGACTTTGTTTTCACAACAACATATAAAGATTTTAATAAGATATTTATGCTGTTGTTGACTTCTGGATTAAATCTTAGCGGTAACAATGATCTGTTTTGAATCTGAGTGCTGTTTTCCTTGAGAAATCCTTGTGTCCATTTTTTTCCAGGTATTGGCACCTATAAAAAGTGAGAAAGTAATCAGAGGAGTAAGTTGTGGGTTTTTTTAAACCTGTTTAAAAATAGGAAGTTGAAAAAGTGTTCCCACTGTCTTCTTGTGTTTATCTCTGGGTTTTCTAATTCTTGTTGCTGTCATAACACTTCTAATTGTTAGATGGGGTTATTTTACAATCTGAGATAGCTATGCTGCAGTAAAAATTGAAGTAAAAGATTTGGAAATTGTGTAGTCCATCATTTGTGTGGTATTTTAAGTAGTAGACTTTTTACCAGAAAGGATTTTGAAATCTGAATCTGAGTGGATTTCCAAAGAGTTGGTAATTCTGTCAGAATTGAAAGGCAGAGGACTGTAAATTTTCACTTTTTAAATAGCTCTCTTAACCAATGGCAAAGGAATAGGCTGAAAGCTTAAAGGCAGTGGTTCGTTGAACTCCATGGCACTGAGGCATGTTTCTAGTGCTACTGAGCTGTCTAGCTGACTCTTTTTTCCCTCTTTTAGCAGTGGAGAGTGTTTTCCATTCAGGCAGAGTTGCTGACTGAAGAAGCCCTACACCCTTTGGTCATCATGAAGTAGGAATAGAAAAGCAATAGCAAAACTTCCTTACCTGTTGCACATGTCCGAACACAGTTGTGTATGGAGAGGTATGATGGCTTTTTGTGACTCTTAGTAGCAGTGAAAATATTTTGTTCCTTTAGTTGATGTTGGAAATAGGAGCTCCTCTTAAAATACTGGGTGTTTTTGAAACACGATGTATTTTAAAATACTGTGTATTTCAGTATGATAACATCAAATTACCATATAGCAATATTCTCACTGTTGCGTGTTCTGCTGGAAGTTAATAAACATATAGCTGGCTTTGAACCTCTTGAGAGGAAGCTGTGCTTGGCTGGTAAGATGTCTAGTATTTGTCCAAAGGAACCCCAACAGAGGCAAACTTTCCTTACCTACTTAGCCTGAGGGCTTGGCAGGTCTCCTGTACTAAGCAGGTGAAATTAATGGCAGATCTACAATGAAAAGTTGAATAAGTGCTATTGCTAGTTCAGTGTAAAGCACTCTCTAGTAAGTCTGCTTGGACTGACAGCCCAGCTTGTTTCCAAGCACTGTTTAGCAGGTAGTTTCTCTCAAGTGTGGCACCTGTCAGACCAATCCAAACCTTCTTTTTGGTGGTTTGTAAGAAACAGCATAATTAATATGAAAAATAGCATTATATTCTGTGCACACATGTATGAAGCAATGTGTGAAACTCAGCTGATGCTGTCCATGCACAAATGTGATTCCTCACCAGGAAGTCACAGAGCTTTTTTGCACCAGATCTCCTTTGTCTGCCTGGGTGTTCTCTCCATGTCACACACAAGTTTAACCATTCCCTCAAACATTTATTTGCAACTCTCTGAATACGTCGAACCACTTTGAAGGATAGTAGAATGAAATGCAACCATGTCTTTCAGATTCATGAAGGAGACTTTGGGGAAAAATCAATAAATTCTTTGTCTGTGCCACTGGAGTCATGTGATACCAGTACTCAGGGCTTCAAGTTGAATGCCTGTAAGGACTGTTGACTGCTGAGAATGTACGGTCTTGTTTAAATGGCACTTTTCACTGCCAAAGTATTTGTGACCTATGTTTTACTCATGGAAAAATAAAACTGGGCACTTTTCAGTAAGGGCATATGGTTGAAGTTTTGAAGATAGATGTATCTATTCAGAGGAGTTTCTTGAATCTGGGTGCCTTTTTTTCCATAACTGTAGCAAAGGACCAGCTCTTTTCTTTTGTTAGTGACCCACAGCTTGTTTGAGCTAGTGAGAGTTTGGAGTACTCTGCACACTCTCAGAGTGAGGTTCAAACTGTATTATGGGAGCTGCACAAAGATACAAGAAAATAAATAAATATATATATATATATATATGTGTGTGTGTGTACAGGAATTCCTGTACCTGATGAAAGAGTTTTGCAGTAGGTGAGGTTGCAGAAGTGTGACAGGAATTTGATGCCAAATTTAGTGCTTAGCTAACAGCCTCGTCTTGTGGCTGAGCTCGTCGTATGGGAGAACTGCATCTATGTTGGTTCTGCAGGCTTGTAGAAATGGGGAACAATTTTAAATTCATTCCAAAATAAGCATTCTGTATATGCATATGGCTTCATCTCAGAGGAAGTGTGCTTATTCAAGATAGTATTTAGATATGTATTTAAGCAAATGTGTAACTGTCAGTGAAGTCATAGAACTCAGAATATGCTTAATTCCCATCCTCAGAGCAAGTCAGAAGAGAACATTTACTTGGGTAGGGCTCTGGTTTTTTAAACTGTTTTTTTTAAACAGTATAGCAGGGAATCTAGGATATTAGTATTGAATAGTTACTGAAGAATACATCAGAAATTGAAATCTAGGTTCAGAGGCATAGCTTGAGTTAAATGTAAAAGGTGAAGAAGACATTCAGTCTTACAGCTAACACTGCTGTGGAGTTCCTGGTTAAGGAGGAATCTGGAAGATTAAAGAAAAAAAAGCAGTTGCATTATTCTTTTTGTTCATTTTTTTTTTTAAAGCCTTCAAAGTTAGTTTCCTTTGAAGGAAAGCAATATGAAATACAGTGTGCTTAGGTATATTTTTCTATTAAAAACACTCCTTAATCATGGTAACATTTCTTTAAAATGTGGTGCATAAATAATAAAATATGTGACGGCACAGCACAAAGATTATCTTGGCACGAGTCTGGGATGACTGAATCACTTAGAGAGCTTGATACTTGTTAATAATGTGATCATTGCAAAGTGTGCCAATGAAAACTTCATACCTCACCAGTACGTGTGAGTATAAGTTTGTTAGTGTGTTCTGTTTCAGCACATTTTCTGGATACTATGGATACATGAGTCTGTGGCTTTTGTGACACAGTGGAAATAAAGTGAGAATGGTTTCAAGGAAAGATCTCACATCCTTCCTTATCCTTCCTTATCCCTGCTGTCTCTTGGCTGCCTACTCCTTCATTTGCCTTGAACCAGTTTTGGTGCCCATCATTTCACAAGGATGAACTAGCTCACTAAAATGGAAGATAAGTATCCTAGCAAGAGAAAAAGGAAAAGTGACTTTTTTTTCTTTGTTAATAAATTGAATTATCCTACCTTGTAATCTTATGAACAAGTCAGCCATCAGTGGCAGCAAGGAGTTGTGTGTACCAGACCCTTTGCTGTCTGCTTTTGGGTGCTTACAGGTGCACACAGCAACTCTGGGGGAAACAGCAGAGGGATGTAATGTGTTTCTTGTGTGTTTGCAGTTAGCAGTATTGCAAGTTGTACCTTAGCCAAGGTGTATGACCGAGCAAGGCTGTTATCTACCATGTCCACATTCACTGCAGTGATCATAAAAGCCCAGTCCCAAAAGGTGCATCCTGTGGTTAAGCTGTGCAGAGTGATCACAGCTAGCTCAAGTTTGTTCAGAGCTTGTAGTCAATAGCAGATGAGCATGAGGGGCATCACTATGGAGTTCTGAAGGTCTTGAACTCCTTGAACTTGTTGAGTAAGCAAAGATTTGACTTACACACTTCTCAATTTAGTCCTATTGATACAATCCATAAAGCTCTCAGGCACCACCATGCCTGTTTGCAAGCACAGAGATGGGTGGGCTGGCATGAGCAGGGAGTTAGAGTCTTGTAAAGGTCACATACTTCATCACCCTGCTGGCACCTCATGTCATGCTGCCTGAAGAAGACACAGTACCCTGCAGCACCACCACTCTGGTTACAACTCGTTGGCCTGACACAGCTTACGTGGGGTCTCACAAGGGGAAAAGAAAGGGGAGAGTGTGTCATATCTTACTGCTGGAAGTGTTAGAAAGCAGGAGGAAGTCATGATCAGAGGGAGGGACAAGCAGTGGAGGGAGCAGCAGAGAAATTCCTCTTCCTTTTAGCAATGGTAATCTGTTCATTTATTCCAGTAACATCTTGAAACTGCATTCACCAAGTATTGTGCAGGATTCCTTTCTCCCTTTCTCCTGTGTCAAATACAGCTGAAGACAGGCCATTAATTTGAAAGAGAGTTTGTTTGGAATTTGTCTATTCTCAGTGCAAGTAGAAGAATAATTTTTGTTCTTTAAAAAAAAAAAGTAATTTTTGAATTAGCAAAGTGGAGACCAACTGTTATTGCAAATAGTGCAGCTGCTTAGAGATCCAAAGCATTGTAAGATAACTGTGGCTATAGCTATGTTCTTCTCTCTGTGCTGTTTGCACTGTTTGCTTAATGTTTTCTGTTACTAAAAGCCAGGATGTGTTCAAAGGTGCAAGAGATTGTTCATCACTTGTAGGCATGACTATTGCTCATGATGTCAGAGGAGAGCACCATGGGTGCTATAGTCTTGTTTGTCAGAATCCTGTGATCCTGAAAAACACTCAAAAATCCCCTTTTGTAAAGATAGCCCTGTAACATTTAGTACTTTTGTGCTTCAGATCAATGGGGATGTACCCCTACCACACCTTCCTCCATGGCACTGTGTTTCAGCCAAAGGAAGAAAGTGTGTAAATTATGTGGAAATTGCTTAGAAAATAGATTTCCTATTTGCCTATGAAGAAAATGGTGAGTTTTTGTAAGGAACATCAAATTGTTCATGGAAGGCGAGTAAAAGATGAAGCTCTTCAGAACAGTAGTTTTATTTAAGGTGCCTGTGTGTATCAACATACTGTTGTTCAGTATTTCATCTTTTTGACAATATCCCTTTTCCTCCACTTCTTGCAATTGACTTTTTCAGTTTCTGTAGGTAATTCAAAATGTTCTGAGCGTTGAATTTGCTGAAGATCAGAATAGAGGGTCATCTTGATGCTATGCGTGGGGGATTCCAGTCCTGGGCTTCTCTCTGCCTTCCAGTAGCTATAAAAATTCATTTCCCATCCCCCTCTCCTTGTCTGTTTGCAGGTTATCTTGACGAATCAGATTACCACATCGCTGAGCAGTGGCCCTGGGATCCGGGCAGACCTGGTGTCTCCAGCTGATGATTTGTCCCTGTCTGAAGGTAAGAAATCCCTTCTATCGGAGCTGAAACTCTACACGGACACAAATCCACACTGTAACTTGCAGTCTTCTGTTGAAATACAGGGAGCTGAGAGAGTCAAATTATCAAGTCTAACCTAACACAGTCTTGAAACAAAATGATTTTCCAGTTTCTCTGAAAATCCATTTCTAATTAAAAAGAAAGTATGTGGAGTTGCTGAAAGGATCAGACACTTTGTAAAGGCTGGGAATGCATTTTTGAGCCATCAGTTTCTCAGCGTTGTACTGTCACTCACATGCATTTAAAGCATTATTTTGTCAGTCTTCTAAAGCTGCTGCAAGAATACACAGGCTAGTCTGCAAATTTCATCTTATCTAATGGTTATCATAGATTCCAAAGAGAAACAACGGGTCACAAAGGAAGGAAAGCAGATCCTCAGTCCTGTTCCTTGAATTACACTTGTTTGGTTTTCAAGTACAGTGCCTCAGACTGCATCTCTCTGTTGTGTGAATGTAATATGGGGATTTTTGTGATGACATGTATTACTTTACATCTTCGTGCTTCTGTTTCTGTTTTCTGTGCAGAATTAGAGAAAAGCACTTTTTTGAGTAATAGTGAGGACTTAGTGTGCTAAGAAGAAAAGATAATTATGAATCAAGGTTTACAAAGTAATATAATAATTTCGGTTTTCCCCACTTGCAAAGAATAGTCGGACTACCCTCGTGAGGGACAGATGCAGAAAACTTTGTTAGTGTTCAATTCATGCATAGACTGAAATCTGTGATGATGCAAAGGCATGCTCATCTTTTTTGCAAAGGCATGCTAATTGCATGTAGACTTTCCACTTTGCATAACATGGTTATTTCCCCTCTTTGTCTCCTTGCTGCACTTTCTGGTGGTTCTGATCAGCTTCTCTGTGTTCTGGTTGATCTCACACAGTTGTCTCAAGCTTGTCTGACTTAACACAAGTACAGCTTGGTGGCAAAAATAACTAAGCAATGGTTGAAACTGACATTATTTCCGCAACTCATTTCAGTGGACAAGAGAAAGAGGTTGAAGGTAGATTTAATCAGAATGTCAGGGAGTAGCAAGTAACTTCAGTGCAATGCTTTAACACTGATTGATGTGTTTACTTCATAATTTTGTCAATAGGAGTCTGGCAAAGCATGGCCCATTAAATAATTTTGAAATTGTGCTTGTGGCTTTTATTGGTTTCACTCATTGTCAAAGTGTGTCTGAAGTACATGGCTCAAATACTGCTCCCTACCTCCGTCAGAAGGATTTGAAATTTGGTAACTCGATTTGGAAGATAAAGGCATAATTTTTCACCTTTATAATTTCCTTCTGGGCACAAAGTGGTTGTGCATTGTCTTATTAAATTGTCATGATCACAGTACTCATGCTTCTCTTTGTCCTTTAGAATTGCTATGGTTGAGCTTCCTCTGGAAAGAAAGGCACAGCTGACTCTGATGTGGGACTAATAAAATATGTTTCCAGTAAAACATACTTTTGTCCTCTGGTTAAAATATTTGAAGATACTTAGGAAAAACACATGGAATAGTTGAAATGTTTCTAAATTTCCCAGCACATATTAAAGATTCTCAGTGCTGTGTATGAGCCATAGATCAAGAATATTCTATAATCAGGGCTACACAAGAGATGGCATAATGATTTTTCTAGCAGTTACAGGTTTTTAATGAATCTATCGTGTTGTGCCTAAATTACCACCACTGCTTTTCACCTTTTAGCTTGAGTTAAAATATATTCGTGCTCTGTGTTTTATTCCTTTATTGTGCTCATTCTTTGTTTTTAATTAAGGATCTGAAGTAGCAAAATGTGTCAGCATCACACTTGTTGAAAATGGAATCGTTTGTTTTACCACAGGACAAGAGCAGTACAGACATTAGCAGTGCAGGCTCCTTTGGAAATTCAAGTTTTATCAAGGGATGTAGGGCTGATAAACTCCTTTCCTTCTCTCCCTTCCCTCCTTTCTTGACTAACATTGATATGGCATTTACTTACTGTATTGTGTAATGAAAGAACACATCTTCACACTACAGGCTTTTCTCTCCGTCTTATTTGTAAAATGGCTGCTCTGGATTTCCATTTTTCATCACTTTTAACCCCTGCTGTCTATCTGTGAGTAAATGTGGAATTTCAGGCTCATTCAACATCTGATTTCCATGTTTATCTTCCTATCAAAAGACACAGGTGTGGCCAGTGTGTTTCAGTGGGTTCTTTTAACATCATGGTGTTGACATGTCCTGAGAAAGTTTCCCCTTAATGTATTTGGATGTTGGCTCTTGAACAGCCTGAAAGCAGCAATAAACTTCTGATAATCTTTTGTACTTTCAGAATCCTAAATTAATTAGTCTTCTAGAGTTGGTATGATAGTAATAATACTTACTACTTCTTTACAGTTGTAGAATTTACAGGAAAGGGTAGTTAGGTGAGCAGCCCAAGTGCACAGAGTATACGTTGCAGAGTCAGGGATAAGAGACCAGATTTGTGACTGGGTTCTTACCTCATTGTTCCATGTCACTCACCACTAACTTAAGCTGAATTTGAACCAGTGACCTAGATGTGAAAGGACCCATAACACATTATTAGTCCTGTAAGCAACTCAGACTGCTTGGTTTGTATATGTCTAATACGTTGTTTTAATCCTATCTGAAATCAGTCCCTTCACTATAAATGGTTTGCTAAAAGGGTAATCTTTCTTAGATAGAGGCAGAAATGAAAATTTCAAACTAAATGTGCTATTAGAAAGAAGTGGAATGTTACAGTGTCCTTTATTTTTGCTTCTGATTGTGCTTGAGAAGAGAATTGCTTGGGTTATGTGTTAGATTAGGCAAGAAACCAAGGAAGCTGTTCATCTGATGTGTGACAGAAAGTTAATTTGATGAGCAAGCTGAAAGGACATTGTCAAGCTGTTTCAGGCTCAGAGTTTGTCTTCTGCAAAGTTGTAATCTAGTGCATAAAAAATTGTGTCCTCAAAATACGTTAGATTTTTGTGAGAACATTAATGGATTTATAAAAGCAGTACTGGCTGTAAAATCCCACCACTTAATGTAGCAATTTAAGAATTCATGAACTGTTTGTTGGTATTTCTTGTAGGAAATGGTTATGTCCGGCTAAATTCCCAGATCTGTGGATACTTCTGTTTCCAGATAGACAAAAAAAAAGCATAGTTTGCCACAAATAAACTGATGAATAAAGTACCAAAGTTTCTCTACTTATAGTCTGAGTCCTGGCATTCATTTGGCCTTTACATACTTGTCAGATTATCAACTGAAGGAGTTAGGACTAATAATATTTTTCTCTAGCTCTAAAATCGTCAGACATGTAATGGTGTCACTTCTTCCCTAGGACCCAAACTCAGTTTTTACTTGTAACTTCACCATTTTTATATAACCACCTCTCAAGCTGTGTCATCAGAGGTGATAGTCTGGAGGATGGTGGTGGACGTTGCTGTTTCACTTCCATCCTTGCTTTGTGGAATAGCCTCTGTTTAGTTCTTCCAGTCAAAGACAGCTTGGAGAAGCCTGAAGTTATTTTACATTGCTGGGGTGGTCAGACAAGCCCAGGAGTACCCTAAGAGCTAATGCTTTATCATTTATATATTAAAAAATAGCTCTTACCCAATTTAAGTAATGTCTTATTTAAAAAAAAAAAAGTTCAAGCTGCATTAGGCTTCATGAACAGTAGAAATATTTTGTATGACTGTTAATGGGCTTTTTTAAACAAGTTATCTGTGTCTGTGACTGTACTATTTTTGCTACTTTTGTGAAGTTCACATGACTAAATTTTACCTAATATAAAAAGTCTTTAGAAGTAATTCTAAGCCTAAGCCTAAGTGTGTATTTTAGCACTAGGTGGACAGGGAAATTTGTGTTTCATTTGTGTGCTGCAAAGAGGTAGGACAAGATGACCTACTTGAGGTCCATTCTAGTCTACCAGTGCCTATGGTATTGATGTATTTGCCAGCTGCAAGCTCTAACTTCCTCTAACAGACATCAAAGCCAAACTTCATCTTTCTTGGAAAAAATTCACGGGACTGTTGGTTTGAACAAGAACAGTATCCTCTTCCCACCCAGCACCAAGTGTCAAGCAAAAAAAAGGAATGCTGTCTTGGGCTTCTTCAGTCTCAGCTAGTACTTTCAAATATTTGTTTGAAAAAGTCAGAATTATTTTGTGTTTAAAATTGCCTCTAAACTTGCACTTAGATCTGGGGAGGCCAGTGTTCAGTCTTGTGCCATTTGTGTTCATCAAGTGGTTTGTCATAGCATTGTATATTTTTAGTGCACAGTGTGAACAATGAGCTTAGTCTGACCTTTTCATCTTTGTTGCTCTGATCTTAAATTCTTTTAAGCTGTTGAGCAGAAGTAGGCTTTTGTGTTGTGGAGACTGGAGAACACTAAGCTACCATAATATCTCCCACCCACAGGATTTTCCTACTTTCATTTAGGAGTAGAAGGTTTGAAGCCAGAATCTTCAGCTTCTCTTCCTTGCTTTGCCTTTGATCCCTTGACATATTGTGGTTAAATTGTTTTTTTCTTCCAGCCTCAGTTTACCTTTTTTTTTTTTTTTTTTAATTTGGGGCTTTATTTTTATTCTGCAACTTTTTTTTCTTAATATTTCAATTATATTGAAAATTATATATTTCTGGTTCATGTAAGCTCAGTAATGAAACAGCTGGAGTTGTTTCTTTTTAATTCTTTATTTTGCTGCTGGACATCATGTCTCAGCTGCATTTTAAGAATCTGCTCCAGCAGAGATCCTGTAATCCTCTTCACCAGCTAACAATTCTGCGGGAAGCTTTTTATTCCTTCAGTCTGTTCTGTCTTTGAGTTACTTCCCCAGTTTTCATGAAAAAGATTGTTAGCCTTATGTACTCTCAAAGGTGAGAAGGAGCTCATGTTCCCTAACCTGCTGGAAGACAGCATACTACATCTACTACTTCAGTAGAGGGTACCAAAAAGAGGAGCAACCTTGATAAAACTGATTAATATATGTTGATGGGGAAGACAAGCCTTCTCAAAATAGGATTTCATTCTTGTGTTTGCTTTATATTCACATTTCTTGTAGCTCTGTGCTCTTAACAGTAGTGGAGTCTGCACTTTTGTGCTTCAGTGGAAGGAAAAAAGCTCTTCTGGTTGTAGAGAACAGCAGAAGGAAGTGCACCATCACTACAGGGCCTGGAACAAATGATATTAACCATTAGGGGAAATGATACCCTGATTGTTTCTGCATGAGGCAGGGTTGTGGTGGTGTATGGAGCAGTTAGATTTCATGATAACAGTTGTCATGTTTGCCTGTACTAATTTTGGTGCTATATTTCACCAAGTGGGAAGTAGTGACATAATAACATGCAGCCAAATTTTAACGGCTTTTTAATCAGAAGATAACTCTCTTGGTAAAACAGGGTTGCAGAGACTGTATGTGTCTGTGGAAGTTCCAAGTTGAATGACATATGTGTAATCACTTGATCTAGACTACAGAAAGGTTTAAAAACTGTCAGCAGGAGCATTCAAAGACCTCTATATAGCAGTTTAAGAGAATCTTCATTCCTCATATCTTAATTGCCATGATGAGAGCATAGAAAGTTTTACTGCTTTGTTGTGGTTTCTTTCTGAAGACATGATGTGACTTAACAATCATTAACCAAGGATTTGTAATCCAAAAACCCTTCAGGTACATTTGCTGGGAATCATTCATCTATATAATGAGAAGCACAATAACAGAAGTTATTACAGTCATAGTTGAGTGGTTAGAAGTTGCTGCCTCTCAGCTGCTAAGTATCTTACCTCCACTGAGAAAAAGTGCAACTGAGTATGTGCTACACCTTCCAGTGCAAAGTAGAATGGGTTTCCATGAATCCTGCTGCACACACATCAGCTTCCTCCTGTGTTCCTGTAGCTGCATTAAGCTTGGGAGCGTGCATGGGTCAGTCACTGAGTTTCAGTTGATGGCATGTAGGTGTAAAGTATTGTAAGAATTTGCAGTTGGTCATTTCCTTATGCCCTAAAAATGTTTAAAAGTAAGATTAACTCATATTTTGGTGTGGATGAATATAGAACTTTTTACTGTGGTCCTGCAAATCAGTGGTTTAAACCAGAAACATGAAGCCTGGCTTGGTTCGAATTCCTTCTGCGGCCCTACACGTTGCACCTCAGGGTTGGTGGAACTTATCTTTCAAATTACATTGTAAAAAAATGAATTCAAGGGTAAGAAAAAGCTAGACACCACTTGCCCATGTGCACAATGACTAATTAAATTCTGTCTGAGCTCACTGTGGGTTATCCTTAAACCTATACAGAAGATGGGGAAAATATTCAGCAATCAGTAGCATTCAGTCCCATTTCTTCTGGAGTTTTATAGTACCATCACTGGATCTTTCTTTTGATGGAGCTAGAAGGGACCAGAAGGATTTCGATACATGGGAAAACATTACCTTGGGAATTACATTTGGCTTGTGGCATTACATGAAACATATGGCTCACCTGCAGAATGACCTGAGATGCAAATGCTATACCAAAAGAGAAGGCGAGAGTGAGGGGACAGAGAATAATTTTAGAGTCTCATGCCTATATTCTAGTTGCAGTTCCAGCTGGGTTTCCTCTGGGTTTACTGCAGGATGTTTGAAAAAAGTGGCTCCTTGTTAATCTCAGGCAGTTTCTATGATTGATGATTCCCCTTAATCGTAAAAAGAGCACATTGGTGTTTCTGCTTAATTTGTGTCTATTTCCTGCTTTATTATTGCAATAATGATTTACAGTCTTAAATGATGGAAGTTTATAACCTGTTGACCTTTTTTGGAAGTTGAAGCTGGGAGCTCTGTCATGTGAATGAACTTCTTCCCAGTGACAGTCTGCTCCTAAAATATTACATTGAAACCCAAACATAATATAACAATAAAAGACAGTATACGGTTGGTGCATTATTTCTTAATTCAATTAAAATAGAGACCATGAGCAGATTTTGCATGCTTCACATGAACAAGATTAATCTAGTCTGGACTCTACTAGTCTTCTCATAGTATCAGTTACGCTAAAAATAAAAAAAAAGGAGCATTCAGAGCAGAGCAACCCAAGTGGTCACAGCACAATACAGGAAGATGGGTGAAGAAATGGTAGAAAGAGGAAATGCCCAGAGCTTAACTAAAGGAAGGCTATGTTTTTATTAATTTCTGCTCTCTTAAAATGTCCTGCTCTTGCTCCAGTCCCTCAGGTAACCTGCAGAATATTCCTGCATGAGCTGATGCCTAACTAGCACCAGGAAGGGTAGAAAAGACAATGGCTCAAGTATGAATAGCTGCACTGTTGACAATGGAAAATTTGTCACAAAGAAAGCAAACCAGATGCTACTGCTGAGTGTGCAGCCATGATTCTTTAGGAGTAATTTGAGCCAGTCTGATACCTGGCTGGGGAGGTCTTGTTTCAGGCTGGCACATGGATATGCAAGGCAGTAGTTTGGGCACGTTTTAGCTGAATATCCGGAAGTTGTTTCTGAGCGCAAAATCTGTTAGGCCAGCTGTTCCCAAATGGTTTGGGTTTGTGCCTCTGTTTTTGGTGGTGAACTCACCCCAGCTGAGCTTGTGACCCTAAAGACTAACACAAACAATCACATCTCTGTCAGCCTTGCGACCCCACTCTGTGCGGCTGTGACCCTGCTGGAGGTTACAACCCCCGGGTTGGGAATTGTTGGGGTAGACTGTCAGTCCTGCCGGGGGAGCGCTGATATGCCCCATCCAGGCCAGGATCATCACAACAAATGCCTTCAGATCTCACAGTAATTTGTAGGCCCCTGCCACCAGTCTGAGAGTGCAGCTTATTAGAGCTGACATGTCACTTTGGTACATCAGGAACATCTCGGAGATCAAAAGGTCATAGTCCTCCCACGCTGCTGCAGTCTTTCTTCATGAACTCGCCTCTCCGTCTTCCTTCCCCGGCACTTGGCTGGCAGCGAGCCCCGGCGCCCTCGTGGCGCGGCTGACTCGGCCACGGCTGCTGGATGGGTACCAGCTGCAGCTTCTGCCACAAGCCACCCTTTCCAAAACTGTTCTCCCTGAATAGTCCTCGCCTTAACGAAAGGATTGATGTCTGTCTCTCTCTGCTGAAATAATTAAACATTATGTTCAAAGTAATTAAAAGCTATATAGGACAGTGCAAGTGGAGATGGGCTAAACCTTCCCCTCTATTTTGTAAAACGAATTCTGTTATTCATATATCTGTGCATATGAGCACAGTCTTATGGATGTAGGATGCTGATGGAGAAAAAACCAGAAGGTAGCCTTGTGTGATGGCTGGTGTAACCTGCAAGGCTAAGGGCTTGGTAAGCCAAGCAAACTGCCTTTTTAGCATAAGATGACATGTTACAGATGTCCTAATTAGACATCTGATTTTTAAGCCTTGTTCTGTCGCAATTTTAAGTGGAGTTTATAAACAAAGTCAAAAATAGATTTCAAATTTGTTCTTTTGAAAGCATTCATTACCATAATGGAAAATAGTAACATTTTAATAGCTAACTGATAGTCCAAGGCCAGTGACTTGATAATTTACAGGCATGGAAGTTTGATATTGTTTGGCATTGTTCTGTAAATCCAACAAGGGGAGGAGCCTGCAACAGGTGATTTATTTTTTACTTACAATTTTGTCGACAGATCCTGAAAATTGATGGCAAGATGGCAAGAAGGAAAGAGGAGGATATGGTGTAGAAAAATATTAAAATTGCCTATCATTTGGATTAAAACCTGAATCGCATAAAATTAACCCAGAATTCAGTCTGCACAAGTCTAGTTTCAGAGCTCTGTATGGAGTGCTTTGTTTGAGGATGTTGCTGGACTGATTTTCTGTCAGGCAGGTGCATAGAAAGCATTACACTGAAAATGAGAACAGTAAAGTCAAGTTGTGGACTGTAAAGCCACTCAAGTAAATGGTCAGAAAATCTGATGTTACTGGTCACTGTACAAGTACTGTAAAAAAGAAAAAATTGTTTGAAACTTTGCCTCTGTAACTTGATCATCCCTTAAACACTAATTACACGTCAGAAAATGGAGCATAAACTCTCCTCCATCTGTCCAGGTTGGATTTGGTGCACAAAGGAGCATATCCAATTCATAGTACCTCTTAGGTAATCAGATTAATATCTCCCAAACTGAATTTACCCTTTTGATAGTGAGTCTTTCATATACTATGTTTCACATATCACATTCTGTTGAAGCTCTGTGGCTTTTCAGTAATTTCCTTGAAATCTGTATGTGGTATGTCTAGCCTCTTTTGAGCTGTTCTTGGGACACGCATCAATTAGATGTGTTTCTGGCACTCTCTTAATGGCATAGTTTCCCTAGAGTCAAAAAGTGCTCCAAAAACTGAGATCATTTGTTTAATTTAAAAGCAAAAGGGTATGGAACTACAATTTCAGGCTTCAACAGCTATGCTTCTGTAGCTTTGAAGGAATGAGAAAAAATTTTTGATGTCTTACACACAAAATAAATAAATTATTCAGTTGTTAAAATATCTGATTCCATCCAGTATTTTGCTTCCTTTGCTTATCTTTCAATTTCCATTCTTTTCTTTAAATAGTAGATTTTTGACTTTTCAAATTTCTTTGTTTATTGGTTTTGCTTAGTGAAACAGAAGGCTGGATTTTGTAATTTGGGTCTAAGGAAGAACTGTAAATTGTCCAGGATGGCGCATAATTAAAATTTATTATAAGCAATCTGAATACAGAATTCTATTTCAAGTGTTTGAAGCTCTTGGCTCGTAAGAAGTTCTGGGAATGTATACTGTATAGGAGGTCCTATATTTTTTCAAGTAAACTGAAAGCATGAAAACTCCCCTATTCAACCAGCTCCTCCAGTAAGTTTAATTTTGTACCTCAAATTTCTTCCAGCCTGCATCTGTAGTGGGCTTTTCACTGAGATTTTGAAACACGTCCTCAATGATCTTTGCTTGCTGCATGTTTGTTCATTACGTGGGGTGGTTTTGATGTGCATCAACTAGAGAACTTTTAGAAGAAATTAAACCAGAAATTTTGGTGCTAGCTAGCTCTCTGCTGTCCAGTAGTGCTCAAAGCCATCCTGAAGGCAGAAGAATCTAAGCCAATTGCTGGTCATCAAGTCACAGCCAGAGTAGGGACAGTCTGACAGGGAACCAGAGCAGGTGAGTTTGGAGCAGAACAATGATGTATTCACAGGGTAGTTAGAGGGGGATCAGCACCAACTCTTTTGGTTGTCTGACACTGCTGTGCCAAATTATTCACTAATGGGGACTTGCTTCTTAAATAAAAGTATGAAATGTTTTCTCATGTGTTTTTGTGTGAGTCAGGCAATACAGACCACTTCCAAAGATCAGTAGGAGGGTTTAATAATAAGCTGTAATGCCTGTTGCCTGACTTGTGGTTACTGAGCTCAGGTAATACTTGATCACAAGAAACAACAGTAGGCATTTCAGTAGGGTAACAGCTCAAATCCTAGCTGATGGGATTTGACAAGCTCATTTGTGCTGAAGCCTGAGCTGCCATGTCTTTCATTTACTGTTGTTTATGCTGTGGAATATGACATTTTGTCTCCCTTTAGCCTACAGTAACATCTCAGTGGCAGTAAACATTTGCTTCAAGTACCAAATTCCTGGATCCAGTCATCATCAGCATCTGCTGCTGAATGATCTTTCACAAATACCACCCAACTCACTTTTCCCTTGCTGTCCCCTCTATTTTAACTTCAAACTGATAATGTTGATGTTTTGTTTTAAGACTTGAAACAAGGCCTGTCATGTTTTAGAGTTATGCTACCCACTGAAAACTGCTACCCACTGAAGGATGAGTGACTAAGAAGATAGGCCTGCAGGGTTTTTTTGAGCTTTAGAAGTCTGTAAATCTTTTCTTGTTAGCGTTTGGTAGGAATGAGGTTTAGGACAAACTTTAGTGCCTTCAAGCTAATAGAGTGCCTGTCAGTGACCAAATCTGAATCTCAAGAGGAAAAGTTCACAGTGGGTTCAGCTAAAAATGCCAAAAACCTCATGGAGCCTTTAGTTTGTTCTTTTGACTGTGCACCAGAGTCACGCAAACTAGCAAAGACTAGTGACATTATTTTCCTCCAGGTTAGTGTGAGGTAACTCTGAACAGCATGGGATCAACATGTCAAGTCCTTAATGGCTTTTGGCCAAGTCCTTGTCTTGGTTTACCATCCAGAACTGCCCAGTTCTGCTTTTCCTGAGGGTGCATCTGCTTCTTAGTCAGCGCTGTGATGGTCATGTGAGCTAGCATGAAATGAGCTGTTGGGATCCAGAGGGTTCCAGCAGCAGATGAGTCACAGAGGCAGAGAGGTCAGCACAGCATAATCTTTCTGGCATTTACCACACACACTGTAGATATATCCTGAGATGAACCTGCCTTCTGTTAAAATGAAGTGCCTGGATGAGAAGATCCTATGGATGAGAGGAGGTTCTTATCACCTTAGTGCCATTCTGACAGTGCAAAGGACTTGGAAAACTTATTTTAATGAGCTGTGGATTTTCCTTAGGGATTCCTTGTTTTCCTCCCTTGTTCTAACAAGGTATTTGTGTCCTGTAGGCTGAATAGTAATGGAAAGCAAGTTCAGTGGTATGTAATATGTGCCCATGCAATATAGGGCAACTTTGGCTTTATTATACCTTGAGCCCAGGATTTAGTGGTTCTTTCTAAGGTGGTAGAAGGTCACCTGCATTTTGGTGTAGTGCAGTTTGAGTTAAAAGCATTTAAAACAAATAAGTAATGATTGCAATTTTCCGCGTCTGTAAAACAGTGGATTTTCAGCAGATCTCAGCATGATAAAGTACTTATCTTGATTGTGCTGAAAATTTTTGTGACAACTGTGATATGAATGAAAACAAAAATGTGTTTTATCTGAAGTAGCATGTTCTGTAGAAATATGATTTTGCTGGTAAAATAAAAATCTTGAACACAAAAAGGAGACAAGGCAAAGGTTCTTGATCATAACTAGAGACATGTTACACAAAATAACGTCTGGGTTATTGTCTGGATGTTTCTTTTTTTCTCTCTCTCACCATTCTTGCACACTTCAAACTAAAAACATGTTGTTTTGCAAGGTTTTACTTTTGCTAAACCAGTGACGAGTAAAACAAAAATAAAACTGTTTCCCACTTGGCCCCGCTTCTTAGTTCCATATGAAATTACATGGTGTTTGTCTTGCATTTTGCACAGGTACCTGTGGTAGTGGTGTGCCATATTCTGATTGCTCTGATAAACAGTACCTTGCCAGTTGTTGCCTTGCATATAGTTGTGAATAATTCTTATACTCAATGGTGCCATTGAAAATGTTTGAGAGATTGCTGTCCAGTTCCAGCAGTTTAATTGCTAATGATGTGTTATTACTTCAGAATTTAATAGCTGTTTCTGGTTATGATAGAGTTGTTTTAAGCCTGTAAGCTTTTTAAAACTGCATTTGTTGCTTCCTCTTTGCAGTGTGGTTTCCTCCTTTGCTACCTTCAAAACATTGTGGTCCGGGGTTTTGGTTGAGGTGACATGTCCTATTTACACTCAGTTGGAAAAGACTACGTCATGGGCACTTGAAGCTCTGTGGGGTTTTCTCAGTTCAGACACTCAGATGTGGCTTCCTGTCATCACCTCATTACTTACTTTGAATGCTAAAATAATCTTGCTACCTTTGGTATTACTGTCTGAACCTGAAGTAGAGGACAGGCATAGATTTTAATGTTATCTCAGTGTGCTGTCTGTTGTGGAGCAAGCGTGGCGATCATCAAAACATTACATGGCATGCACTCCCTCATAGTTAACCTCAGAAGAAGGCCTCTTGTTTGTCTCACTGGCTGCCTTTCCAGTCTCCTTTCCATCTCCAGGGACACAATTCCATATTGATTAAATTATTGAGGCAGTCACACTTGTCGACAACACACAGGTCTTTCAAACATTGAAGCAAGACATCAAGACCCAGTGATACCAAGTCACGCCAGTAAAAAAAAAAGTAGGAGGGTTTGAACAGAAAATACTTTTTACCCCTTAATTTCATAGAATTCTGTAATGCCCAGACTGATTGTGATCAGTATAAACTCTTCCAGCCAGGGCCTTGTGCCTTCAGCGTCTGAGCCGTAATAGCCCTGTGTGTCTCATTACAATCAGTTAATAAACTAAGTGGTGATAATTTTGCTCTTCTGTTTTTGTCTTCATCTGGCTTGACCATGTAGTGGCAACAGAGTTGATAGCAAACATTTTTCCTCTTCCCTATTTCAAACAACATTAAAGTTGTCCTGTGCTTGAAGGTTCTGCGACCAGAATTGTGATAACAGAACAAATAGGCCAGGAAACAGAACTTAAAAGGTTTATCTAAATCTCTCAGTTCACCAGCCCTAAAAATGGCCCTGCCATGCTTTCCCACCATTTCCCAGTTCCCTGAAATGGGAAACATTCAAACAGCCATACAGTAGATGTGTTCATTTGAAGGGCTTGCGGTCAGCTTCATATCTGATGGAACTACAAAGTTCAACATGCAAAATACTGTCATTCATTGTTTATCCTCAAAGTTTTGGCAGAAATGTGCCAAACACAGCTCAGCAAGATTGCTGCAGCCTACCTGTTTGAAAGCAGCTGGTGATTCGAGGTACCTCAGGTTCTGGAGTCTATGCTGAGATGGCTTAAAGGGCATAAAGATTTTCTGTTTGGTTTTTGATTATTGCTTTATTTTACAAAATCAAGGATTAAAGAATCAGACCCTTCACATTAGGCTTCTGGATAAATTGAAGTACTAAAAAATGTTTCCTGTACTTGTTTTCTTATTTTTAAAATAACTGTACTTTTCTTCCCTTACCCTTTTTTTTTTTTCTTTCTGTGGCAAGTACCACTTTGAGGTTCTTTTGTGTTTCCTTCTGCATTTTTTTGACTGCCTGTTTCTTTCTTTTCCTTTACACTCTGAACACTGCAGACTGCACAGAGCAGTTGTAGTGTCTGTATCATCAGTGGTTTTCAAAATCTGGGTGGGTAAAGGCCTGAGTAAGCTGTCCCAGATACAGGAGGTAGGATGACAGATCTGAGGTCCCTTCCAGCTGGAATCGTTCTTAAAGCTTATGATGCTACATTTTTGTCTGTTCTGTACTTTTCTTTATTACTGTCATTTTCTATATATGCTCTTCTTTGTTGTGCTACGTTTGTTATGTCTATTTATCAATTTATTCACAAGGTTACACATTTTGACGAATCTCTAATATGTGCTGGATCTATTAATATGTGCTGTGACCCTTTCAAAAGACAGGGATCTTAATTCTCCTAATAGCTAATTCCCTACTTATGAATCTACTTACTTTGATGCTGCTAAATGTACTGATGGTTTGAAGATTATCTTTTCTGTCAACTCAGGTTAGTAAATACTTAATAAATTTTGAGATGGAATAGTGCTGCTTGAAGGCAGGAGTAGAAAAATATTTTCTCTTCTGAAGCCTTCTGTCTGATTTTAGAATGTTTTTAAGAGAACTTGAAGAAATTCTGGTGGGTTTTTTTTTCCCCAAATCTGAACTCTGCAGATAGGATAATTCGTTTCCTCTTGAAATGAGCAATGAATTTTTTAATGGAAAAACTACTTTTGTTGGGGAGCCCCAGTTAGTGATTAATAGCATACATACAGACCTAGGATATCCCCAATTTTGGCCTAATGAGAGCTCTGGCTTGCCAAACCTCTTGCAGTATGCATCCCCTTGTAACTCACAGCCCACTTCTCTCCTCTCATATTAATCCCAGGATAACACTAAACTGCCAGTAAGTTACAGCCCTCAAATGTTGACATTCCTTGAAAAAGTAACGGGGCGTAACACCAGCGATGGACTTACTGTAACTAACCAGATGTAACCAAGGTGTGTTTAAAGAGACTCTTTTAAATCACACCTCATAGTCAACATTAACGTTTTCCTAGCACCTAATATAGGCTAGATGAAAAGAATTTTGATGCTTTCAGGGTATTGACAGAAACAACTGTGCCTTCTACTTACATCTGTAGTTAGGAAAATATTTGCTGAAAACAGACTGTACTTTCTAATAGATTTTAGTATTACTGTAAGGCACTAAGCTGAGCTCTCTCCAAACCGTAGTCTTTTTTCTCTTGTCCTTGGACTGTTGAACGCAAGCAGTGGTGACACAAGCTGTTCTACTGGGTTATCAGTGTATTTCAGCTTTGTTCTGGAGACTCCACATCCCATCACTCACTCAGGATGGAAGCTCAGGCTCCCATTTAGTCCTTTCCTGAATGTCTAAAGTTGTTTATTGATGATGTGGATCCTGCAGTATGCAGTGAAACTGGTAAACTGGCAAATTCATTTTGCATCAGACTGCAAAAAACTGTCTGGTGCTTATGACATTCAGCTGCTACTGACCTGTACTGGATGCAACCCAGTGACCTGAAGGTGAAGCATTTCTTCTACAGCCAGTTTCTTGACTTAGGCCAAACTAATGACCCAACAATAAGACCTGTATTTCACTCCATGGCCGAAGACTGAGTCAGAAATTCCAAGTAACTACAGTCTACAGTCAAGAGACCACAGTTTTTTGAACTTTAAGCACTTGGGCACAAAAAGCTTGGAGAAGTTGCAGCCATAAGCTGGCAGATAGACCTGATTTTCTGACCATCTCTTACTAAGAGTTTCCACCAGCAGGTTCCCTGACTTAAGGCCCTGTGTACGATACATGTGTGTGTGTGTGCATGGATGTGTTTATAGCAAGCAATCTTGATACTTACATTAGCTTGAGTTATTTCCTTGTTAGTGAAGAAGGAATGTATATGTAAGCAAAGGCTTTTGCTCCCTGTCCAGACTGTTCTCTCAGAAGGCTTACTGATAGGGTAATCCAGTATCTGTAAAGTCAGTCAGTGATGATGCTGGTGAACCTACTTCTGGCCACTGGATAAATCTTGGGGGAGACAGGTCACTGATAAGGAAGCATCATGCTGTTTATACTTTCATGCTTGTGCAACAAATGTTGCAAAATGAAACAAATAAAAGATAATGTAACATAGTTCCTAAAGTTTGGCCTTTGGCCCTTGGGCTTTACAGATAAATACCTGATGGACCATAGGGGAACAGGGCAAGTCCATGTGTTACACTCCTCTTGACTGTTTTCATTTCAAGATACAATCTGTTGACCTAAAATGAAAGTTTCAATCTGTACTGAAGACAACTATAAATGCATATGACTAAAACTGGTTAATAAAATGGATGTCCATACTTCCCAAAATGTCGAAATTATTTGAAGTAATAGTTCATACAAGAACACTGGGATGGTAGAATGAAGGGACACTTTCCTTCTAAATACCAACGGCAACTAGGAACTATTTTGAAGATTAATTTTCAGTTGTGAATTTAATTTGTGGAATGATGCCAAATCCATTCCATCAATGTGACTGTTTCCCAGGTAATTTCCAGGATGGACAATGGGACAGAAGGCTTTCCCCTTTTTGACTCACAGCATACTTGCACACAACTTTTCTAGGATATGTTAATGATTTAATGGGTTATTCAGTTTCTCTCCTTGTCTGGTTTTTAGCTCCTTTTTCAAGATTAGCCATCATTTTGTGTAGTTCTACTACAGCCAAGTAAAGACAATATAAATCAGGGGAAAGAGTGCAAGTTGGTGGATACAGCATAAGAAACAGCCTTAAACCATGATCCAGAGATTATCCCAGGGTGGGAAAGTAGTTGAAACTTCCTCAGCAGAAGCTGTCTTTCTTATCAGCTCTGGCCAAGAGCCCCTTGATGGGATCCTGATATGCTTTAACAGGATTTCCAAATAGAAAGGAGGAATGCTGTTTATTTCTGTACCCAGGATTGGTAGAATTCTGCTGGAATTTGTGTTCAATTCTGATTTTCAGAATTTAAGCAGGATATGGAGATACTGCGGGAGACCACAAAAACCAGTCCATGTTGTAGAAGTCTTTTCCATAAGAGGCTTTAGGAGTCTGGTGACAATGTGAGACTACAGTGGTACATATGCTTGGAATTGTTATTTGGCAGTTCAGTCTTCTTGCTTGTGTGGGCAAATGTGTATGAGTGTGCAGTGACTGGAACAAGTGGTAAGACTTCAGCCTTAGAAAGAAACAGCTTCCTAGCAGTATGGGTGACAACTTTGGAGCAGCTCACCTGTGAAGCTGATATGCAAGTTATTGATATATTTAAGACCACATGGAACATCTGCATAGAAAGAGTCCTCAACCCATCTTCTTGAGGTTTAGACTAGGGTAGATGCTCACAGGAAACTCTGCTGACTATATGTGCAGCCATGAAAGGGAAAATGAGGGGAAATGAGGGAAAATGACACTGGGAAATGAAACACTAGCTGAATGCAGTCTATTTGGTATGTTTTATAGATGAAGGCATAACATTTTTTTTTCAGTGTAATCATTGGGTTTCTGAACAGTTTTGTCAGAACCTGGCAAAGAAATGCATCTGTGGAAGAAATGAAGATCTGAAATCATCCTAAGGCACGTAGTAAAGTGCATGCTTATAACTCTGCACTTCACTAACAATATTTATATGTTTTTCTAGAAGATTTTATAGAATATTTTCATGGAAAACTCTTTGTTCAGTTTTCTAGGCATTATGCCTAAGGAGTAACTTATTCCTTCTCACTGATAGCATGTGTGTGTACTGTTAGTTTCTGCATGCAGTGACATGTGAGCTTGGTGAGGTTTGTGAGGCACAAACCATGTGTTCTTTTGAAACATGTCCTCATGGAACTTCTGGGTTTCTGAGAAAGGATGGATGGGTGCAAATTACAGTTTCTGAATATATAAAGTAGAACTTTTGTATAAATAGTTGTTGTGGAAGAACTTACCTTCCTTTTTTACTGACTCTCCAGGCAGAAGTCTTCATAGTCTCTTGATGGATGCAGCTTTTCCTGGCCACATGCTGCTCAGTCCTTTGCATGTGTAGTGGAGATCAAAAGCATAGAAAAGCTCCTTTAAGTTGTGGCCAGTAATATTTACAAACCAAACAATCATTCACTGAGATGCTGGATGGCTCAGGAAACTCTGAATGTTTCCCAGTGTGCTGGATGCAGAGGGCTCAGATGAAGACAACAGATCAGATTTGCAAGATGTGTGGTAAGGTGTGACTGCTGCCCTGTTTTAAGGAGAATATTCAAGTGGTTGATTGCTGTCACTGTCATTATAAAAGTTGTTCATTTGTGATCTACAGTTGTTAAAAATATGTCCAAAATAATACCTGCCTCTAACCAAGGAGAATTTCTAAATTGTACTGAGGCCATCAATGACTTCCACAGCTATAAGTGAGTTTACTTTTGCTGTCTGGTTGTGTATAGTTTTCTCTATAGGCAGATACAGATTATTGCTGTGAAAAGTGATGATCCAATACAGAAACAGGTACTGATGAGATTAACCCCTTATATAAAGTGGGATTTTGTTCTTTTCTATCATATTACATATCACAGAACTATGTTAAAATATGTCAGTAGTTATTCTGTGAATAGTGAACATAGCCCAGCATCCTTCATCAGTCTCAAGAACCTGATCAGTTACAGGAGCAGGAGGACAAAGGATGCATAGTCTGGGTTTCCCTATAGAAGACTCAAGACAGATTTTTTTCTTTGCAGAAATTGTTGTCACTGTAAATATCTTGACAATAAAAGCAGTGATGATGAAAACAGCTGTTATAGCCATGGCTCTTGAAATACTTACTGATGTGTGAGTCCCCAGTGTCCTAGTATTGTCAGCTGGCAGCCTAGAAACACCAGGACTGGGCTGGCAGCCTGGAAGTTGATATTCAGGGGAAATAAAATAGAGGTTAGTTTTTAACATAGTAAAGTAATATCCAGTTACTTTACTATGTTATGGGCAGAGGATAGTTTGAAGATATGCTGATGCCAGGAATGGTGGTTTATAAAAATGCCTATGTAGGCCAAGTTCTCTCAGTAGACTGCAGAGTTACTACATTGTAAACTGGTAAAGTAGTGGAAGCAACTTGGGCAATATGTACTCCAAAGACTGTAGGTTCCCAGCTTAAGGTTAAGAGCATTAGGTCTAGGTGAAGGCCTTCTAGTCAAAGAGCACAGCCCAAATGCTCAGACTTCTCTCGGAGCAGGTAAACTCAGGTTTACACCTACAGATGAATGTGTTTTGATACATTTCACAAATTGGCCTATCCTTTGAAGTCTCCATTTAGGACTTGGTTCTGCCTGTTTGAAAGTAGAATATTAGGTTGGTTTCTGGATGAAGACATTTGATGGAGTTTCAAGGTATCTAATAGAAATCTGTGTGTTCTCCCATATTATGTCAAGTTAGGACAAGGAACGTTTTTACCATGGAACCATTGAAAGCAACAGGAATGAGCCTTGAATCCTGGTTTGTTAGCTGAAGAAGTACTCAGGATCTCATTTGGCAATCCATGGCTCATAAAACCTTTAGCTAAGACTATTTACAGAAGTGAAAATTTCCATTGAAGCACTGAAGTCCGTAAATTAAAAGATGGCAAGGATAAAGCACAGGAGAGACCCTCTGGATTTGTCTTTCCTTTGGGTGACCAAATTTCCTGTGTTTGGATTAATGAGATGATACCTAATGGAAGGGACTTTATGAAGGAAATTTATGAAGCTGCTTCATCCAGTTTACTCAGAAAGCACAGCTTAGTCCTTATGGTCTCTGTGCAAGTGTTTATACATTCTGACTTGTGTAAGACCAGCTTTCTGTTTCAGTATTTTTTTACTTACTGGGTCAAAATTAAATACCAGCTACAATATTGTAACCTTTAAAATGTTCTTCCAAATGAAGATTTTGGGGAGGCAAGTTTCTTATTTATCAAGCTTTATGGTATTGTGGGTTGTTCTTTTTTTCCCCAGTAAGTACCTCATACTTATAGTTCATACTCCAGACCAAGCCTACTCAGTAGGAGGAATTGAAGGATCACAAATAAGAAGAGATGAAGGAGTTCTCTTCTGTCCACTCAAGAGGAACTGGGTACTTCTTTCTCAGCACTTCTTTCCCAACATACCCAAGCCCTGCTGTGTTTGGAAATGGGATTTAGATTAAAAGTGACCTTGCTTTGTGATTTTTGTGCATTCAGAAAGAAGTTATCTGTCTTGCAAATGGCATGTTCTTGCTACATCTGGCAAGAAAGCAGGAGAGTCAGCAAACAGAGGCTGTCGTTTGTGTCTTACTGTGAATTAACATCTCATTTTTCGATTGGCTTCCTGTTATCTGTCAGAACTCTTGTGTAACTTCACTTCCTCAGAAATAACTGTCTCTCCTGAGTATCTCATGGTGAAGTGGTGGTTTCAACTTCCTTTTGACTGAGTTCCAACTTAAAGGATAATGGATCTTTGTGTTTTCTGTTAATAATGAATCTTTTTTCTTCTGTTCTATTTGGTTGCTGCACTCCATGCTCATCTTCACAATTGTTACTGAAATTGCTGAATTATTTCCCAATGCATTCAGTGGTCTCCTCCATGTCTGTAAGGATAGTTTGAAATGTTCAGTTACTAGCTTGACTGGCTTACAGATTGCAATGCAAGTGCTGTCCAGTTCTATTATTATTTCACCTTTATTTATACCTGATCCTGCTGTAAACAATTCCATATAGAAATTAATCATCATCTTTTTCCTGAGGGATCTTTTCAGGAAGTCAAGGAGGTGAAGTTGAAGAGGATAAAGCCGTGCAGCACAGAATGATATATTAATATACTTTCAGACAAAATGCTTAGTAGAGAGAGTTTCTCCAAATATGATTTTTTTCTGTTGTTCTGGTGCTGTTGAAGAATGAAAAAAAAATAGGGAAGTTATTTAGTAAAATTAAAGGAAACTCTCACATTACATTTGTAAAGCCTTTTTATTTAGCTGCTTCGGATGATCTAAAAATACTTTAAATCCCATTTTCATACTTGCTCAAGTTAGGCTTCTTCAAAAGACAGGAGTATCAAATTCTAATGTGTAGTTTTCTTTCAGAATACGTATTCTTCAGGAGCTGAGTGTCTGAACCAGCTGTGACTTTCACATTCCACCAACCTCTCCTAAATAAACACAAAGCTGCTTTAGTATATAATAGAAGAGATAGATATCTATGTGCCTGTGCATGTGTATATACACGTAGATAGATAGATAGCCACACAGAAGTCTGCAAAAGAAGTCTTTTCCAATTGATCTGTTGGGGCAATTTGGATGAATGGTCATTCCTTTTATGTTTTTATTTGGAGTTGTTAGGATTATCAAATCTTTTTCCATCTAATAGTGAAATACTTCACTTTGGAAAATTGCAGACTAGTCTGTGGTCAACCACTCATTGATTTAAAACAACAACAACAAAACCACAAAAAACCCCAAAATGGTTTTTATAGCCAAAAGCTAAGCACCAGTAGCTTCAGGTGCATTTATCCAAGAATAGAATTTGAAGATGGAGACACTAGTCATAATTCTGAGAAAATATGTCTAAAAAAATTTGCATTTGTAAGTGTTGTAAGGAAATTTCAGGCATTATCAATTCTTTAACTGAACACATCATGCACTTCACATCTTATCTGTTGTGATATTTGCAATTCTAGCATTAAAACGTATAATTTTCTATTGCGATCATAAAAAAATTTCCTAGGCCTTAGTTCTCAAAAAACATGATAACTTTGGGATTTGTTTTTATGGATTAAGTGTCAGGAACAGTGTCCTCCTAGAACACAGCACAGTAAAAGATCAAGGTTGTGGTTGGTGGTAAATTATATGTGATGAATGTTGCTGAAGGAGTGACTTGTGTACCCGAAGGAATACGAGGACAGTGGATCATTTCCCTTATTGTATGAAGCCTTTCTTTAAAAAAGAAATAATATTAAATGATAGGCCAATCAAAATAAACCTTCTAAAGGAACATTCTGCTATGATTAGGTCTGTTTTTACTACCCTGTGTAGTATCAGGACTAATGACAAAGCTAGAATTACATCAGCACAAAACTGTTCAAGTAAGAGATGTAAAAAGCTGCATACCATACAAACCTTTATCACTAAAATTTAGTCCTTCATACATGCAGGGGACTCTTTTGCTCTCTTGGATTGTAAATGTTGGTAATAATAACTCTGCTGCCACTTTACAGTGTGTAAAGCTTGCATACAAATGCTAGCTTGTATAAACACCCCTCTGTTCTTCTCAGATTTGCCATTTTCATCCTTTTTTTTCCCTGCCTGCTTTTTGTTTAATTTTGTATCCTTAAATTTGTTTATTGCAGAGACTATTTAAATATGGATTTTTTTCCATTTAAACACAATTGTCTAAAACCATAGATCTCAGATGATGGAAAGAAATTTTGTTCTCTATGATTATAACAGATTCAGTGTGTCACAAAAAACACCATATGACATTATCTCCAAATAGATAATGAATGCATTCTTTTAGGGTGCTGTTTCAGCACTGAATGTTAGCAATGTTTAAAAATAGTGTCTTTGAAGAAAAGACAAACCAACAAAAGTGACTAACCTTTAGGGATCTAAACTTCAATTTTGAAATAAGTCAATAGCAGTGCAAAATGACTGCAAATTTTCTGTTGCATATAAATCTGGTCTTGTGTTTTTATGAGAGGTGATGAGGTCAAACCTTCAAATAGTAATGGTTACCATATAATGTCTTCATAGGTATTTTTGTCAGAGGACTAAGAAGTCAGAGGGAAAAAATATTGTGTTCATAAATACAGTTTTTTCTAGCACTAGCATTGGATTTCTCTCGTAAAGCACTTTTCTTTCTGACTCTGCTTGGCATCTTATCAAATACAAAATCAGGGCTTATATTACATTAATCCTGAGAAAGGAAAAAACTTGAAGAATCTTTGATACTGGAGTTATTAAACATCTCTTCTTTTAATCCTCACGGTTTAATAACTTCAATTTAGCTAATAAGTTAGTTAAAACTCTACAGTCCATCTTCTGAAAACATAAAGGATAATTTTAAATGTTCACAGACAGATGCTGGTAATGATTCTGGTTCTGCTTATGATTTACCCATTAAACAATTGTAGATTCTCTATTCCAACCAGAGTTGTTGTGTGAGGGGAAAAATGAGTTCTCAAACTCATTTCATCTCAAACTCAGTAAGGTCTCAAAAAGTTAAAAAGTGATTTCTTTAATAGACATGATCTGAGCACAAAGGGCAGAAAAGTCAGCAGAAAAGAATATATATATTGTGAACTGGAAAGAAATGGGTGTCTTTGAAATTTAATCCCTTGCTTTGCCCTAAATCTAACTGAAGCTTTTAGCTTCCACCACATGTTTACATTGGAAATCTCTCTTTGTGCATATAGAGTTTGTTCTCTTATGAAATTACATCTCAAGGGAAGGATAATTTAAAGCCATTTCCATTTGTTATGTCTATGCTGAACTAGGCTATTAGGGGCTGTTAATTCTGGATAAAATCAAACCCTACAACTACCTTCATCTATGGATTACAGAATCTGTCCAACAAATTGCATGCTGATATTACCAGAATAAGGAACTACAGGCACTTCCATGTTGCAGCCAGCACTGGCATAATTTTATAATGTAGCCAATATCAGTGTTGTGCTGGTGATCAATGATGTGCAGATGTGCCTCTGACTTCACTTTATGGAGGCTGTTTTTAAAGTTCAAGTCTGATGATAGCCAATGTAGGTTTAGGTTTCTAGGTTAGGAGCTCTTTCTGAACAGCTTTGCAGAAAACATGGGTTGTGGGTTTTGTAATTCTAGACCTAGCATCAAGTTATTTTGCATAATTACAGGTTGAAGAACGGCCCTAAGCAGAGGACAAGTTGTACACTGTTCTTGAGAAGCAGCCACAGATAGCACTGAAAGCTGGAGGCACATCACTAAGCTGAAGTTTTTCTTTCTTCTATGCTTGGGCAAGAGAATGATCATGTAACAGTATAATATTGGCTTATTTTAGCTATGAATTACAATTTTTTCATCACTCCAGACCATAGCTTAATGAGTTTTATGTTTGGGAGCCAAGGTATCAGTGCATTCATCGTTCATCTTTACCTGCTCCTCCTTCTCTCTCTGACCAACAGTTTTAGCTTATTATGAATAATCAGTACTTGAATAATTATGGAAGTTTTATGAGTTTGCATTGGTTTTAAGGTGCTTCAATTTCAACTTACCCAAATAGAAGTCAGAAGTTTCTTGACTCATTCAGAGAGATAGCCTGTGAGTAGAGCATGTAAAATCTGGTCCTGTATCCTGTAGATGAAGTACAGTATGGAAGAAGGAGAGTATTATACACATGAAGGGTTTCATGTGCATGACAAGCTTTTTTTGTCAGAATGAAGGGGAAAAAGAAATCTACCAATTTCCAATCAGTGCTGAGTCAGTGATTACCACTGATAATGGGGAACTGATTTTTAACTGCCAGATATGGCTGTTGGTTCTTTACTAAATACTCCTTTTTACTACACATTTGCGTTTGCTGTGGGGTTCTCTTTCACCTTGGAGAACTCTGACCTAACCTTCACCTCAATGTCCACTGTGGTATAGATAATTTCTGGATTTCCTAGCTACAAGCTTGCTGTGGTTTTTTCTTCCCAAGGCAAAGCTCACTTTCCCAGCAGAGATTCTATAAACATATCTCTGAGCTGTGTTCCTTCTCAAGGCCACAGGTGTTGTTTTTCTGTTCTGCTCCCACAAACATAGAAATATAGTTTTCTCTCTCTTAACCAACGGTAATAGGGAAGTATCTTATTACCAACCAATCAATATTTAGCATTAATGAAGTACAATATAAAAAGGGTGCTCCATTTGTATCAACTTAACCTTAAGCCTTCTGACAATAAAGAATCCAAACCTTCTGAGATGGAGTCCTTGTAATCACTGCTCTGGCTCAGCTGGGATATCCACAGGAGAAAGAGGGAGCTGCTCACAGAGTTAGCATGGCTCCAGTGGGGCAGCTGCAGGGTTTCACAGGGAGCACTGTATGGAGAGGACCAGGAACCATAAAGCCAGGTACATCTCTAGCTGTCAGCCACAAGCACTTGATGAGGCAAAGAACTGAGGGGAGTCACATATGTCTCCATCAGAACAAGGAGAATACTAGTTGGGAACTGTGATCATGAGTCTCAGTTTCCTCAGCTGCTCAGTAGGAAAAAACACTTGCACAGTGCAGGTATTACCTAGGCCTTTATGTCATGAGGCAGAAACTATTCATTAAAATATCTGCAAATCCTCCAAAGGCCTGTGTTGTGCTTCATATTAATTCTGTGGTTTAATCCTTCTGATTTTGAGCATATCCTTTCAATGACATTCAGAGGAGGGCTAACTTTATGATTATCTCAGCTCTGCTATGTTTGTGTTGCTTGTTTGTAAATGTTGGTTAATGACACTGAACAAAATTCTTGAATTTGCATCTTCTAATTTTGAAAGGATAACTGACATTTGAAGGGGAAACTGTTTCTATGTTGTTTTATTAATCAATTTTCTTTTGGTTAATTTCTTTTACTTTTATAATTAGTGTGATTAAATTTACTTCTTGTTGCTTGTATATCTTCATTTTTTTCATTTTTTTCATTTTTTTGAAGATGAAGGCAATTTGGACTGAAAACTTCAGTGTTGAATGTACTTGGACCTGATCAGGAGGCATTGTCAGGAATTCCTCATTCTGCACCAATAACAATTGCAACAATCACTTCAACAGAAGTGGGGTTATTTTAATTATTTAAGTTGTATATTGCACCTTTATAAGTTGGATTACACAAAATATAGGCATCAGTATCACTGTGATGTTTTCCTCTAAGAGAAATTTGGAAAATTCATGGAAGGCAGGTATTTAAAATTAAATATAAATTGCACATAAAGTTCAGCTGGAATGTTTTATCCAATTGTCTTAGTCATTGCTGCTCATTTGTAAGTTTTGAAAATAATTACATATTCAACTCCTGAAAGTGTGTCTATTTAGAAACCAAAATTACAAATATATAAAGAATGCTCTGTTCTTAGATTCTTTTCTTTATTGTTTTCATTTGCTGGGTTTTTAATCAATCCAATACAAATAGCGTGGTATGTCTGTATAAACTTACACACTTACTTTTGGCGTTCCTCCATGTAATAAACTGCATTTGCCCGGGAAGGATAACCTAGATTATGAAACCCAGGGACTGCTTGTTGTATAAGGGTGCTGTGTGCAATTTTGAACTTGTGTTCAAGGCAAAAGACCCAAGAAGTTAATGAAGAGGGAATTAATCTTCCCTCATGCTCACTCAACAGGGGTCATGGACTTGAGGAGGTAGAATATACTTTGAGGAGACAGAATAAAAAAGATCTTTTACTGATAGTGGCCATCAGGTTGAAATGTTTTTATTCTCTAGAGAGCCAGAACTCATTTGCAACTTCCCCTCATTTAAACCCAAGACACTTCAGTTTCCTGTTTAGTTTGTATCTAAGTGGATTTTCTTTTATATTGTAGATAGTTGTTTGTGTATTTTTTGCTAAGGGTTATTATTTTTTCCTTTAGCTGCTGTCTTGGGAATTGCCTGAACAGTGTTGCTTTATTGAAAAGGATTATGCAGTACCTTGGCTAGGGAATCCTAGAGGAAGCAGATACAATATAAAATAAAAACACAATGTCTCCAGGTTGCTACTTGCTGAGTCTTTTAGCAGCGATCTACTTCAAGTAACCTTGTGGGAGAACAAAGTTCTAGTGGTTCTTAATATTTGCAGCACCACTTGCAATGACAGAACATGGAGAATCTCTATTCCTGTTAGTGCAACAATCATAGGGAATCTTTGAGTCTGGCATCCAGCTGCTCATGGTCTTATGATTTTTTTATTTTTGTTTGTTTGTTGCATTGATGTCCTCCATCAGTCTGTAGATCAGCACAAGTTTGTTTACATTCCCTTTGTGGCCTTCACTAGTTTTTTGTTTAGCAAAGCACCTGTGAGACTATCTAAAATTTTTCTGAAGACATGTCTTCAAATTTGCCCTGGAATTCCTGGTGGAATGAGGACAACTTCATTAACTAAATTGCCTCATTTTACCTGGCTTCAAGAGAAAAGGCTTTTTTCAAGTCAACTAAAAGCCTCCAGTGCCTGCTGCTGTATCACTTCTAGTGGGTTTTCTAGTGTATTAGCTCTTTTAAACTCTGGTTTTTCCTGGAAGAGAAAAAACTTGGTGGCAGAATTCTGTTTTCGTGGGTCACATAGCCATTTCTTAGGGAAGCTTTGTGGACAGGAATGGCAATGATTGCACAGTGTATCATAAGTGTTTCTTTCTGTGAAGGAAAGAAGCACAACCGGCTCAGAGGTTTCTGTTTCAAAATACAACAGGTGAGTATGCTGCTAGGCAACAATCAGGAGGATGAACTACTTGTTAGTTGCTTCTCACTAAGATACAGTTTTTTGCCTTTCCAAGTCTAGAGCTGCAGCATTTAAACTCACCTGCTTCTCCTTTAAAGGCTGATGTACATAGCAGTGCAAGAAACAGAAATCTTGGCCAGTATACATTCAATTTTGACTCCTTGTGGGGCACACCATTGATATATTTGTGTTTAACTCACTTTAGAGAAATGAGGAACTGGTCTGTTTTGTGACAAACTAACAATTGCATGTATTGCATATGTATATGCCTTGTAGTTGTGAGGAACAGCTCCAAGCAGGCCAACTGTAGGGAAAGGCTGCTAGAAAGCGAAAGTGAAATATGGAGAGGAGCTCACATGTTCTCTTCAACCTCTAAGCAAGTGCCATCATACAAGTGTTCATACAGGAAAAATGGTTCTAAATGTTCATACTGGAAAAATGTAATCTATTGCTAGAAAAACATCATCATCCTCTCTGGATTGCCCAACTTTGTTTTACAGTAGAGCTAAACTAATATTTTATTATGTTTCTGCATATGCAGTGGGGAAAAAAGATAGAGGATGTAGGCACATGAGACAGAACATAATTTGGAGAGAGAAGAAGAAAGAAAACTGACCCCCAGGCCATTTTGAGTTTGAAGTTTGTTACTGAGCTCAGTATATTGACCCAGGGTGGAGAATGCTGCAAACTACAAATCTGGTTTCCTCAAAAAGCATGCCTCTCAAATCCCCTGCATCCGCTGAGGGCCTCTTCATAACCTTGTAAAAGATCTGTTTTCCAGAGTGATTTGATTCCCATAGCCATGGGCGAAGGCACCCAAGCAACTCTTGTTTGATTAAAAAGCTGAATTGTTTGCTGGTAACTGTAAACACAAACAGCTGTTTCCTGGAACATGAAAATGAGAGCCAGATTGGTACTTCTGCTGTAGGACAGAATTTTAAACAACCTACTAGCTGTCTGGGAATATTTTCTTTGGGAAAATAATTGGGGTGCATGTTAATAAATGCTGAATATAATGTGTATGTATTTAGCTCACCTTCTCTCTGCCCTGATTATTTTTGATGCAAGCTGGTCCATCAGTCTTACAGCAGAACAAAAGTGTCTTAGTTTGTTTTTAGGGGACTTGAAAATGCAATTAAAAAGAAAAAACTTACAGAATCAGTCAACGCTGCCTATTTTCCATTTTGTAGTGACTTTGTTTGCTTTGGGCTGGGGAAAGAGGAAGACATTTTTGGGGACCTTATGCTGGCCTCACTTCACTTAAAATGATTCTCCTTAGACTGGTTTTGTTGATTTTTATGACCATGTTTTTCTACCTGCAGAGTACATAAGTAGTGTATAACTGTACTCAGGGATGTGGTCTCCTGGGTTTCAATGTTTATATTTAATATGTTGTAGTGTTTTTTGGCACTAGTTAATCTGAAGGTTATGGACTGTCTTTCCCATGTCATTGTCTAGCTACTGTGCTTAGCAAATATTATTCCATAGATTGCACAATCATTTTAATTAACCTTGTTGTGTGTAGGTGCTTATTGAAATGGCCATCAGCAAGATAAATAGAAAACATTGGACAATTCCCTATGTGAGACTACTAAAGGCTGTGTTTAATCCTGTTTGCTAGTTCACTACTTTCTGTTAATTTGATTTTTTTTCCTTTCTTTCTGAATGGATAGTGAAAAACACTTGTGTAATTGTTGTTTGCCAAGAATAGGGAACATGAAAAGCAGTATGTAAAGCCCAGTTTTATTACAGAGGTTTAACTTCCCATTTCTCAGGTGCTAACTCATACCTCTGTACTGTGGTTAGGTTCCTAACCTAACCTCTCAGTTACTACATGTGTGTAGTAACACTTATGCATTTATTATATGTAGACATTGCTTTCAAATGCACACAGGTGTTTTCAGAAGTACTCCGAAGTTACAGGACTAGGCATCTGGAGACCTGGCTTCTGTACATGGCTTTACCATCAACTTCCTGAAGGACTTAAGCAAAATTTGAAAGTGGGGCTTTTTTACACAATTACATTGGACAATGCATAGTGCATAATCCTGTTCTGGGGAATAACAAATGTCAGTACAAATCTGTGCTGCTTTGTGGATTCTGCTCTCCCCTGATGGATTGTGAGCTAGGGCTGTTGAGGGCTCTTCCAGCTTTTCACTTTCCTTGCTGCATGACTCTGTGTGCTGGATATATTTTACTGCTTTTAATTCAAGTTTTGTTGGTTTGAATATGTTTAGCTGTTGATCTGCTATAAGTGCAGTGCTTCTCTCCCATCTCTATTTTTCCCTCTGCAGGGTAACCTGTGGGTTATAACTACCCCAAAGCTGTCTTTCTGCTGATTCCCCTTTTATGTGCACTGTGGATAATGCAGCTTTTCTAGAGAGACCACAAGACTTGATTCATTGATGTTGTAAGAACTGTCAAAATCTTGTGACAGAAGCGGAAAATTTTGTTGACATTGGAAAGAGAGGTGTCTAGAGCTGTAGTCCGGGTTCCAGCTGTAGGGGTGTTTCTATTAACTAAAAAGGGATTCAGAACCTTATACAGAGCTGTTTCTATGAATTTAAAATAATTAAGAACAGTTTTGTTTAGCCCTGGGTATTTCCTGAATGCCTCTGCAAGTCAGACAGTGTAGTGCTGGGCTTAAAAGCCTGTCTCCAGCTTGAGTTGTATTAAACAAAATAGCCAAAGAGAATTTTTCATGGAAAAGCACATTAACATTTTTTTAAAGAATGTTACAGTTAGTGTTGCTGTTAGTAAAGCAGATGTATACTTTTTAATTGCAAATATCATGTATTTTAGAGTTGTCTATGAAATAAACCCCTTGCATACGCGATTTTCTCCATGTACTATCCAAATGTCTGAGCATCTCCTAAATCTTTAAATACAGAAATAAGGTTAGTGATAATACTCCTTTCTTTTTCAGCCTGTAAAGAAGATGGTTATTTCAAAGGTGATTTACTGCATGAACTTTCTGGTGTTGTGGTTAGAGGTTTTGAAGAAATTCAGTGAATGCTAAGTTGAATGTTGTCTGTAGTTCTGAACAGAGTTATATCCATGCTATTCTCTCTTTGTCCAAGAGATAGTTTCCTCCATGGTGCAGCCAGGAGCATCCTCTTTAAATCTGGCAGCCTGGTCTGACTTTTGGCTCTGCAGAGAGATGATTACTCCCATAGTGTTGGCTGATATCCAAATATCGAGGCAGAAATCTTGAATCAGATGCTGAGTGGAAAACTGACTTAGGAGAAATTTAGATTCCTGAACCAATGGACTTCCCAAAGGTGCTGGACTTCACATCTTGGTAGAATTTAGCTTGCTCAAAAATAATAGTCTTGTTCTTTAGAGCAGAGTTGAATATAATAGAGGATGGTGTTCTGTTTAGGTGTAAAACACTGAAGATTGACCAAATGACTGGAAGGAAGGTTATGAGGAACAAGCAAAAAAAGAAGAGACCAGAAAGAATAAATGAGTGTGTTTTGTATTCAGAGTAGTATAGGGAGTGCGTCTGCTTGTGTACTGTACAACTCACCTTTGCATCTCCCAGTATCTCTCATAACCAAAAACTCAGTAAAGGGCATGGAATAAGCATTGGCTATAGATACTTGTCTTCTATACCAGTCTTTTCTGTCCCTTTTTCCCAGTGCTCCATTTACTTGTTTGTTTCTCTTTTATGCATACCTTCAACCATTAAGCTTGAGTAACCAGCTGGGCAGCCAGATGGGGAAATCCCCTTTTGCTGGTGGGGAAGGGTGTCTTGCTCTCTCTGCTGAGATTTCAGTTTTATTGCTGACTGGGCTGCAGCAGGAGCTGCACGGAGGCATGTGAAACACCTCCATGCTATGCACTGGGATGGCATGGTGGGGATGTTGTTGGAAGACTGGAAAGTGAGGATGCTGGCCCTCCCATGGAACCCCTTCCCTCTCCCCCTTCCTTTTCTTTTGCAGTTGCACACAGCGCTGTGGCTCGGAGGTCATTTGTTTCCCACAGCTTCACAGACCACTGTAGCAGAAAGGGAGACAATGGTCCCTTACAAGGGGTGATGTGAGGCCTTCTTTCATCTCTAATAAGCCCCTTCGTTTGCACTGTGAGGCCTGTTGTGTGTTTGTGTGCGTGCACAGTTCCAGTGTGAACTACTCTGCAGCTTCCATTGATATAAAGCAACCAGGTTTTTTGTTTTGTTTTTCCAATGGACAACTCTTGGCATGTTACATCCTGAGGTGGGTTTTTTGTTCAGTGCAAGCACATCAGGAGACATCCCTTCTTCTTTTCACATAGCTTTTAAAATCTAGGGCCCATCTGGTCAACATTGGTTGTCAGAAGAACCGAACTCAGAAAGCAAAGAAAGGAGTGGGCAGCTGTCTCTAGCTCCCCTGTGCCAAACACCAGCTCTGCCTGTTGCTGTGCTTGGACATGGTTGCTGACTGAGCATGTCACGAGAGCTCTGTGAGAACAACCACCCTGGCAAAGCAATGGACTGTCCCATCACAGAATCTGCGAGCAGAGGGGCAATTTGAGACTTTTCTCTTCTCTATTATCCTGCTGTAGTGAGTAGAAAAGGGCACAAATAATATGATGAAATTTTAAGGAGCAGGAGTTTGCAGTAGTCGTCCGTCTAGTCTGAGATTTACCATGTCTTCTGCCTGATCCTTTAAAATCACAGTCTGTAGTCTGGAGAACTTTCCTTCTACATGAAATAGGAATTTTTTAGCTGCCTTCTATGCAGCATAAATTTTGTGCTCTGGTGGTTCTCCCTTGTCTAAGCCATGTGTTCTTGGACTAGGAAGATAGGTTCATGCTGGTCATGAAGTTTTTCCTACTTTCCATCCCCTTACTTAGCCTGAACAGCTTCTTGCTACAATTGATTCAAAGGGCTCTCTGTGAGGCCCTGTTCAAATTCAGTACAGGCTTATCTTAGGAAATGGCTTTGGTAGTCCAGCTCTGCTAAGGCTTTGTGTGTTTCATGTTCAGTATTACTTCAGCCAAGAGAAGAAAGTCCATCTTTTCACTTGTCTGTTTGGCTGTTGCAGTTCTTGGCCACTTAACATCATTCAGCCTCATGTTTCCCCCCAGCATCCTTGGATGTTGTAATGGTCCTAGTGTGAACCTTCTGCTTAACCTTGAGACCTAGCCTCTCTTTCCTTAGCTTACTCAGGTTATCTGTTTAACATAGCACAGCCTGGGAAAGACATCAAAGTACACTAAGAAACAGTTATGCAAAACTGACAGACTCAGATTTCATCTATACTGAAATACACTACTGCATGCTTTTCTCCACAAAACCAGTATCTTATACTACAGCAGGTATTTCACTGAGTCTGACTCTGAACAATTCTGAGCGAAGTCTGAGACCAATTTCTCAAAAATATGAGACAAAGAAACAGTAAATCAGATGATTCTAGGCAAGGCAACTGGACTTTTAGAGATTACTTGGCATTTATAAGCTGGACAGCCGTGGGGTCAGTATGCAAACCCATTTTCTATCACTATCCAGATGAAAACAAACCACTTTTTTGGAACTTTCAAATATATGAGATAGAGCAAGTGTTAAATTGCTTTCAGAACCATATTTAGTTGATTTTAGTGGCCAATGCATTCCTTTGGCAACTGGCAGACGCTTCACAGTAATACACAGTTTAGTCTCTGAGATAATGGGAATTCTAGGGAAAAATATATGTTAAACTTCATTGTAAAGGAAGAACTGAACAGTCTTTGGAAAAAGTGTGTCTTCCTGCTGTTTCATAAAAATGAGTGTCCATCATTAGTTACTCTCAGGTGCAGAACACTGATAGATACATGAAATCAGCATGCAGCATTAAGCATAAATGTGTTTGTATGTCTTCAGTTTTGGTAGATGATGTGCAAGAGTTGAATGTTTGATCTGGAGTAGAAGCGGTATCTCTAAGACAAATAACATCTTTCTGAGTGCTTCAAACATTCATATTTTCAGCTTCCCTGGACCTGCAAGGAAGATGCCACAGTAATGGAATTGTAACTTGTCTAATTTCACCATAATATCTGTAAATATGTCCCTTTCTTCTGCTTAAATGCTGTTGCATAACTTCTTGCAACAGGTATTGTCTTGGAATTTATCACTTAACCTTTTTGCTTGCCTGAGCAGAAGAACAGCAAATGCACTTTTTTCATATGATGGAAATACAGTACCTTCATTAACTGATGCTGCCATGGCAAGGATCTAGTTATTTCACTACTTTTGAAATTAATTAAACTGTGAATTAATTAAACTGCTTGTGAACACGAAGCACATACCTCTCTAACAGAAGTAAAAAGAAGGGCAAGAAACCACAATTATTTTAAATTCATTACGAGCTGGACTTACAGAGCTCAGCTAATAGGGATTTCAGATTGCTGTGGCTGTACTATCTGTTTCTCAATGCAGAGACCCAGCAAGTCTTGTGCACTCTGTCTGAGAAGACAGGTAATTGTTTGCTTTTAAGGTGAAGTGGGGAGAAGTCTTGACACTTGAGGATTTCCTGTGAGTATGAAGAGGTATTTCTGAGAATATGAAGAGATTTTAGTGACAATATTTCCGGTTCATCTCCACAGCTCTGTTAAAGCACGAAAATATCCTCCTAAAGAATTCAGAGCTGATAAAGGAAGACTACAAAAACCTCCACAGTGAATTTTACAGAATATGATCAACACAGTATAATGAAAAACTATCAGAAACTTTAAAAAAAATTAGTGTGGTTTGTGGAGTACAGGTGCAGTGCATGAACACGTCTTTGCTCTGTGAAGTTTCAAGGAGCCTTGAAAGAGAGCCTTGTAGAGTCTTTACCTATTCAGTTGACATGCTAGCATAAGGAAATCATTAGAGTTTCTTAGAGATGTCTATAAATTATGCAGTCTCACCTGAGAGACCTCTGGACTTTGAGCAGATGACAGGTAAGAGCTGTGATGCCTTGTGGATCAATACTAGGTTCATTTTTTGCAGTACTGTTATTCAATCTGGGTCCAATTTTAACATATTAACTGTTTTAATAGCACTAGAAAGTCTTTCCCATGGCTTCCTCACATGACCTGGCGTGCAGTATGCTCGTTGCTTTATGCTTCCTTGTCTCTTTCTCATTATGCTTTTCCAGCTCCAGCCAGTTAACCATTCCCTGCTGTCACAGGCTCAGCCATCCCCACCCTGCTCCATTTCCTGCCACTGACCCTGTTTCAGTCTTGGCTTCCCACTCTAATTTTTGTTCTCTTTCCTCCCTTCCCTTTCCACTGGCGTATCTTCTTCCTTAAGCCATCCAAGAGTAAAGTAAGAGGATTATTGTGCAAAATACTCATTCCTAGGTAGTAATTGGCTATTAGCTATACCTTGGAGAGCAATGAGATGTTCACAGTGCAAAGTTAAATGGTAATCTGAATGCTTTCAAAACTGGATTGCAAAGGGAGAACTTGCTTTTAGTGAGATGGCCTAAGATATACTTGGGACAGCAACTTAATTTCTCTTTTCTCTTTATGCATTGGAGTGGCATCTACAGACAAACAAAATCCTCCCATTAGGGTGTTTTCCATTTAATCCATCCAACATGGATGGATTAAATGGAAAACATTTAATGGAATTAATGGAAAAAATTAATCCATCCAACATGGATGGATCCTTCGATGAGGACATGTTTATTCTGAGCAGGGTGCGTGATTCATCACCCTTGGGAGATGAGGCAAGGGTTGGTGCTGACCTCAGACAATTTATCTCTCCTTGCACCCCACCCGCCTCCTCTTCCTCCCCCTCAGATGTGTGAAGAAGTTTTGTACTAGGAAACTGCATCACTGATAAAATCTTTTAAGAGGAACATCCACCACATTATTACTTTCCATGTCATAGAGAACTTGTGCTGTTGTGTAATAGTGAAGACAATTTATTAGAAGTTTACCTGGACGAAGCAGAGGGCACAAGTAGATGCTGAGAAGTGTTACTTTGTTGTGGAATCTCACAGACGCTAATAAAAAGTAGACTAGTCCTGGGTAGGAGTGGGAGAAATGCAGAAAAGGGGGGAAAAAAAGGGAAAGATACTACTACAAATGTCAGAAAATTCAGAGTCATGCTTCAGATCCCTTGAGACTGCAGTTTCTTTATCTCTGGGAATCAGCTACATAAGAAGAATCTAAATCATAATTTTTGAAAGAAATATAGATATTTATCTTGCAGCGAGAGTAGGAGCTAATGTTCTGCTGGGAAGGTTAACACATGCAACTTATTTCCTTACTTTACTGGAGCAGGCGGGACTTTACAAGTCCCACACATGTATGCTTGATGTGATTTTAATCAATTAAATGAGGCATATAAAAAGAATGAATAGTCAAGTCATTAACATTCTGTCTGTAGTTCAGTACTGTCCAGTAGGAAAGGAAAATAGGTATAGCTGAGTTGATACATATTTATTTCAGTGTTACTTATTTTGGTGGCTGCTCAAATGGAGAACTTTTACATCCCAAGCAATGCTGAGATGAATGCATTCTTCTGAGCCAATGCTGAAACGGTCCGTGTCCTCCACAGTGAGCCACTGCTGCTAGATACACCAGCTTTAACATGGAGAGCAGAACTGAGATACAAGAACCTCTAAAATAATTTAAGAACTCATGCTAGCAAAAGAAAAGCAGCACGTTAATTCCATTAATGTGGCAGAACTCCCATATGGGTAATAGCCAAGACTGTGCGATGTGGTTGCCAGAAAACCCAAAAGGTACACAGAATTTATTTGTGTGTTTAAAATTCATTGCAAACTCAGTTAATCTGAGGGCTCATTACAGTGTACTTAGAGCAGTCACTGATTTTATGGCTTTATTTGGTATGATTCTATTTGGATGAAACTACTTTTCAAAATAACTTCGGTTTAGGTTTTCCAGGGTGGTTTTGTATCTGTAAATTTAAAAGAGAAATCCAGAAACAGCAGCAATGTAGGGCAAGTGCCTGCATTGTAGTTGCACACTTAATTATAAATTTNAAACAAACAAACAAAAAAACCACTCAAAAAAACCCCAGAAGGACCAAACCAAACCTAAACTCACTCCCCAAACCCTCCAAGTTTCTGACTGTTATAGCACATGTCTAGTAATCACTCTGTATTTTTATAAATGTCTTTCTATAACAAAGTTTTTGCTGATTTTTAGGATAGGTACTCAGTGTAATGAGTCACCCTTGGGACAGAGTTCACTGCATTGCTATGCACATATATATATTCTGGGTTTTTTCTGGCATGTAGGTATGAGTTGTTAAATACAGTTTGATTCACTTCTTAGCCCAAGCTGCTAAACAGTACAGCTGTGGAGCTGCTAAGCAGTTATTGAATTACAGCCTCAAGTACAGCAATTAAAAGAAGCGACTTGTATGCTAGAGAGAGTGTAAAGCAACTTCATGCATGGACTGTTCCAGCAAATATGGTCAGATTTGCTTTATGTTCATCATTCTTTTTCTTAAATAAAATTTGAGTCAGAGTACATAAAATCTGAAATATTTATCTGCTTACAGATGAGACTAAAGATGGAGCTGTGAAAGGCATTAATTTGAAAAAAGACTTAATGTTTAAAGCAGTAAAACATTAACACATTTACAGAGAAACATCATTTTTGGCTGATTGTTTTTAGAAAATAATTACTAAGATTCAAGAACACTGATGGAAATACCAGTGCTATGTTGTGGGAGCAAACAAGACTTGATATATTCCATTGATGTACCTAATTTATGTATATGGTTTTGAAGCCAACACCAAATTTAGGATGGAAAGGAGCTGAATTCTTCCATTCTGAAGTCATTATCAACACTGATATAAATATTAGCACTAACTGTTTGATGTGTTCTGAGTTTGATATGTTGCTGTGTTTGGCCTGGAAAGCACTCAGTTTTACAAGAGAATGGGTAAGTTTCTGCATATATATTTCATTGCAGAGTTCTGTGCAGTAAGTGAACCTGAGTTCATTTCTCCTTGCCTGTTCTTGAAGGTGATGAGCTTGAAGTTGCAGGCAATGAAGCGATGGCCCGAGAGCACAAGGGTAGTGCTAGAAACACTCTGCCTCTTTGGTTTCTTCCTTTTTTCCAGGGATGTTTTTCTCTAGGGAAAAAAGCTCAGACAGTATAGTAGCTAGAATGAGAACAATTTGGCTGTTTTGCAGCCAATACATATCTTGATTTTTAATATTATACTCCAAATTGATTCATATACTACATGCATTTTGCTTTGGATATGACAAGACGCTTATGGTGCGGCAAATTCCTTTACAGTGCCTTATTTACTCTTCTGTCTCTGTTTGAACTGACAAGATACCAGCTTGTGTCAGCCAAACTCAGCACTACTGCTCTGTGTTGGTTGTTAAGGGGAAGACTAAAGCTGGGGTGTGTTGCACTGACAGCAGCCTCCTGCCACCGACCATGGCTTTCAATTCCAGTCTCCATTCCGTGAAGAGACTGCCCCTAATAAACTCAAAGCAAAAAATTTTGGATCATTGTAGGTTTAACCCCACAGTAATGCCTTTGGAGAGCATACTAATACAATTAAATGTTACTGGTATTTGAAAACTATTTCTGTACCTTCTGTAATTTCACCAAAGCTGCAATGGTTATTGCTTAAATGAGTCACTGCATCTGAAGAGAAAGGCTAGAGAAGCCAATGGAGAATGACTAATTTCAATTTTTCATGGATGTGTTCTTGCTATAGTCAGGTGTGTTAACTGACAAATGACTGTGCTGCCTCTAGCTCTTATCTTGCTGTGTCTTGTAAATAAAGTACGACTGGACTGAAATGATCATGATAAGCTTTTGGGCACAGGATAATAATGTTGGTGTTCAGTAAGTATCCTATTTTCTGCTAGGTTAGCATTGAGACAGTCACCTGGAGTGACATAAAGAGGCAATCTTTTTGCTGAAACACTATATTTCACATGAAGCAGAAGTCTGTTATTTTTACCATTTGACCTTATTGAAAATTCCTGTGGCACTTCTTACAAGAGATAGGATGTAACATGTCTTGGCTAAATTAAAAAACCTGATCATGCAAGCCTAGCCAAGTAATTTGTTTTTCTTTGGCAGTGCTTGCCTTTAAGAGAAAGATTACATTAACATTGACTAGGAACATACCAGGAAAAAGTGATATAGTTTATTAGTATCCCTATGAATTTGGGCACCTCTTACCAAGCTTTATGCTGTTTTTGCCCCTGTAACCTTTGAATAGCAACAAATGTGTTTGAGCCACAGCTGCCCCCATATATCATGTACAAAATGTGTCCACATTTAGAGTTAAGTATCATGGAAGTAGGTACCAGTTTATCAGTTGTAATTACCAATTCTTTCTAAGGTGCTCTACAGGTACATTATGTCTGCATATAAGCAAAGGTAAGGGTTGATAATTTATCAGAGATGAACCCCTGTTCCCCAATTTCTGTCAGACCTTTGATAATGTAAATTGGTCTTGCAAATTGCCTCTTCCTTCTTGAAAGCCATTTGGTTATAGTCAGAGCAGCGTTTGTGCACTCCCCCAGCCAACAATGAGCAGATGTTAGAGTAGGAGACTGGCCAGATGACCTAGATTACAGTACAACTCCAGGTAAGAATGAGAATTTTGTAGTGGAGTGAAGGGAGGGAAAAGGGAAGGGCAATTGAAAGGCGGTTGAGCTGCTTTCCAGTAAAGGATTAAGACTGTTGTTCTTTTTAATAGGAGTGGCTGGTAAATGATATTCCTTGTGCAATAATTCCTGAGTTTTCAGAAAATGCTTTTAATTGGAAAGACAAGTATTTAAGTGTCTACTCAGAGTTGCAACATATTTTTTGAAAAAGGTGTGAATGTGGATGCTCTCCCCTATTCTTACACTGCCTAAGCTGTTTCTTTGGAAGTCCTAGGTCCTTGGTCCAAAGCTGTTGTTTGGGCAGGCTGCCAGAGAGTGGGCTGGAAAGCAGCAAGGTTCAGCAGGAAATCTGCTTGGCAGGTATCAGCATGGCCTGTGTCTATCAGAAGATTTACTGGCAGCTACAGTTTTTCAGAAAGCATGTATTCTTTAGCAGATTGATTGATTTTAAAAATCAGGTTGTTTTTTTTTTTACTAGCTCTAGTTAGGAAATATTGCCAGCATAGTCAGCATTGGAGTGTAGAATATACAAGCTGTTCATTTTATTCAGTGGGCATGAATGTAGGCTAGCCATGGCTGCAAGCTGTTGATGTGCTTCTGTTCACCAGCAAAGGCTGGAAACTACAGGTATAAAACTAGGCCCAAATTTGTCATCAGAGGTGTTCCTGCAAATCCTACTGCCTGCAGAAGCCACTGAGTGCATGTACCTATCCACAGGGGAAAATCAGAAAGCTGTAATACAAGTCTGCAGTTAGTACCAAAGCTTTGAATCCAAATACCACCCATTTTTAAAGTGACCAAGTACAGGAGAGCGTGTCCATTTTCTGACTTTGGGTGCATGAGCTGTCATTTTAACAACAAACCATGCTTCACTAAGCTGGAAAGGTGAATATCTTAAAGGCAAACCTCTTATCAAAATCCTTCTGTGTTTCCAAAGTAGCTTGACTGACTTCCAAAGTTGACTGACTTCAGAAGTACATGGTGATATAGTTACATGGCCTCAGTTTTAAACTGACCACATACTATAAACTGTATTTTACCTAAGTTGATACTAGCAAGAGCAACATTTATACCTGCATATTGTTCCAAAATAAATTATGGAAATCCTATTACTCTTTTACAGAACCAGTTATTTAATTTCATATGATTCATTTGCATGCAGGATTTTTTACAAAGTGTTTTGAGGATTAGTTTTCCTTACTAAAAAAAAAAAAAAGTTAGAAGTTAGGGAAAGAACAGTCTAGTCTGGTTACCTAGTTTGAGCAATCATAAACCTCTTCCAGTAATTACTTTGCTGGGAGAACTAAGGCACATTTTTTAGAACCAACATAAAATACTTCTAAGAATGGCTGGTCTCCAGCAGGTACCAAATATCTAGACATTACTTTTTTCTGGCTGAAATCTTTGCCTGTCTGAGTAGATAGGGACATGCAAGATGCCTCTCATCATGTGCACCCTCACTGACAGCAGAGGAAGTTATGGAGTGTTGTGATGAGCAACAGTATCCATGAGGCACTTTCCTAACTACTACTTTTTAAACAGTCTTCTTTTTATCATTATAATAGCATGATAATTAAATGAAGAATCGTATTCAGTTTAGAATTAGGCAAATGAGTATGTAGAGCACACTCAAGTCATACCTGAGTGATACCAAACTAGGCTCCCTAAACTGTCACTAACTTGCATCCATCCAGCATCTATAAAATGGTTGTGGGCACTGCCCTTCAGAAAAGAAAACCTGCTTTCTACTAAGAAAATCCAGTGTCACAGTTCACTGTGTGCTCTCCAGGTCTCCTGTGCCTTGATGGCAAGCTAGTTGTATTTTGTCATGCAGCATCCTCAAAGAGCAATTCTACATATCTTTTGTCCTTTTCTCCCATCTTGAAAATGTGCAGATAATAAATAGATTTTTCCACTTCCCCAAACCATGTTTTACAGAGGAAATCATTCTTTCCACATTATTTGGGCCTCCAGCTTTTTGTTGACATTTTACTTCATGCATGAGTTTGGATGTAAGGCTCTGTGAGATGACTCTGTGCTATTGTGGGTTACCTCTGAATCTCACATTCCATTCATCTAGGCCACCTGTAGCCTTCTGTCAGTTATAGAACTTTCTACCAGTGCAGAGCTTTTATGAGAGCTTATGTAAGGGCAAAATGCAAAGTTGGCTTTACAAGAAGGTCAAGTTGTTTAACCACACCAACACACTACTTCGTCCATATTTTAGTCCTTTCTTATGTATGACAAGTATATTATCTTTAATCATATAGTTACTTGGTAACAAAGTTGATCTCATAATTATTCTACTTTTTAATTATTGTTCTTGTTCATTTGAGTTTTAATTACTGTTCTTGTTCATTTGCTTTTCAAAGTCAAGGGCTCCATGGTACAAGTTCTGCTGGAGAAACATATGTGGCGTTCCCCAGGGATTGTATTCCATCACAGCACTCAAGTTATTTGTTTTACATACTCCTAGCCTAAGTGTGAAGAAATTTGAATTGGTTCAAAGTTTAATGTAATCAAATCATAGCGTTTATGCCTAAGGTAGGATAGGCAGCTCCAGAACAGGGGGAAAAACATCAGTTACTTGGTTTTGCTATGTTGAATAGATGGTCTTCCCATTGTATGTCTCTTTTGTCACATCAGGCTGAATGAACTCACCCATGGTGTTGCTTTCTAGAAGCAGAAGTCAGTTGGCTTCATTGATTCCAATACATATAGTGAAATCACAGTGCTGCTTTTTGAAGAGGATGGATTAAGGGTATGAAGTAGAAATGCCTGGAGTTACCTAACTGGTCAATGACTGAAGTTGTTTTACTTTCTGGCAATTAGGTTATGCTGGAAAACAGACACATGCTTCATATCACTGGATGTGCAGCTTAGCAAGCCACCCCTAATTCTGTTGGTGAATCTTCAGAAGTTCAGAGCAACAGTAGTACAGAAATGATAGAAATGTGTCCCAACTTAGGGAACAGTCCTTGCAGGGTGCTACTGGCATAGTCATCAGCCAAGTAGCCATTCCTTGGTGAAAGTAGAAGACCAGGGTATTGATATTCTCACGTGGCATATGGTACTATTTTTATGTGTCTAATAGGACTCTTTATTTCCAGGCTAGGATGGTGTGACATAGGACTTCCTGCAGATCTTTGTTATCATCTTTCATTTGCATGAACACAGCAGCTTTTGAATGCAAGTTTACTTTAACTTCTCAGTGGTCTTTCAGCCATTGGCAGCCTCTTGTTGTGCAGTTAAGCATGCTAACATCTCTGCTTCAGAAATGTTTTTAGAAAGGTAGGATTTAAAAGTTAAGTGGAACTCCCACAGTTCTCATTTCTCTGGCTTCTGCTGTGGTACCCAGTGATGATCCTCAGCATGGTTGTCCCTCTTTCATTTATCTTGTCTTTCCAATTCTTGCTGTGGTAAGAGGATGTCAGAGCCTGTGTGGAGTTTATGATGAGTGAGTCTGAGTTTTTTGATTTTACAAAAACCCCTAAAATCCTCTTCTTCGTGGGTCTGTTCCAGTTATTATATATCCAGTTGTGTTTTTGGTGAAGATGTCTATATCCTCATTCCTATCCAGCATCATTTTGCCAGTATGCACTGTTGAGACCCTGTGCCTTGCAGTCAGTGTTTCTTTAGGGCTGGACAAAGGCAGCCTCTCTTCCAAAACTAATTGGGGCAAGTTTGGTTAAACTCTCAAGTTACAGTCCTGGCTCCATAGGAAGTTTTAAGACATCTGCTCTGTATTCTAGTATTTGAACATGGTTGCACAGTGGCATCATCTGCCATGAGGCATGGTCTGGAGTCTGTCACACAGGGATCCCCTATAACATTTCAGTGTAGCTCAGATGAGAAGTTTCTTTTTAATTGAAAAAAACCCAAAACAGCAGCAACAAAAGACTGTGCACCTGTTTCCGTTGCATGGTTTTGGAGATCACGTTTGTACTGCTAGTATCTCAAATGATGAGACATTAGCTTTCCTAACTGATGTGTGTGGTTGTGCTGGCAAAGTGCTTGAAGGAATGTCATTACCTTGTTGGAAATGCCATTGGCCATGTAGCAGGGGCCAATCTCCTGTTGCAGTCCATAATAAGCCAGTGGACAGTGGAGCTGCAGTGGTGGTTCAGCCAGATGTGCCAGCTTCTGCCTGAGATGCAAAGCAGACTCCCAGCTGCTGGTAGCTGCTGCCATCTTGCAGCACTTTGAGTGAGAGCAGAAATTCCAGCCCTCGCCACCTCTCCCAAGCACAGCCCAGGCAGTTATTTTCTGCCTTCTATGAGTAGCCTACTGGTTAGGATGCAATTAGTGTTTTGAATTTCCTCACCTCAAATCTTGACCAGTGGCTCTGTTTAGTGAGAAGAAATACTTGCAGCCATATGTTTTTAAAGTACATTGATTAGATTCATTCTTGTAGGGGTTAAAAAAAAGCATCTAGTGTTTCCATACCTGCTGTAGGCCAACACTAAACTCCTATAAAATTCCCACCAAGATTGCTTATGGGAGATGTTTTGATTTTTTTTTTTAAGCAGGTAGAGGGGTTTGTACGGTGAGAAAATGCGTGAATCACTTTAACTCTTTAATTTTTAAGAATTCCCTGTAGATCAGCAGATTCTTGGGGAGGGCAGGGAAAAGGTCATCTTTAGATGCGGTTTTATCATCTGGGCTATTACAGCTGTCATAAGTTAATTCTCAAGTTATCTTCTCTGCAAGATAGCTGTATAGTATAACAAATTAAGATTGAGCTCTTTTTTGAAATTTATAATCTTGTTGAAATGACAGAGAGCTTATGTGGCATACGAGGTCAGTTGCTATGTTATATATAACTTCTTGTTTTCGTCTCCTATTGTTCTTGCAGGGAACTAAAAATGTTTTAGACAACAGATGTGGAACACTTAAAATATTTGGAATGTGTGGGAATATACTGAGGGACCACCTGTCCTGCAATGTGAAAGACAGGATTGGTTTGTGAGCATTATTGGTTACTCCTGCAGTGAACAGAAGGACTCGTATGTTAAAAGTAAAGCAGAATAAAAACTGTGGGGGTGCTAGGTTGACTTTACTCAAGGAAACATGGGGAAGAAAGTTGAATCCACAAGTTAAATACTTCTTAATACTTAGCCACATTTGAGTTTCCCTTAATAAGTGTAGCCTGGAGCAGTTGTACAGTCTTAGGAAGCTCATGGTTAAGAAGAAAAGAAACAGAATTTATCTGATTTAGCCTAAAATAAAGTATTTTATTTATTGTGTGACTACTTCCACTAGTCAGATCCTATCTATTTAGTTACTAATTAACGATTACAACTAGTAATGACTGCACTGGCTATCCTTTGTGAAACCAACAAAACCCCACAAATTATTTACATATTGTAGAAACTATGGTTTTAATAATAATTGGATTGCTAAGGATGTTGAGGTGGTTTGTTCCTGGTGTCTATTTTTCTACACTTTTAGTACTTATTGACTAAAGTAAACAAATGCTATTTCACAGCTGAGGGAACAAAGGCACAGATAGGATCAGTATGTAGCATTTGCATTTCTTCATTTGGAGTTCTGGCATGTGAGCACACCCGGTTCTTTATTATTTTTTCCTTCAATAATTTTTAAAAAGGAGGATATTAAAATTGAGATGATAGCCACTTCCCTGCCTCAGGGAAGGCTTGTGAAGATAGTTAATGTTTATACCATATACCCCCTCTTTCCCTCCCTGCAGCTGTAGTGTGAAGCTGCCATTGCTCTGGTCCCCGCTGCAGTGGAAAGGGAAGGTATCACTCAGTGCTTCTGCCCATAGGAGGGCTCTGGCTGGGAATCAGGCAGTACCTCCAGCTCTGCTTTAAGCATAAAAATGATACAGGAAATCAGAGAGAAATTCACAAACTGAGATTCATCCCTTGCTCTATGGACTTTGGAAACAGTGATGTCTGGTTACAGTTAATGGCTCAGGTTCCTCTTTAAATTTTGGCTGTGGGTGTGAAGCTGTCCTTCAAAACTGAAATCTCTGTGTGACAGCACATACCCAGAGTTGGTGAATGAAACAGCTGTTGATGCACTCTCTTGATAAGATTAATAGAAAAGTCAGGACACACATTAGCAGTGTTTCCCACAGCAGGTACAATTTTCCCTGTCCTCACATACAATGGCTTTCTGCTGTATTCTATGCAAACAAATCACAGCTACTGTGAGAGCCACAACTTTAAATTTCTCAGCCTTTTTGCATGCAAAAATCTAGCATTAATTATGGTTTTTATGTTTAGAATTCTTCATAGTTTGCTGGAGGGAGGTCTTTGTGATTAAAGGAAGCAGGTTTCGTTGAGCCAGACTTGAGCTCTGGTCTGTCCTCTTTTTCACCTCCCCTCAGGGCAAAGACCAACAGCTTGAGGGTGACCCTTTCAAGAAGTTTTTACCGAAAAGGAAGATGAGAAAGGCTGGACAGGCTCTTTCTAATGCTCTGCACTGGAGCCAGGAAAAGGCAGATGTTTCTAGCCTTTCTGATGTTTGGGGGGTTTTTTTTGGTTTTTGTTTTTGGGGTTTTTTTCCCTTTCCTGGTGGCTGGGATCTGGGCTTGCTGCCATATCTGTTTGTCTGTCTGTCTCATGTTGTTTTTCTCAGAGAGCTTCAGAGGCCAGTTGCCCATAGTCAGTTGCTGGGAACAGAGGTTGCTCCTTGTATCGTCTTAACTCTCCATGCCAGAATGTTCATGCTTGAATAGGAAACAGCGAGATCTGTCAAAATAACCCTTTTCTTTAGGGCTTTGAGGCTGCATTCTCCATGGCCATCTGTTCCCTTTCACCCTTTTGGACAATGTTGCTATTTGAAACGAACCACTCTTTGCTCTCTCCCTTTCCCTTTGCCCTCCCCCTGCCCCCCCAAATCTGGGGGAAAAAAAATGTTTCTGGCCCTGACTAGCCTCTGGAGGATTCAACCATTTTGTAGTCCAAGGATTAAAAGTGGTATTTTGCAATTTTTTATTTTTCACTGACTTTAAAAAATGTAATACATCTCAGGAGAGAAGAGTCACTGCAGTCAAAAGATCATTTTGGATTTATGCATTAGTCTCCACCGAGCGCTTTGGTGTCTTGTCACTGCCTGATGCAGACTACCGTGAAAATTTGGCACATCTTGGAATATTTTGCATTATAGCAGGAACGGAAGGAACCTCCTATAGTTAAGGCTGTATAACTGTTTCCCTCCTAACCCTCTGTCATCAGTCAGAAAAGCTTATCGGGATGAAGCTTTCCAGTCTTGGTTGTTGTCCAAAATTGAATTTATTTGCTTAATTCAGATAAAGTAAGTCATTCCTTTTTGAGAATGAGATGAAAAAAAAAAGCATATACCTCCTCTGCTTCAGGATGGGCGACTGTGCTGTGAAGAGAGGGATTGACTAGCTGGAAAACTCCTGGAAAGTCTGTGTCAATTAGAGAGTGAAGCCAGACCCCTGTAATCGTCAGTCATTTTTACATCCTGCATGTTTTATACTGCCTCTGTGTGTGTGTGTGCCTAAGTACATAAATATATATGTATTTTCAGCTTTGGAGATGAGTCAGTTCTGAACAGTGAGCCCTGTGGTGTCTGCATGTACTAAAATGTTTTGTCATACATCTTATAGTGAGAGGGAACACATTTTCTATACGTGGGTATATAGGCTGTGCAATTAAAAAAAAGTGAAAGTGCCCAAATAATTTATGTTCAGAAGCTACTCCAAGCTGTGTTTTGAAGGTGCTCTGTGTACTCAGATGCATCTCCCAGGTCTATATGTAAGGTTTGCTGGGCCAGTCCAAAAGATACTTTGTCGGAGATGAGGTTGCATTGTTCATCTTGTGTAATGAACCACTCTGTGCTTAGAGATAGAGACAGCCAGAAAAACCCATATTGGCAAGTGCAGACTTGTGGTTAAATACCAGTTAACCAGCCACAGTCAACCGTGATGATACTCATTGTGAGAAATAATTGAGTCTGTTGTGTTTGAGAGGCAGAGTTGAAATTGCACATAGCGGTTTTTTACATTTAATATTTTCTAACTTTTATGTTCTTAGTCATACAACCAAAACATTCGTCCAGTTCAGCTTTTGTGATTGATAGTATTAAGCATTTGGCCAAATCTGAACTCCAGATGTGAACAGCTGTAATTTGCAAACAATCATCTCTAGCCCCCAGATGTTTGGCTGACCTCTGTTTCCGTGTTGCAGGCTGAAGGAGGATTGCTTCCTTCTGGAATTTCAGTTTTGGTAACTCTGGTTCATGATCCAAGCTTTACAGCACTAAGATTGTTAGTTTCATTTACACCTAGAGGGAATTCTTGCAACTGTAATGTATGGGACCAGTGTTAAGAACACCAAAGGCTAAATTTTCAAAGAAATTATGATGGTCATCATGCAAAGTAAAGCAATTTGCTCAGTTTGAATTGCAATCTCAACCTGAAATACTATTTAACATTGTTTTTTAAACATAGTCCTTGTGGTTATCAGCCTCGCTGTGGAGTTTTAATTATTACATGTTTCAACCCTCTGTATAAAGAAGTTGTCACTCACTAAATTTGAAAATCATTTGGAAAGATACTACTAAAAGTAGAAGATACTACTAAAAGTAAAAGATACTATTAAAATACTCCTGTACTCAGGAGTGAAAAGGACATATAACTTAATTCACTAGTTCAAACCCATGTTACTAGGCTGTGATCAGAAATTGTTATTCATTTCGACATTTTATGCAGAGTATATTGAGACAATCCACCCCAGTGTAGGCTGACTGTCAGCACTAGTGTTAATTGAGCAAACTCAGGTGCTGGCAGTGACCCAGCTGTAGCAGCACAATGCTCCCTGTGGCTTCTTAGCAGAATATCTTTACTAAGGAAGAGGTTAGTGTTATTGAAAACTAGCTTGCATACACCTACTGTCCTTTTCCATCTGCCATGTAGGCACACACCATCAGCCCGCTCCTCGGGAGATGGGCAGCCGTGTCAGAAACACCCTGGGTAAGTCAGTACTAATTGGTGCTTTTATTGGCCACTTTGCTGGGGAACTCATTGTGCAACAGAAACTGGACTCTCTCTCTCCTTTCTACCCCCATTGCACTTCCTCACCATGACTCTGAATTTAAGGTTTATTTGCAGACTGGAGTGCTGCTGCTTTTGCCTGCACTTTGACAGTTTCCTGGGTCTGAGAGCTAAATTGCCATGACACTGTTTCTTTACTAAGACATATTTTATAGAAAAGAAATGTAGACTGTGGAAATAATCTGCCTCTCAGACCACAGCATCCTAACACGACCATATTGCTGTGAACTGCATTCTGAAACTCGCTGCAGTTTCAGAGCTGTATCTCACTCTCCTCCCCCGAGCTGTATTAGCTTTTGTTCTGCCTTTCTGGGATCCAGCCATTAAGGCTTCCAGACTTCAGGCTGTTATGTTGGAGGGGTGAGTGTGACAGCGGGCTTATTCAATTCTAGTCTGGAAAGTTCGGAAGTGGCAAATCCAGATGATGGGTAAACACTAGCAGAGACTGATGAAGTTTAGCAGCTGAGATTAACCATCCTGGGAAGATCAGATATGATAATGCCATGGCTGTGTAGGTCAGAGGGCTGAGGCTTGCAGCGTGCAAGGCTTCAGTTGCTCTGACAGTAGGATTCTAAGTCTCATTTCTTTATTCAAGCCTTAAGGGACCTACATCCATGTAATTCTAGCATTCTGCCTCCTCCCTCCTACATACCTTCTGATTAATATCATGATCTGTGTCATTCCCTGAGGGACCTTAAGCAAAAAAATTACAGCAATAACTTGTAGCATGATTGGTGAGGTGATAATTAAAAGCATTTTCTAAATCACAGGGCCCTAGCATTACCAGATACCATGATTGGGCAAGCTTTGTTTTTCAACCTATGCATCCTTTATATGTGCAGGCAGGAAAAATTCAGATCTGGGTTGTTTGGGATTTTTTCTTCCTCCCTTAGGTCAGTGGTTTGTGATTTTATTGTCTAGTCTTGAGAGACAGGAAGAAGTGAGTGCATGGGAGAGGTTCAAAAGAAGAAGCTGCTTTAAGTTTTAATGGCGAGCAATGTGGGAAAGAACTCTGGATACTGAGAGAGTGGTGTAAATTAGTACAGTTTTAGATTTTCAAAAGGAGGGAATTTCTCAAAGATTGCTGTTAGGAGAAAGAGGTTTAGCTGAGGGGTAAAAAATTTATCCTTGGTTACAGAAAGGAACTGACTTAACTGCTTTCTTCTACTTGTTCTTCACCATCCCTCCCACCAAACTGTTCTGTCATTTGCAGTAGCAGTGCAGCAATGACAGAGAGCTGGAAATCCATCACTTTGTGGTGTCAGGTGACAGAGGCAGAACATTTTCACCAGTAAAAAGGAATATCTTTTCCCAAGGCTCTTAACTCCACAATTCCCTGATTTGGGCCATTTCAGGTGCTGTAAACCACCAGCTGTCTTCCCACCTCCACAGATCTCCTGAGACTTGATTATTTTGGTCATGGCTGGTAGATTGTCTGGCAAGAAATCAGACCAGCTGGATTTTTTCATTTCTTAATGTCAATTCCTTTTTTAGGTCATCAGGAAGGAGTCTCAGTACTAGCATATGCGTGTCTCTTTCTCAATTCAGAAGAGAATTGACCTGAGCTCACCAATGAGTTCAGTGAGGGAATGAGATCTTCTGGTGTAAATCACACTGATAACAGGAGGCATGCTGGTGTGGGATTAAAAGTAAACCAGCATCTCTCCAGTTCTCTGGTGGACCCTTCCTAAATTCTGAGCTGTATAAAGGTCCCTGCTGATTTTTTGTGGGTAGAATCATGGTTAACACTACTTATTTGAAAAAGCTTCTAATGTTTCATGGAGAATACTCAAAATCCTTATTTATACACAGTTTTTCTGGCCTGTCACCAAAAATATTTTGGTGTATTTTCCCTCATCATATAGGGAAGATTCTTTGTAAGTGGGGAATAATCAGCAGCAGCTAAGAGACTTGTAATCTGCAGTTCTCATGAAAGGAAGATCTTTAGGTCAGGAACTATGTTTTTGTTCTCTATTTGTCTGTGGTTTGCATCTTGAAGATGAGAGCTCTAGGAGTTGTCACAATGGAAATCACGAATGACTGGAAAAAAGACAGCAAAAAGGACCTAAATCTTGATCTAATATCAGATTAACCATGTAAAAATCACCCAGAGTGTGTACACATAAAGACATAAATATGATAAACAAAAAAGTGTGAAAACTCACCTATTTGGGGCATATGAGATAAACAGACTCTGTTGTCCAAATGAGAAGTGAGCTCATTCCCTTTCTATTGCATTCACTGCTGACTCCATCAGAACTTTGCACCTGGAGTCTATAACTGGCAGGTTTTGGTCTCTTGATGATGATGCCTCAGTGGAACAGACTGTTTAGTGTAATCTCAAGTCGGCACATAACACGTTTGGGGTTTTTTTTAAACTGAGGATTAGTAGGGGTTTACGCTTAATTGCTTTGTTTGCTAAGTATATTTTGATGACTGTGTTATGAAAAAAAGGAAAACTAAATTGCATGTCATTGATTACTGAACAACTCCAACTTCCAGATAAAAGATTTCTACTTAATTAAAATTTGAAGTAATATGGANTAGTGGAGGGTGTGTAATTTGTAAAGATTTAGAACTAGGAGGTTTTTAGAAGTAAGAGTGCCAGATTCCCTCTTATAACAAAAGGGAGAGCATAAACATTTTAAAAGTTAGAATTTTCACATGGCTAGTCTTGTGGCCAAGCTTGATTTCTTAGAGCAGCAACTGTTTTTCCTACCATATGTCCTAAATAATAAAAGACTGTATGAAGTCAATAGTGTGCTTTGAGACATACCTTAGCTGAGCAGTGCAGAGTGTGAGATGGTCACCACTATAGGGTAAGAGAATCAGAATCACCTTTTGACTTAAGAAAAAGCTGTGGAGAAGGGCTGAAAATGGCAGAAGCCAGCTGTGGGAGTTTGAAGAGTGCTGTGGTTAGTTACTTCACAGATGAGTTTGTCCTGTGGGTTGTTTTTTATTGTGTGATGGGTTTTTCCACCACTGCGTATTTTTATACTTGTACTTTCTGAAGAGGTGACGATGGAAAAATAGATTAGGGGTTGAAGGGGATTTTTTTCTTCTTTTTCTTCTGGTCTCATTGTTAGAGATATGCACCAAAAATACAGACTAAATGCAATGCAGGTGAAAAGTAGTGGTCTTTGAGCTCTGCCAGTGAACCGGAAAGCTGCACAGCCTGAGTGAGAGGCAAAGTACTTTCATTCTTATTTCATGGTGTGCTGTTTTTGTTGAGCTCAGTAGTTTAATTCTTTATAAATATTTTCTTTGTACTTTCAGAGAGATTTTTTCTTTCTTTTTGATAGGCCAGGCTTTTATCAAGATGGTTTGATGTTAAGATTTGAAAGATTTGGGGACTTGTTGCTTCACTATTTTGTTATTTTTCTGTCATTTAGTTCATCAATCCATTTTTAACATTTGATGAGAAAATATTTTCAAATTACTAATTGACAGAGATTGCAAAGTGCCCAGTGTTGGGGATGAACCTGCCAGGCAATGATACATCTATCTGGGAAGAGAAAAATCAATATGTGAGAATGTGGACAAGGTGGAACTAATTGTTCTGTGCAGTTATACCAACAAGGAACATGTTGGGTTTTTTAATCAAGACTATAGTCACATTCTGCCTGCAAGGACTTCTTGCATTAAAAAAGACTGTTTTTAAGAAGTTTGTTTCATTTGATTCAAGATACTGGGCTAGTTATCTAAATTTTCCTAGGGTAAGAAATTAATGGAACTGAAGTGTCTTTGTTGGAAGGCGATTTAGTCATATACATGCAACAACTGGGACTGGTTACATGAGGATTTAGTCTCTAAAATGTACCGCCTTATATGCAGAGGACAAGAAGGTCTTTGAGACCAAGTCTGTATTTGCAGTGCTCTGGTTGGACAGAATGGAATAATCCCTGAAGCAGTATTGAGCTAAATAGCTTTAATCCTGCTGTTCCCTCCAGTGAAAAATAGAAGGTGAAATAAAACCACTTTCCCCATCCTGTCTATATGTGTAATTTCTCTCAGTGATAGGGCAGTTACTTATAGAAAATTTGTTTTGATTGCATTGATAGGCAGAAACAAAACTAATCTAGTTCTCATGTATAAGTAGGGCCAAATGTTGTGGCCCAGTTCTACTGACAGTTCCTGCCTGGGCATTGGAGCCCAGTGCAAGCCTCTTCTGCTTGGAAGCAGCACTGCAGGCCACAGTTGAAGAATCACCCTTTCTTCTTTGTTTTTCTCCTGGTTGTGGAGAGGCATTTACTTTGCATTTGACTCAGACCACAAGCAGCTTTATTTTCACTTGTGACAGCTGTTCAGTGAGAGTGAAGCAGCCAGTTCCTCCTCTGTGTTTGCAGACCAGAACAGATATGGTGTCTGCTGGTGTCTCTGCCAGTGCTCTGAAAAGTTCAGTTTCACGGGAGACAGTAGAACAGGCATCTCATACAGTCCTTGGCCTGTCTACTTTGAAGATTAGTTTCATGCTTTTTTTTGTGTGTGTGAGGAAGGAGGGAGTGTTTACAGGAATTGAAATCACCCATTTTACTAGAGCTGAACCTGATACAGAAAGCAGGGAGTTTTTCAGACATCTTCTTCCAGCCTTCTAACATTCACCATTACCTCCCCATGCTAGGATCCCACCTCTGTGCTTTTGGAGACCCACTCCCTTACTGCATACATATACTGAGATGTCACCTTTCTCTCATCTGTATGTCAGCTCTATTTTCTTACTTTCCCTAATACCTGCACTCCCTGTATCACCTGTGTCCTGAACAGAAACCATGATGCCAGCAGTGACTGTAGTAAGAACTGGCTTTAAACACACTGGAGACACTGGAACTGCTGCCCATCAGCTGACTGCACATTGCAGGTGCTGTGGAAGCATCTACCCCACAGCATGGGTAAGCACTCCATGCCACTCTGAAGTAGTTCAGCTTGGAGACCTCTGAGCAGAGCCCAAAGTCTTATAAGCCTGTTTTCTTCTTTGGCCAATGTTGGTGTGATACTCCCATCCCTAAGTATGACAATATCAGGGTTTGGAAGCGCAAGGCAATGCACGCTGGGAAAAAAATTGCTCTCTCTGAACAGTGTTATTTATTCACTTCCTTTGTCCAGTTCATTAATGTCTAAGTAGTGGTTGAAATAACAGAAAAGATAAGTCCAAGGTTTTTTTAAGGCCCTGTTTCAACATAAATCTGTTTTCTTAACATATCCTCTTTCCTTCCTCTGAGACATTTACTATCTTTTTGTGTTTAGAGCAAGAAGAAGGAATGCAGCGCATGTTGTCACTGCCCTTGAACTTCTTTGCAAAGCTGGCGCTGCTTCCTCCTGTTTGCTTCACTTCTTGTTGTACCTCTGTATCTGCCTAATGCATCAGTTTGCAGGAGGATCCCTGATAAAATGGAAACCTTTCCAGTGAGGCATTTCCTTTCACCTTGCAAAAAGTCTTTGCTCTAAATTTGCTCCAGGTTTACTAACTACTTTGCACCAAAGTCATAAATTTTAATAACTTCACAGAAGAGGATTTGCCCTCTTCAGATAGGGGCTGACACGGTATGGTACAGTGTGCTTTCTTCTGTATCAGAAAACAAAATAAATTACAGCAATTAGCTTGTTCTGCCACAAACCTCGCACATTTCTGTTCACTTTGGGACAGGTTTTAGGCCTGAAGGAATGCAGAATTCGGAATTGCTGTGGAGTGATATCTTCATAGTGTAATAGCAGTAGGTTCCAGACATTTAACCATTTAAATGCCTGGCTCAGGATTGCAACAGGAAGATGTTACTCCTTCTGTTACATAATAGCAAATACATGATTTGAGGGAAGTTTGGGTGTGAATTTTGTGGCTGTTTTATGCCAACACTAGCTACTTCTGGAACGTCTGGGCCCTTTGTAGTGAGGGGTCCACAAGCAGGGGTGCATGCATTGCTTCTTGGTGGTGTGGAATGGTGGCTCCCAGCTCTAAACAGGGGTACAGTTACATCACTGGTGAGGGGAACACCTCCACACCCACCAGAACTCACATTTAGGGGCCTCACTTGAATTTTGTGGTTCTTACCCATTTCTAACAAGGCAGGGAAAGAAAGACTGTGTTGACTACAGCTTATTCCACGTAAAAGGTTTGCAAAACTTTAAAGCTGCTTCAGTGTCTTATATTCTCCATTATCCTGTTTGTACAGTAATAGCATTTTACTTTTGTGGTGTTAGCACAAACCCAAAAATTTGTAGAGCTTAATGAACTTAATTAAGTAACTTGCTTTGAGTCATTTTAAGGGAATGGAACACAGACCTCCCAGCACCCTGTTTTAACACTTGAGCGTGTTTACTCCTTTAGCTGGAAAATTAAATCCAAAACATGGATGAAGATAAATCATTCTTGTTAGCACATCCACCTTCCCAACAGAGATCGGCTAGACTAATTAACAGAATAGCATTTCTAATACTGAAGGTTCCAGTTAGATGCTTCTCTGGTGAGTTATTCAAGTGGAAGTTTGCTGCTTATCAAGATATTTTTCTTTAAGTACAAGAAAGCAGCCATCCTTGCTGGATGGCACAACTGTTCAGACTAGAGCAGGTGTTCTGGAGAAGCAGGTATTGTGCATGTCCCAGTGAGCTCCTGTGATGTGGGAAGTAATTCAGACAAGTACAGAGTCCAGCCTCTAGTCAAGCTATTGCCCTGAAACTGGTGCTTCACTCCTTTCTTTCATAGACCTTACACTTTTAAAGACCTAATCCAAATCCAGTTGATGTTTACTTAACTTTTTATTACTTGGGAAGGTTTGAAGCTTTCAGCTGAATCCTGTAGTGCATTGCAATCATTCCAGGCTCTTCTCTCCCACCTGCTGCTGTCTTCTACCTAATGTAGTCTAATAGTGTTCTTCTCATTGCTTGCAACTACAGCAGTAATATAAATAATGATTATCATTACATGCCAACACTTTTGGTCTTATTCTTCACTGAGTATTTTTCCAAAATAAAAGCTTAGTGAATCAAGAAACTGTGCTTTTGCTCTGAATAGTTAGAAGGGCAGGTGGGGGGGAAGTAACAAAGCCCACTTCCTTGCAAAAGTAAAAGTAATGAACAGTTTTAAACCTAAATCTTCAAGAAGCTCTGCTGGGCTACAAGATGACTTTGTCATCTCAGTACAGTTTTGCTAGTAATTATAATTTAGATTTCAACATTAACTGTTGCATTACAGATAATTTTGACAAAAACGTAAGACATCTTTATTGCAGTGTCTGGTATAAATTTCATTGACTTAGTTGACAAGGATTTCACAACTGTCCTGGGAAAGCAATTTTGTTTTTTGCCTGATAGAGGACAGGAAATTACCTGACTTCAAATCAGATCAAATCTGTGTCTCGTTCACTCATGGCTTTTTAACAGTATGGACTGTCTACCTCAAAGAGTTCAATTTTCAAATTGCACGTGATCATTTATACCCACATAACAACTAGGATTTTGTTTCTGAATTTCATGGGTTAGTCTGTCTTGCTCTGTTCTTGAAGTGTCATTTGAAGTGCAAACAAGTCACCTCTCAATCTGTTCACCTTTCACAGAACTTACAATGAGTAAAGAGGAAGGTCTCAGGCACGACCTGCCTGTATATGTGTACGTGTGGGTCTCTGGTTTCAGTCTGAGCAAGCTTGGGTACAATGCATTATGTGGCATTATTGGAAACACTCCTTTATATTGTCATTGCTGATTCCATCAATGTCCATTTTACTTCAGGGTTATATAAAGTTCAAATGATTCAGAGACAGCAGAATGGCAATTATAGCTAAGGGACTCTCTTCTTTGCAAATCTCAGAAAAAGTGTAGATGTCTGATGGCATGAATCAGTCTTCTGATTTTTAGGTCAGAGTATTGTGGTAGCACATTCTGCTTCTTTAGATTCCCTTTTTGTTATGTCATTATACACTGTGACTCTGCTGGCCTGCTTCCCTCTCCTCTGCGCCCAGAGAAAGTTGGTTGGTGTGGGGATAGAGTAGCTAAAGAGGAATAGGCAAGTGTCCCACAGGCATGGTGCACCCCTACATATTTAGAAAATATACTGGTCTCTCTGAGAAGGTAGGTAATACTTTGCAACATGTCCTTAATTCTTGGCACTTATCATTGGTATCAGAGGATCAGATGGAGAACTCACACTACAATTGTATAAAAACATCAGAAAGGTAGGAAATTAATGCAGCAGTGCCATCTCTTAAGTGCTATTTGTAATTACCTAGCTTAGGAAATAATCAGAGGTGTCTGATGAAGTTTCAATGCTGGATCCTTTTCTGTGCCACAGTCCTGATGCAGTTTTTATCATATTTATTTTCAGGATCTTCTGTGAGTGGGAAGAGGGATTCTGGTTGTGTGACAGCAGCCCTTGGCAACACGTGGAGTCACAGCGTCAACACCAGGCTCATACTACAATACCATGACTTGCCAACAAGACAGGTGAGAACTTAACAGCAAAGAGAATTTAAATAAAGCTACACCAGCAGTGCCTGGTCAGATGGGCTGTGTCTTTCAGCTTCTCTGGTTATGCTACATGTGTTGAAAACTTGGCACTCGAGAGCCCAATTACTTATGTGGGGTGGGGGTCAGTCAGTGTCCTTTGTTTTTAAGGGATGACCAGCACTCCAGTGCCTCCCTGTGTTAGAATGGGCCCTTCTGAGTCACAATTGGTACAGATGTACAAGTTTCTTGAGCCTTTAGTGCATTTTACATTGTGGAGATGAAAGGTAATCCTTAAAGTGCTTTCTTGCACAGGAATTTTAGGACAGGAGAAACCTAGTCTTTTCACTGCCACAGTTGTTTTGCTGTCATGCTGTCCACTCTTTGTGCCCAATTTCAGCTGTGACTGTTAGATGGGAACACTCTGTTTTCTGTGACTGCTGTTTGTGAGTAGAAGCTTGCTGCCTGCATCAGCAAGCTTAACTTTGAGCAGTAGGTATGCTACCCACTTCCCAGAAGTATGCCTGCAAGTAGGAGAATAGTTAGCCTTTTCACTGAGAGACTTTGTGCTTTTAAGTGAAACATAGTAGCATCTTTTACTGCAATCTTCACCTCTTAATTTAAAAAACTGTAAAAAACTGGAAGACAAGACATTTGGGGTATGATTGAGGGAATTACTTTTCTTTGTTTTTAAAAACATCATAATGCATGATTTCATCTGTTCCTTGGGATAGCTGTGGTTATAATCTCTTTTGGCTTTGTCTGTTCTGTTTTTGCATTGATGTAACTCTTTCCAAAGGCTGTGACCCTCAGTCTTAATGTTATTGATTTTCTGCCAGTTAGAGAGCTGTCAGAAAAATTGCAATGTGATATTTGCACCATCTTACTGCTATACCATTACTACCTGTGTGTGTTCAGATTGGTGCTCCTGGGTTTACTGTCACAACCCAAAGTTTCTTGCTTTTAGATTGTGGTCTTTAGAGCCAGAGGAGAGGAAGCCATCTGGCTTTATTAGAAAATTATTTATTAGAAGTAAAATTATAATGATAGCACTCATGGTTCTTCAAGTAGTGGGCATTTTGAAGCAGCTGTGGTCCTCTGGACTTTGAGGTAGAAGGTTAAGCGTGTTAAATGCAGGTAGAAAAGGCATCTTCTGTACTCACTTCTAAAAGCTATGCATAGAAATAGCCTTACTGCTGCTGGTCTTAGAAATTTTCTTATGTACTGCTTCTTATTCTGGTCTGTAATGAGTTCTCCTTTTCTACAAAAATACTAAGTTCTGCAGAATACAAAGCTGTTCATAAATTTCCTGGATCACTTCAGAGTTACATGAGAGGTGGAGTTGGCAGAGGGTAAAGGGCAGAAACTGGGCTCTGTGCTACTTCATGATGCACAAAGTCAGCTAAAACAGATTAAGAACATTCCTCTGGTAGTGGAAAAAGAGAGACAGCTTTCCTAAAGAACATTCAGATACTATATGTAGTTTTTCCTGATTTTTTTTGAGAAGGAATAGATCGCAAATGTATGAAAAGTTGTGTTCAAGCCTTTGAAATTATGGTCTGCTTAGTAGAGTTTTTCTCTCTTCCTGACTGGATTTATCAGGTGCATCACCTTGCTTACAAGTGAAGCTATGTGCTCATTCTGTTTTAATTAAGCAAAGGAACTAAAGCTACAGTGAAGAAAAACAACCCTAAAGTAAATGTTATTATATATTATTAAAACCAAAGTAATTTGAAACAGAAGTGTTATATAAATAGTGATGGGCCTGTGAAGTCCATGACTGAAATGGGATATGTCCATGATATCCTGTAGGTATTTTCCTGTTGCTGAGATCTGTGTCCTTATTTTAGATAAAGTCTTGTTTCTTAAACTCATAGAAGTATTTCAGCTAGACATGCCGTTTCCAGTTAAAGGAAGGCATCTGGAGTTACCCTACCTATCTCAGCACTGTGTTGATCAAATTACCACCATTTTACACACATATGCTCCTTTATAATTGCTTTATACCCACTTTCAGAAATGAACTGTGAATAAAGGTGCCTCAGTTCTTGAGATGCCATTTCAGTCATCGTAAAGTGGTTCTGCCAGGAGGTATTAGATATCAGTGCTTTGAAAGCCAGCACTTTTTAAGGAAGCTTAACAGGAAGATTCAAAAATTACCAAGTCAGTAATCAAATTTACAAATTCTCATACTGTATTAAAAAAAAAAAAAACAACCAAACAAACAAAATTAGAAAACAACCAAAAACTTGTGATTATCTGTAATCTTGGTTTTAAAGTGAAATTTTGCCCCAGGAAATTACTGAAAGCACACATTTGGTCCAGAGATTTGGGTGAAAAGTAGTTCCAAAACCAAGTTTTTCCTGCTTTTCCACATTTGTAACCTTACAGAATCAATGGTGTATAAGGAATAAGCTGTGTTTCCATAGAATGATAGAAACTTCATATGGTTGGTGATTGCCCATCTCTCTAATTTGTCGAGGTCTCTCTGCAGGGCCTCCGTGCCTTTGAGGGAGTCAACAGCTCCTCACAATTTGGTGCCATTGACAAACTTACGTAGTATCCCTTTGAATCCTGTGTCCCAGTTATTAATGAGGATGTTGAAGAGCAGAGGGCCGAGGATGGAGCCCTGCAGAACCCCACCAGTGACAGGTCCCCATTCTGATGTCACTCCATTCACTACAGTTCTGTGCCTGACCTGTGAGCCAGTTGCTCACCCAGTGCATGATGTATGTATCCTTCTGTGGCCTGGACAATTTGTCCAAAAGGATACTGAAAGCTTTGCAGAAGTCCAAGAGGATTACATCTGCTGGCTTTCCTAAGTCTTTTAGGTGGGTTACCCTGTTGTAGAAGGAAATTAGGCTCAACAAGCAGGACTTTCCCCTTATGGGGCCATGCTGGCTGTGATCAATGACTGCATTGTCTTCCAGGTGTTTTTCAGCACTTCCTAGAATAATATTTTCTATTTCTTATTATCTGAATTGAGACCGCCAGGCCTGTAGTTTCTGAGGTCCTCCTTCTTGGCCTTCTTGAAAATCAGGATAATGTTTGCCAGCTTCCTGTCAGGTAGGACCTCTCAGGATTCCCAAGACTGCTGAAAATCATTGAGAGAGGCTTTGTGATTACATCAGCTAGCTCCTCAGATGAGTCCCATCAGGCCCCATAGATTTGTAGGGATCCAGCTGAAGCAGCAGATCCCACACAATTTCAGGGTCAGCTGGGAATTGATCACTCTCTCAGTCATGGTCCTTTAGGTCAGAGCTAGAGGCCCCCATGGCCCATCATCTGTGTTGAAGACAGAGGCAAAGAACGCATTTAAATACCTCTGCCTTGTCCATGTCCCTGTTTGTGAGGTTGACAATCCTCATCCTGTAATGGGATGATGTTATTTCTACACTGCCTTTTGCCATTCATGTATTTGAAAAAAACACTTTTTATTGTCCCCTACAGTTCTGGCCTGCTTTATCTCCAACTGAGCTTTGACCACACAAATTTTCCCCCTACCATGACTGACAGCATTTCTGTATTCTTCCCATGTTACCTGACCTTGCTTCCACCAGACATACACGTGCCTTTTCCTTCCACAGTGGATACAATTTGTTTTTTCAAAAGGTAGAATCAATTCTTTAGTCAGTCACTTGATCTCCAGAATATTCTCTTTCTGGATCTACTTTCTCTCTTTCTTTCCCTGGAGGAGCTGGAGCAGTGGTGACAGTCTGAGAGACTTTCCCTCATTATATCTGACTTCCAAGGCAGTAGAGCCAGCGTGCCAATCCTTGCTGCAGAATCCCACCCATCAAGAGAAAAAGCACCTCTTGAGAAGCACTGGGCCAAGGGTGGTATCCTTCAAAACATGGAGTGATACTGAGATTGTTCAGGAAGATTAAGCAAGCCGTTTTCCAGAGCTATGGTATCTCCTGGACAGCCCACTGGGCTGCTAGATGCTTGTTCTTAGTCATGCAGTATTTGTTTCTGGGAAAACTCAAGGACATAGTCCCTGTTCCTGAAACCTTGGGGAATGCCAGGGCAGCAGATGGCAGAGCAAGTATGTAACAAACCTTAGGAAACTGAACATAGAATTCCTACACAGTTGGGATTTTTTTATATATTAAGTAAAACATTTATTTGGTTTGTCCAGTAGATATTTTCCAGCCAACTATCCCTTTTTCCACCCCACCCTTCCTATGTCTGGTGAACATTAATAAGACAGCAGCCAGTTCAGCAAGGTAATGAAATTTCTGGGATGTCCTGCCTGCCTGAAAATCAGTTAGATTTGCTTTATTGCTAGGATAGGAACAGCTTTCTGAACAAACAGATGAACTTTGCTCTTTTGCTTCCTTCTAGAAGCCAGGGTTCTGGTTTTTGTTTCCTCCAGGACAGAAGCAGCACCACTGGGGGAGGGCCAAAAGACATTTCCATTCTGCATTTAAATTCATTTTGTCACCAAAACCAACAAGCATGTGTTGTTTGAACATTTTATGAGTTTTTTGGGTATAAACTTATAGAAGTTTTATTCTCATGAGAAAGCTTTTTTTTTTTACACAGAATTTTATAAACAAATCTCTGAACTATGTTCAAAGATAAATAGTGGTTTTTTACTTTGTTTCTTAATATGAGAGAGAGTTTTCTTCCTCTCAACCTATGAAGTGAAAAACTGTTATCTCTAAACAATAAACACTTTCTAACATTCTTGTACAAAGCATAAAAAAGTAAACATCTAAACACTGTACCTAAACACATAAAAACCCAAACCTTCAAAACAATAGAGTCATTTTAATAAATCATATTAATCCTTCTAATATAGAATCAAAAAATTCTGTTTCACCTCACAAACCACAACAATAAGCATGGACAACAGCAGGAGTCTTTTAGCTACTGAGATGGGACTAAGCTGTACAATTTCAACAGCAGCACAGTGGCATAAGAAAATGTAAGAATATGGGAAAAGTTAATTGTTTCATACAAATACCTTTGTGAAGGGAATTATCTTTATGGATACTGATACTTCGTTCTCCCTAAGCACTCTTATAAGTAGTTAACCATGACATTTATTTTCCTGAAATGCATACATAAACATGCAGACTCTTTGAGTTTGGGCCAAAACCAACGGGGCTACACTAGAAAGTATCAGACTCCTCAGTTACCCCTATGTATATAATTATCCTTCTTTCCTGAACTGGAGTCAGCAGGCTTTAAGGTTACTGTTTTTCATTTGTTCTCAGCTGTCTTTGGTAGGGTTAAATACATTGCCATGCTGTATGTAACATTTTGTTCTTGTCCATTGGAGGCAGGGTGCTGGATTGAATGAGACACCGCCCAGACCTGGTATGGCAACTTCTATGGGCCTGGTTTATTTTATAATTTTCAAGGGATTTGTGAGACTCATAGTATTGTGTTAATTTCTGTAACATGCTTTGAAATTCTTGGAGGAAAAATGCATATAGAAGTGTTACTGTATAACAAGTCAGTGCTTTCCTGTGGTATTTTCAAGAAAGAGCATTTAGAATCACAGAATCATCCAGGCTGGAACCTTTAAGATCATCGAGTGCAACCATTAACCAGCACTGCCAAGTCCACCACTAAACCATTTCCCCAAGTGCCACATCTACATGTCTTTTAAATACCTCCAGGGGTGGAAACTCCATCACTTCCCTGAGCAGCCTGTCCCAAAGCTTGAAAACCTTTTCTGTGAAGACATTTTTCATAGGCCATAGGTCTGGCCCTAATACTGAACCCTGGGGAGCACCACTTGGTGGCTGGTCACCAACTGGACGTAGCACCATTCACCACCACCCCCTGGGCCCGGCCACCCAGTGTTTCACCTAGCAACCAGTGCATCCATCTGCACCATGGGAAGCCAATTTCTCCAAGAGAATGCTGTGGGAAACATGTCAAAACAGTGCCAAAAGCTCTACCAAAGTCTAGGAAGTGATGTCCACAGACATTCCTTCATCCACTGAATGGGTCATTTTGTCATAGAAGGAAGTGAGGAAGGTTAAGCAGGACCTGCCTTTCACAAAGCCATGCTGTCTGGGCCTGGTCCCCTGGTTGTCCTGCATGTGTTGTGTGATGGTGCTCAGGATGGTTTGCTCCATGAGCTTCTCCAGCACCAAGGTCAGGATGACAGGCCTGTCACCAGGGCTGCAGGTAGCTGATGGGCAGTGGCTCAGTGAGCTCTTGTGGCAGCTCCCTCAGTACCCTTGGGTGGATCCCAGCTGGCCCTGCAGACCTGTGTGTGTCTAGGTGGCAAAACAGGTCACTGGGCATTTCCCCTTGGGTTGTGGGGGCTTCATTCTGCTCCCCATCCGTGTCTTCCAGATCAGAGGGCTGGCTGCTTGGAGAACAACTGGTTTTAGGATTGAGATATGGGCTGAAGCTTTCAAGCTGTGCTAAGTGAGCTGTTTGGCAGGAATTTTCCTGGTAAAATGGTAAAGTGTGCAGGTAAAGTGTTTCAAATGCATAAGTATATGGTGACTCATTCTCAATAAAACAAAACAGAACAAAAGCCCCTTATCTTGTTCAGACTACTGCCAGACATAACTTTTGTTGTGTCCTTGGTTATAGACCAGCTGTTTCATCTTGCTCTGCTTACTATCATATGAATAATCCCTGAATAAGCATTCCAAAAGTTCTATGGTGAAGTAACCCTGGTACTTGCTGGATGGGGGAAGGGCTGGAAGAGAGCAAAGGGGAGTGAGGATTATGTTCTACATTTATGATATTTGCAATTATTTACCTTTAGTTTTTTTATCATATTAGTAAAGCAGTTCTTTCAAAATGTACAGGTATTTGGCTGTGACTTCACCAGGAGATGGCTATTGGATGTGTTGTGAAGTGTGTATCTGTTCCAAGCCATCTTCTTATATAATATGCTTATCATATGGAAAGTCAAGTCTGTAAAAACGCAAAGAAATATTTTTATAATTCTTTTTAGGATAAAAGTCATGGTGTGGTGTCATGCAAGGAAAAAAATAATAGGAAATTTTACAGGAAAGTAGATTTTTTTCAGGTGAAATTAATTTTTTACAGTTCTCCATTATGTTTCTTTTGAAAAAGTAGCCGTGAAAAGACTGCAGAAGCACATATTCAAATTCTGCAAACCCTTCCATGAAAAGAAATGTTTTTTTCCTAGGATGCACAGTTTACTTCAGAGACTTTTGGCTCGCCTCAACTATCAATTGAATATTTTGAATCAGGACACAATGTTGTTATGGCTTTAAATTTCCATGCATGTTTACAAACCACATCCTTAAAAATACATAAATAAGCGTATGGGTTTTTTTCTGATTAAAATGCTGTCAACTGATAACCCTTATGACAGAAGTCTTTTGCTTATCCATAGATCATATACAAGCATAAGCAGCAATATAATCTTGAATAGCATGAGAACAGTATGAAACTGGACACAAGGCACAACTGTAGCATAAACAGATGGTTATCAACATAGCCTGATACTGACTTAATCCAGGGAAGTGCCAAATGAAAGGATGCCAGAAAAATAGTGACGATTCATTAACAAGTGTTTGGAGCTCTAACATCACCAGGTGACTTACTTGCCTCACTTGAGTGTTTGTTCATGTCTCTCTTTGTAGCAAGCCTCCTTCTTAATGAATTTTTTTTGGGGGATCATACAATATAGCCATCACTGGAGCCCTGTCTACATTAAATGGGTCTGGATTCTGGAGTATGGCCCTCTCCTGTTAACAGGACACATTTAGAGAGAAATGTTTCCATCATTCTTGAACAAGAATTCATTTACTCAGGTGCTTATAAAACACTAATCAATTTGTTAGATAAGAATCTAAATAGAAATGAAAAGGCTCTAGGTCAAATAGAAAAGACCAGAAGAAACCTTGAAATAGTTATCTTGTTTTCTGTCATTTCTTTAATAACTACTGCAAGTTTTCTTAATGAGGATTATTCTGCTGTCAGATAGACAAAAATGTAAGAGCAGCTGTACAAGCTTCAAACTCATTCACCTGTAGCTCAAAGCATCCTAAACAGGGAAGCAGGGATGTCTCTGAGGCAGAGAGGCAAAGTCAGTCATTAAGTTACTCTGAGTCTTCCTGTTGAGGCTGGTGGCAGAGGTGGGTTCTTTCTGGCAGGTGTCCTTGACTGACAGACCATCCCACTCTCAGAAGAGGCTGATCCTTGGCTGCTGCTAACCTACACCAGTTAACCATCTCCTATTATGTTATATTTTCAAATTACTATGCAAAAGCATCTGCAGACTGATCTCTGCATTGCCCTTGCCAGGTGCTCATAACCGAGGAAACTGAATCATAACTGACTGAGTAAATCTTTTGCAGCTGGGAGCAGAGCTGGAATCTCTTCACTGCCATTGAGTGCCAATAAGCTTGATCTTGCTTAACATTTATTGCCTTTGTTTCAGGCACTTACAAGTCTTTGTATCTGCTGGTACTATGTAGTGAAGGTACTCTTGCTTCCTGCTCCAACTTGCTCAGTAGATTAACTCACCTGCTGAACTGATGTTCAGTGTGGCCACTGAGTTCAGTCTTGAATCTCTCTCCTCAGCATGCCATAAACTTTTCTTCATAAGCAAAGGTTAATGAAACTGGAACTGTGACTGGAGCTTTATGGCAGAACTTTTTCTCTAATTCCTTGTTTCCAGTTTCTGTTGATACCAGAGGTAGTTTTTCTAAGCCTCAGCTCTAGAAGTCACCTTGCATTCATCTGTCTTTTGTCTTTGCAGACATAAAACTGTTCTAAACTGCAAGTACCCAACTAAGACAGTAGCTAGCACTTAAGTTTTTAGATTACTAAAATGCTTGTCTGGCCTCTTATCTCCAGTAGTGCTTAATGTAACATTTCTAGTATTATCAATACCATTTTTTCCCCTATTTCAAACACACCACAGAAAATAGAATTGTTACCTTGAATGAGATCTACTTAGTCACAGAGATGCTGTTGTTTTAATTTTTACATATTTTCTCAGTTCTGTAACTGAGGAGATGGCCTTTTGCCTTGGTCTAATTGATAACTGTGCACCTTCATGTTAATCAGACAGAAATTTTCAGAAATTTGGACTATACCTCTTGTTCTTTATTGGGAGCCACTTAGAGGTCAGGGTGGGAGGAGTAAGATTACTGTAACAAAATCTGTTCTGAATACAAAAGAGAACTTCTGCCTGTGATGCTATTAATCCAACACCCTTTGCAAACATCATACTTACAGTCAAGTAAAACAGCATAAAAATGGGAGAGAGAAAGAACGAGATAGGACTTTTAGGCTCTGGTCTGAATTGCCTGAAGAATGTTCTGTTTGTAACCTGAAGTCCCTTTGCACAGAGGGAATGAATGCAAATTCCCGTCCTGTTTATACAGAATCACTTTCCTGATTTTGATTTGACTTCTGTGTGAGTTTTTCCCTCAAAACAGGGAGGAATTAACCTAGGGCAGATTCTCTCATCAATAATTGAAATGTCATCACTCCTAAAGCGTGGCAATGACCAAAGTTGTTTATCCTTGGAATGACGTGGCAAATCCCTTTGCCTCCTGTCTTCTACCAGATTCTCATTTTTCCTTTTTTTTAAAATTTCTTTGTTTTTCCTTTTCTTTTTAAATTTGAAAGCAGAGGGAAGCAATGCTTACCTCAACTTTAAGTGTTAATTATTCAGAAAAGATCTGCTGAATCTACCTTGGAATATAGTATGCTTAAAGACATTCTTAATAGTGAAAAATATCAGAAAATCTTTGTGAGTGAACTGGACAACCTCAAGTAATGAAAATGTAGTGGAATATAAGATTGCTAATAGAAATAATTTGCAAAATAATATTGGGCATTACAGATGAGTTTCTGTTTTACTTAAGGAGCAGGCAAGTTCAAAATTAAGCTAATACTGGAGTGGTTCAGTTTATCACAGAAAGACTAATTAACACTGTAATGTAACCGTGAAAAGGGTGTGGGCTATCCTAGAATAGATCAGGCAAGCTGTTTTCAAATGAAAAGTGTTTGTATCCGTGTAGAAGGGCACTGGGGACATCTCTGAAATACTGTATATGGCCTGGAAATGTTTGTTCAAGCTTCCTTCTGCTTTCTTCTCTATCTACTTTCTTCCCAGACCTAGACAGAATATATTTATTGGCATAGTAACAAGTTCGAGCTGTCACTGATAAAAAAAGTGGACCTTAGGTAAAGTTTTAAAACCGGACAAATTTTGACGTACTAACTTCAGTGGGCAAAATGCATGGCATCTTGTATGAGAAAGCAGGGATCAGACATGATTCTTATCTTCAAGCATTGCAACTTTTAGGATTCTCTAAACATATTAAGGGAGAATCATGGTCAGGAGTTTGTATATCTAGGATATTGTACTCTGAACTTGAATTTTTCTTGTTTTATGAATCTAAACTCATTGAACTGTTCTAGATTGACAACATAGGAGAATGGCAGCCAGTGAGTGATTTTTAAAATCTATTGTAGAGAGAACAATGTGGGATTTTCAGCTCAGTTTTATCAGTATATCTACCCTGGGTAGGTTCAATTCATCAAGAGAAGTTTGCTCAATGTAGACTTTTTAAGCTTTGATCTCTGTAATCCCTCTGCCTTTAGCTGTGATGTAAAAACAGGCTGAAAAAGAACAAAACATTCTTAACTGCTTAGGAACTGAATGCAGACTACTGACCCACTTTAAGGAATAAAACCCATTTTGACATACCATTGCCTGAGATGGACTGCACTTTACAACACAGGGGATTTTGATTATTTCCACTGTTGCAGACTTAATGGGAGCTGTCTGGCCAACTTTATCATATCTACCCATCATAATGCATCAAGAAGGCAATAAAATACATAATTCTCACAATATTACCTTCCCTTGAACTGATGGTTGTAACTGTTGGAAAAATACCATGGGATTTTGGGACATCTGCTCAATCAGGAATGGAAAGGATGTATGCAAGAGGTGGTAGTGTATTCTACCCACATGGTGGAAACACTGGAAAATACTTGGGACTAAATGGTAAAAGGCATTATAAATAGCTACCTGAGCCATCCTGCTTCCAGCTCTCACAGGTACTTTGATTAGGGAGAGGTATGTCCTTTGGCTGCATATTAACAGGAAGCCATAAATTCCTCATTCCATGTTGAAGTTCAGTGTTTCTGACAGATTTGTGATTGATGGGTAACTTCAACTTTTCGAATATTGGTAAGAAGTACTGTAAAGTACAGCTCAGTTAATGAATTACTTCTTCCTTGAGTATTCATATTGGAGCAACACCAACTTGGAAATGATTAATGAGGTCACTTGTCAATAAATTGCCCTGTCTCATCAAAAATAGTGATAAACTCAGGTTGCAGAGTGGTGTGTGAGTCACTGCTGAAGTTCTCCACTGGAAAGAGCTCGTTAGACTTATCTTGGGTTTGCAAGGCCCTCTCACATTTGCGTAACAGTGATGGTTCATGGTCTCTCTTATCAGTCATTTCCTACCAGTGAGTCCGGAACCTCTGGCAAGAGTTCTTGCACTAGTCCTGAGTGAACAATCAGTCTAATGTTTTTTCTGCCATTTGATTTAATTTGTCTGTGCAGATTCTGCAGTTCAGGGTGTTTACATACTGCATGGCATTGAAGTGCAAGTTATGGACTTCAGGACACTTGAGCTGGCCTTTTGCAGAGCTGACAGTGGTCAAGAAGGTTTGGTTTGGAGTCTGAGCCAGTAAAACCTTATCATGTCTGAGCCAGCACTGACATTTTTTTCAGCACATTAATGGTTCTGATCCAAGTGATATGTTTGTTCTTCAGTGTACGTCACTGAATTTGTTTCTTTTAGCATCAGTCTATATTTATCTATCTAACAGTAATATAAAACTCTGTACCCACAGTCATCTCAAGCTACAGATAAAAAATCCCCTTATCCTCTCTTAAATTGTGTTGATATTTACAACTGGGCGTGGTACATTTCATATCAAAAACAAGAGGAAACTACTTTTTTCTCCTTTTTTCATACGTTTTTGTCTTGCTTCTCACTTGTGATCTTATAATGGCCATCTCATTTGAAATAACTGAGCAAGCTGAAAAGAGGAAAAAAATCAGAGTCTCTTACTAATCTTACTAAGATAATACCAGATATACTTAATTGATATTAAATATGTAAAAGAAAGGTAAACAACCTACTGCAAGACATGTACTAAAGGTTGCCATATGGGTGCCACTGCAGGAAAGAAGAGGTTGAGATATTTTTTTCCCCTACAGTTTTGCATTTTCTTAGTAATGGCTACATTTTTCTCCTTTGAACATAACTAAACTTTAGAAAAGTTCAGAAGTAGTTAGGATCCCTAAAGTCTGAATTTCTTAAGCATAATCCCCATGCAAGAGAATATCTAATAGCCATAAATGCTGCTCCCAGTGATTTTGTGAAAAGAATGATCATTACCCATGATCTTTGCTTCTGTTTCTTCTCCAAACATAAAAAGATTTGTTAACCTACTGATCATTGTTTGTGGCATGTTGTCATCAAAAATTTCAGACCTGATGGGTTATAAAGCAATATTTCAGGTCTTAAAGGGCTGACCAGTCTTTAGTGCATCTGTGCCATGTACTGAAACAAGAATGTTTGCCTTTGACTGCTGGGCCTTCTTGGGTATCCACTGCCTTATAGAAATGTAAATGAAGCCTTCTTGAACAGTTCATGTTTGTTAGAGAAAAGTTTTTTCTACAATATTGTTATTCAGCAGTTGTACATTCAGCAATACAGATGTTTATAAGGCCAATGGTTTCCAATTCATTAGTAAATTCTCTCCCAATAATGTTCTTGCTAGAAAAAATCTGACTCTTGTAGAAAGATTGAAATTCAATTTTAAATTAACTCTATCACCTTCTTTTTAACATCAGTATAGAGTGACAGTACTCCAAAAGCACATATATTGCATCTGTATATATTAACTAACAGGTCTGTTAGCATTACTTTTTTTTTTGTCCTTGTTGTGTGATGTCCAGTGGACTCTCAAATACACTCTGCTGAGGCTTTGCATAAGATAATGTTGCTGTCTCTCACATGTGAAATTAGCAGGATTGTGTTAGCTTGTCTCTGGGGACTTTGCTTTTAGGAACAGAACAAAGTGAACACAGAAAAAGAGTTGGAAAGGGGTTTTGTTTGTTCATGTCAAAAGCATTTTGCAGCCACTGGTGTGGGTAAAAAATATTTATGCTATGATCTAGGACTTTTACTTGGTCGAATCCCAAGCTTTTTGGCCCAGGTCTGGGATTTTAGGATTATGGCTTTACCTCAAGGAAAGACATTTGTTTTTACTGATGTTCAAAACCTATGAGTGGAGAATAGGAAGAGCCCACTTCTGATGCTATTTTATAATGGATTCATTTTCTTTCAATTTATAAATAATAATGTTTATGTTTTTCATCACTTAGAAAATCAAAAGAAAGCCAAAGAAGGAATGAGTATTGTTTAAGTAAAGATTTGAGATGCATTAGAAACAAGCATTTAAGTTGAATTTACAGCTGATACTTTTTTATCCGTAGAAGATGTGTGTTGCTAAAATTATTATAGATATTCAAAGAATAATAAAAGGAATAAATCATGATGGCAATGCACGTGCTAATTACATTCTTAAGAATGTATATTCCTCACATTGTGCTGCTGAATTACACCAAGCTGATTTGCTCCATGCAGTGACATGAGCAGAGGAGGCAGTGGCATCTCTGTCTGGACATGTGGCTCTCTGGAGTAGAAAGTGTGCAGCTCCTGGGCTTCCGAGCTGTGCTCCCCACTGGTCCCACCTCTTCCAGCCACGTCTGGCAGGCTGGGTGGAAGCAGCCATGTATTCTGAGAAAAGCTGCTCTGGTGCTATTGTACTGGTACTCCCTTAAGAGTCCTTCACAATTTGGGACACAAGACCTCTGGGATAAAGCAGTGTTCCAGTATGTGCTGTAAATAAGTATTGTATCCTTCAGCTCTTTTCTTATTTGCAGAACTAGAGTGAAATGGAATATATGCAAGGCTCTGAAAAGCTTCATAAACTATTTTCTGTTCTTCTCACTACTGGTGTACTGTAAATCTCATGAGTGACCACAAGTTGCCACATGTGAGAATTCCCATAGGAGTCTGTGTTTATGTTGCCCAGCTACTTTATCCAGCCACAGCACCATCCTCAGATCCGTTTTCTTGGCACTGTTTTATTGTGGTAAGCAGGACACTCTTGCTGGCTGGCTGCTTTCCTGCTTAGTAAAAGCTACAAGCATTTTCTCCTGAATTACCCTTCACATTGGAGAATTATCAGGGCTTTGAGCCTCAAAAGTATTATAGCATAGGATATCACCATGGCCAAATTCTTGTGAAGTTTTCTGGCCTATAGAGGACTCTCCACTGGGAAAATTAGGAGACACTCGGAAACAGAATAGGTGACAAAATCCATTTTACAATCTAGGGAATAAGGCATGTGGCAGGGAGATAGAAAATGCTTCTGGGGAAAGGAATTTTGTAGGATCTGGTGTTTCATGAGCTGAAGGGAGCTGGCTACCCTACATACTCTCCCTGTATTTCACCCTGGGGAACTTTCACCAGAAGTCTGACTTCAGCGAAGTAAACTGGAGGCAGCCTGGTTTTGTGCAGTTCCCTGGCTATGCTGCTGCAGTTCAGACACCATTTGAATACACATGTGGGATTTCATTTTCTTTTCCAATTAAAACTTGCTGCTTGCCTGGGTAGTGCAGTTCCCTGCCACTGAAGTTATTGTTAAGTTATGTACATCAGGCAAGAAAAGGCTCTCTGGGTATAAGGGCTCCGGAATGTGCTGGCAGTGTGGGAAAGGACAGCTAAGGAAAAGCAGCATTTTGTTAGATTTGGCCTATTGCATTCAGGACAGTTGTTGCTCTGGAGCACACCAGGACAGTTCACCTTAGAAATTTTTGGTTTTGTTGTCTATGTTTGTCACTGATACTCATTTGAGGTTTTGATGATTTTCTTCCATTGAAGTTATGTTTACTCAATCCAGGGATACTCAGAGCTCCTCATTATAGTGCCTGATGCTAAAACCATGCCTAAATGGCACTACATATTTCATGCTGACCTCTCTCACTTGAAATCCAGTGTTTGGCACACCACAAAAACTGAAATAATTTGCAGACTGGTCATCTGTTGCTAACAACTGCCTGGATAGGCTCAGCCAAAACACATGCCTTTGTTCTGGTTTTATGAGAGGGGAAGGAATGGATCCCACTGAAAAGAGATAGCAGACCTGTTCCTTATTGATCCTTCTGGATTGTAGCCTCTGGGTACAGGAAAGTAGGGTACCTCTGGAGCTGTGCCTACCTGGCAGAAAATTAAAACAGTAAAGTTTCTACAGATGTCTTATGTCCATATATGATTTTCACGTAGTTGCTCAAAAAGCAGTGGCAAAGTTAGGAAGAATACCCATGAATCCTGATTGCCAGTTCCTGACACTGTGCACTGTGAATAAATGCTCTATACATATACTGCTTTTTATAAGGAACACCTGAATCCAGCCAGGTATAGCAGGCTTGAGATTTGCAGTGTCCTATTTCCTGGACTTGTCCTCTCTGTTTCTCAGCTATTCTTAAAAGACTCTTGGTTTTCATTTCTATCTCCTTCTTTTGTTTGTTTTCCTTCCATTTCTTTCCTTTGCAAGTATTGAATGTCTCCTGTGGGAGTAAGCCCAGCCACATGTGCATGCAATGATGGTTTATTTTTATTGGAGTCATTGCCTGTGACTGTTATTCATTACTATAGGAAGAACTGCACTAACAAACTGCTCTGAGAGCTTTTTTTTTTCTGTTGTAAAAAGTCCTGTTTTGTCCACAACCATTGAGAGTATCTACTGCCATCATTAAGACATTGAGAGTTCGGAGCTGAGACACTAGTACTGCCTCCTGAATGTCCTGTTGTGTCTGGTGTTGAAAAGCAGAATCTCAGCACCTCAGCTTCTTTGCACGGTGTCTCTTTAGGTCAGCTTTTCAAGCAAGCAACTCAATTGACCTCTGCTTGGGGAAGAATTCGTGGTTGCACAAAGTGCAACCAGTGCACAGTCACTGGTTACTATTTTGTACTCTTAGGATAATAGGGTGTACAGCCAGAACATCACCAAGCCAGGTCTGCCTGAGATGAAATGCTGATTCAGAAAATTAAAAACTACTGTGGAAATGGTTCTATCTCACTTGCACTTCTAGCCTTCACACTGGTTAAGTAATGCTCACATTTTTTTCAAGTTATCACATATTTGTGTTACCATAGGCAAGACCATGATGTCCCAGAATTCCTGGTACTTCTTTAAGATTAATATCTAGCATAAATAATAAAACTATTGGTAGTTGAATTAGGAACATATGCTTAACATAAGTGTAAGCTAGAACTTAGGTATGTAAGCAGCCTAAATAATTTCACATAAGAAATATAGAGATGTACACAGAATTAATTTTTATTAATTAACCACTTCTGAGAGTGGAGCACAGAGAGGAAAGTGAAGTGGTCTCTTTAGGCGTACACAAAAGAATATATGATCATATCCTAGAAGTTATTGCTAGGATGAAACAAAAAGACAAGAAGTGATTTATCTGAAATTTGGCTATTCTTACATAGCTTCATGATTTGTAGAGATTTGTTTTAAATATCTCAAAAGCTCTGCTTCACACTAGCACTGGCTCTTATAATTAAATGTAATCTGTTGAAATTTGGCTGAGAAAATTTTATCTCTTTGATAGTAATTTACATTTGTTAATATAAGTGTCATTATAGTGTGATATTTTAGGATAGAGATTTCTTTGAATTCTTTCTCCTATGCTGAATCCATTACATGTTTTCCCTTGAGCTTTTGAAGACTTTCTCTTCATTAATTTTCTTACTCAAATCAGCACCCATGGTTGCTGTTTTCCCTGTAAAAATGTCTTAAGTGCGTCTGCATTTCTCCTTCCTTCATTTTTTTCTCAAGATGATAAACAGGGAATTCTTGGCTTTGCACTCTTAGCAATGTTTTTAATATATGAAATTTATATGCATTGCACTAAAAGAAAATAAACAGATGTGCTGCTGCATTTTGTGGCATTGAGACGACAGCAGGATGGTCAGTTGCCCTTTAAGTCCATTCACTCTGCTGTTTCTTCCAGATGTGTGCTAATGGACATTTTTAGGATGTACACAAACTCTGCTTGCCTACTTTTCTGCACTAATTGGTTTGGGTTTATCGAATGCCTCTCATAAACTGTCTCTAGCTGCCATTGTTGCTTTTCCATAAAGTACTAGAAAGGAAACTTGTTCCTAAACAGTTTCCTCTGGATGGGATTTTCTTGTGGGGAAAGAGGAGATACAATCCATTTCAACTGCTCTATAAAGAATTTTATTGAGTTGTGGCCCATTAACCTGGCCTTGATGAAAGCTTTTTCAAACAGCTGGACTTCAGAGAACCACATAGCTCAGGTGCTATGTATGGCACAAATTAAATTATAGTTTCCTAAGAAATCATTTTAATCCAAATCATGATTGGTTTTTAATTTTTTTCTCTTTTTTTGCATTTATGAAAGCAGTAGGGACACCGCATCTACTCTCAGTACTGGGGCATGTTGGTAGCCCTACTTCTCATAGTTCTCTCTCTAGTGCACATCTTAAGCATGCCCTGTTTCAATCCTTTTTTTTTTTTAACAGGGAGAATACATATATGGTGTCTAGATGTTTGGGAAGACTGAAGAATGACAGCATATATCTATTTTTCCTCAGCCTGTCTGGTTTACCTCCGTATTCCCAATAATTGCACATCCTGCCCAGCCTGTAGCCTTTCTTACCAACAAGTGTACGGGTGCAGACAGTACAGCTGGAGTGACTGAGCTTTCTTCTGCTTGACAGGGGAAAATTTGTGCATAGAGAGCTTTTGCTTGCAGTGGAGTTTGGAGGAAGATACAAAGCAGGGGATAATTGTTTCTGTAAGGAAACACGAGGTCCTGATAAAGTCAAACTCTACAGTGGTTTGCTTATGAAGGCAATAGGATTTAATAACATTATTCAGATTTTGGTACTGATATCAGCTATGAAATCTTTAGGAGTGTATTTAATTTATGAGTTTCAATTTACCCAAGTGCATAATGGGGTTATTTTTCCCCCACCCTTCTAAGGCCTTTTTAAAATTTCTAGATTAAGTACCATATAAGCGCAAAATGTTGTTATCCAAAGAATCATTTGCAGAGATCAGTTTATTGTTTATAGGTATATCTCATGAGCTTAGTAAATGATTGCTAAATGGAGACCTAAATTACTTTTTTTCCACCATAACACTGGAAAGGTGTTAGGGTCACTCTCTGTTTCTGCAACAAGGGGCAGTTATCTCCCAAGTCAAATCAGAACCCACGGCGGGACTGAAGACCCAGAGAGCTCCAAGGTGCAACAGGCATTGGTGTTCGGTATGGCTTAGCAGGAAACACAACCATTTTTTCTCTTATGTTGTAAAAAGCCATCCCATTGCCCTAAAGGATGCTTCAATGTAAAGAGGGAATAGGGAACAACTCTGTGAAGCCTTAATGCCACCACGGTACTGCCCTTTAGGGCGCTCTTGGTTCTCTCCTTGGATACCTTTCCGGTGGGCTGGAGGCAGTGTGAGCTGTGGGACTGAGAAACAGAGCTGGCCCTGGGAACTGGGTTCCAGCTCCTGCTCAAAAGTAAATGATCTGCAGAATAAGGACTGCTGCTTTCATTTCTAGAATATATCAAATTCCGGCACACTGGGCCTAAGAAGTAGCAGAAGGGAGGGCAGAAAAAACAGTTATGAAGTCTACTGGGATATCTGATGCAAAATCAGCTTTGTTGTTTTCCCTACTGGCTTTTTCCTGGGGTCTATTGCAGCTGAAAAAACAACCCTTCTGATCTACAATAAGAGGGGAAATTCTGGCATGAAGATTGTCCACTCAGTCAATTCAGCACAATTATGGGAAAGATTTGTTTAGCTTAGCACTGATTTTATTAGTACATGACTCTAATCAAACCTTGAGAGATAGTATTCTCGCTGTTGAGTGACCCTGTCAATGGTGTAGGCTTCCTCCTCAATTCTCATGCTCTTTCAAGGGAATGTGCTGTTACTGAAGAGTTCTGAAATGCACCAGCTATTAGCAAAGCTTGTTCACTGCAATAGGACAGCAGCATGAATTAGCAAAATGTCCCAGCAAGCCAGCATTGTTTCAGTGAGGGCCACAAGCGTAATGAGAGCCAGACTGCTTTCACAGGTCCCTGGTATTCAGTCAGTAGACCTGAATTCCAAAATATTTATTGACTGTAAATGTGGATTTGCTTTTCATTCAGTCCCTAGTGCACATATATGCATTTTGTCAATACAATAGACAAGAATAATATGAGTCTAGGAGAAAAGGTAGTGTAAGAAAAAGCTTGACATAGAATAAAATGAGAAGAATCTGTTCATTGATAAGAAACTGACATACTTTAAAGGAGGCTTCAAATAGTTTTATTTATGTTCCTTAGTCATTGCTAAAAAGCAATTTCTTGTAATAGTTTCCATAAAAAAAAGGGACAAAAGTGGTTGTCTTTCAAGTCTAAAAGGAAATGATGTATTAAATGCTAATACAGATTATCTTCTCAAGTAATTCATTGAAATATCTTAGTCCATTAGTTTTGTTAAAATCATTTGTTTTCCATTACAAAATTATAATTTTTCAATCATGTGAGAGCTGATACCTCAGTCAAAATCATCGTGTTATTTCACTGTTTGGTAGTTTATCATCCTGGCATTTTGATAACTAATTTGATATAAGACTCTGTCCCCTTCATCATCTTTACCTTTTTTTTTTTAGCAGGACATTGGCTTGATTTCTGGTTGTCAGAATCCTTCTGAAAGTTCATCCAATACCTTTTCCAATTCATCACTTTCCTTGCTATTGACAGGAGATGTTGTCCCAACAATTACTATTTTCTGCCAGGGTTCTGCAATCAATTCTGTGATTCATCTCTTCCATAGAGCTTATAAGCAATAATATGTGTTATTAAAAATGCTTTCCCTAACTAAAACAAACATTAATGTACAATATTTCTGCTGTCATCATCAATTCTCTCTAAGCCTTTTGTTTCTCAACGGCTCTGCTTGTCTCACATTTATCTTCCTTTATCTAATCTAATGGCATCTATCCAATTTCTATTCACTTTTCATCAAGGTGATGTATTTCCTCTTATGTAGTACCTTTGTGTTCTTAGCATGCCTTATGGCAGAAATGATTTTTCAGTCATTTAATATTTATTGTACATTGTTGTCAAATAACAAATATTTATTACAAACCTCTTGACAGGGAAATGTGATGCTAGAAAGAAAAGAAAGGAAACTAAGGTTTGACCATTTTATAGAGGTCAGATTTGGCAAAACTTGAAATTGCTTTCATTTTTACTTCCCTCATCTATCTCTATCATTTGCACTTTATAGAGACAGCAGCATAAGAATAACTGCAGATGGATTTTACATTCCATTCCAGAAGCTCACGGGTAGCTCATGGAGAGCATTTCTGAAGTATCATAGGATGAATTAGAAAGACTCAGTACTGTCTCATCATTTTTCTGTGTCTGTTTTCTATTAATTTCACTACTTAAAAATAATTTTCATAATCAAAATGCCTGCTGATTTCTTTAGCATATTACCTACCATTACTGTTTACTCATCACAAAATGCATACTACTTTTGGTGCAACTTTAACTGCACTGAAGTGTTAATAGGAAAAAAAAATTGATGGGGCCTGGGTTCATTTGTGATTCCATGATTAAATTGTGCTTATCACTAAAGGTGCATCTTTAACTTATCTGGCTAGGAAACAGTGCAATAAATTCCTTCACATACGTAAGGAACATTAGTGGAGTTCTATTTTTCCTTTCTTTTCCTGAAGTGAAAAAGGAACTGAGGAAATCTTTTATGTTGGACTGAAGATTTTGATTCATGATCTTAAGTTTTATAAAGTAAGATTGTGGAAAGAGATCTGTGTTTCAGCTTGTTATTAAATAATTCTGAATTCAGATCCAGGTTCAGATAATACATCTCTCTGTACTCTCCCCAGTTTTCAGCCAGGAGTGATTTAGAATTGAAACAAGATGTATACTTGAATATATGTGAGTTTTTAAAATTCCTAGTCTGCCTGTGCTGCCTACTTCTGAGTTATTCTGGAACATCCCATATGTTCTTCACATCCTCAGGTGGGTGTTAGGAAGCTTATGGAGAGAAGCAGTTGCTCACCAGAAGATATAGATGAGAAGACTTTAAACTACAGATTCTGTATTTGAAAATCAGCAACTTTTTCTTGGTTTATTCACCACAAAGAGCCTTAGTTGCGTGTCAGCCATCAAAGGATATTGTTAGTATGCATTGTTCCAACTCTGTCAGTTCTGTCAGCATAAAGCATGGGTTGGCAGGGCTTCCATGCTGTCAGGAAGCCCATAGGACCTGAAGAGACTCAATAGGTCATGAAGTGCTCCCTAGGCACTGCTTCGTATCCCTTTCATAAATATTTTAATCTGAATCCTAAAACCAAAGATTAACTTTTTAGCTTTGCCTCTTTGTGTTGAAGGTTCTTCCAGAGTCTCACTTTATTGATAATTATGAACTTTAAAATTTCCAGCCAAAGTGTCTTCACGGCTGCAAATCTGTTCTTCTGCCAGTGCTGTCAGTTTGAGAAGTTACTGTCTTTCTTCCTGCTTCATTCTCTCATTTCCTCTCTCCCCATTCACTTACACACACAGACACTGTCAGCCTTCATTTTTGCCAGATTCACTGAGCTAATGTTTTTCTACTGCCATCTCGCCAGCATACAGCCCATCTCTTGCAGTTTGGGTTCATAAGTGACCTGTACAGTACATGGTGTGCCAGATTAAACCTTGCTGGTGCAGAAACACCAAGGTGTCCCTGGTTTCACCAGGTGTATGTGGTGGTGCACCATACAACTGGGTCTGCCACTGTCTTGACTACATCACCTTATGAGTGAATCTAAATGAGATACCAATATCTCAGGTATACCCAGGAAGTGTCTTCTTTACAATAACTGACTGTTTCCCCTTTTGTCTTACAGTTTCTGTGCTTATCCTTGTTTTCTTCATTACCAGTTCTCATTTAGCAGTGTTAAAAGCTTTACAGAGATCCAAAGAGATGAGTTCAAATTTATATCAGACTTCTAAAAAAAAATCAAAGAAGGACATCATGTATGTCTGGCATGACATCCATGTTTTCTTTTACCCCATTTTCCAAGACTTTAGTTGATGGAATCATAGAATATCCTGAGTTGGAAGGAATTCGTAAGGATCATGGAGTCCAGCTCCTGGCCCTGCACAGGGAGCCCAAGGATCACACCTGAGAGTGTTGCCCAAATGCTTCTTGAACTTTGTCAGGCTGATGCTATGACCAGTTCCCTGGGGAGCCTCTTCCAATGCCCAACCACCCTCTGGGTGAAGAATTTTGTTATAATATCTGACCTAAACCTTTTCTGACACAACTTCAGCCATTCCATCCTGTCACTGGTCACCACAGGGAAGAGCTTGGTGCCTGCCCCTCTTTTCCCCTCATGAGGAACTTGTAACTGCAGTGAGGTCCCCCCTCAGTCTCCTCTTCTCTAGGCTGAACAGACCAAGTGACCTCAGCTGCTCCTCATACATATTCCCCTCAAGATGCTTCACAATCTTTGTAGCCCTCCTTTGGACACTCTCTTATAGCTTTGTATCCTTCTTATACTGTGGCACCCCAAACTGCCCCCAGCACTGGAGGTGAGGCCATGCAGAGCAGAGGGGACAATCACCTCCCTTGCCCAGCTGGCAATGCAGTGCCTGATGCCCCCTAGGACACAGGTGGCCCTCCTGGCTGCCAGGGCACTGCTGGGTCATGTTCAACTTGCCACAGACCAGGAGCCCCAGGTCCCTTTCTGCAGCGCTGCTCTCCAGGCTCTCATTCCCTGGTCTGTCCTTACATCCAGCATTGCGCCATCCTGGGTGCAGAATCCAGCACTTCCCATTGTTAAACTTGGTGATTGCCCAGTCTCCTAAATTTTCAAGGTTTCTCTGCAGGGCCTCCCTGTCTCTGAGGGAGTCAACAGCTCCTCACAATTTAGTATCATCAGCAAATTTACTTATTATGCCTTTGAGTCCTGCGTCCAAGTTGTGTTATTCCTCACTTCAAAATTTCTTCTAAAGCCCTGCATGGTACAGGTTACAGGCTCAATAGTTTACTTTTTTTCTCTCCTCTTTTAGGAGGACTAAGTTTGCTACTTCTCAGTTATGTTGCATCATCTTCAAGTTCATAGGAAAGCGACAAATACTAGCTATCAGACCTAAATTCACATGCTATTTCTTAGACTGGTTTCCTGATAGAAGTTATCTACTTCTGCTGAATGTGCTAAATTCCTGGAGTTTTCATTCCACTCAGTTGTTATTTCCATATCAATGTGATATAGTTAATTCCCATTACCTGCCTTTTCTTATTTTTCAGTATTGTCCTATTTGAGGAATTTTTTTTTCACTGATATCTAGGAATATATTTAGTTACTATCCCAATGTCATTTCATTATAAATCCAACTTTTATTTACTTTTTGTACCTGATTTTTGATCATTCTTGATTTATACTTCCACTTCCTGGCCTTCAAAACATCATTTTCTTTTTTTGATATGTATTTCCTTTCATGCTTTATAAGTTCCTTGTCTATATGTAAGAATCTACTCTATGTTGACTGTTCCAGCTAGAGGATAGTTTGCAATGAACGTTTACAGTTTTTTGATTTTATTTGAAAAACAAGTCTACATATTTACAAACAAATACATATTTACTGCTTTTTTTTTAAATGTTATGTTAAATACTACAGTTTGATGTTCTAAAAATGAATTCTCTGTACTCTATCTGGTTGTGAAGTATGCAGTTGTGCTTTAAAGGTTCTTTTTCTCAGTGGGCAAATATTCAAAATAAAGCAATACCTTTGACTATTCCGAGCTGTTTCCATTTCACAGAAAAGGAAGCTAATTCAGAATCTCAGATGTAGCTGTGCAGCAGCCGCCTTTCAGAGGGGCCCTGTGATGTGCTGCTGAAAGAATGTGATTTATTATAGTTTTTCATTGCTATACATAGCTATGCACATATTGTAACTGAATAAAAATGCAGTAACAGATGTACATAGAGTTGTTTGAATGTCTATCCATGTGCCTAGTGCACATGCATATATAGGTTAGTATTTATGTGCATAGTAGTGCATGGAATGCCAAAAATTTGACCTTAGAATTGTAACTGTTTCACTTCAGGCCTTCCCAATTAAACAGCCAGCTGTTGTGGGAGTCTCTACCTGAGTGTTTGCACAGTTTTTCCACCCCATCTTCTCCCTTGTGTTTTCAGAGCTGAGGGAGTGTGCGGAGCACCTGGAGGCAACTTCTCTTCACTCTACTTTCTTCCTGGCAGTCTTCCTCCTGCTGTCTCTGTGGTAACCAGTGTCAAGACCTGAGGAAATGGCCTGAAGTTGTCTCAGGAGGGGTTTAGGTTAGCTATTAGAATAAGGTTCTTCATGCAGAGGGTGGCTGGGCACTGGAACAGGCTCCCCAGGGCGGTGGTCACAGCACTTGAACCAACAGTTCAAGAAGTGTTTAGGACAATGCTCTCAGGCAGATGGTGTGACTCTTGGGGATGGTCCTGTGCAGAGCAGGGAGTTGCATTTGATGATCCTTGTGCATCCCTTCCAGCTCAGCTTATTCTGTGATTCTGTGATAATGACAGGCAAGGGAGTTCAGGTTTAGTTAGAGTGCATCAGGCATGTGGGATGTGACTTGCCCTTCTTTTCTCCAGAAGACAATCCCAGAGAGAATGGTAATTAACATGGAAGAGGGGAAAGTGCGACTACAGCAGTTTTCCTACTTGGAGTATTCACAAAGTATTCACAGTGTCATATCCTGAGGTGGTTTTGCCAGCTTCATAAATCAGAAAGGAAAACATTGACATTTGAAATGATGTGATGTTCTCCAACAGTATTTGTGGTCTTTATGTGCCTGCCTTTATTTTTCACTTTCAAAGAAGAAGAGAGATTATGTTTGGTTTAGATGCTGAAGCCCATAAAAATGGTAGCTGTAGGTAATAATGGTTATGTTTGAAGAACCAGATATGGGGACACTTTTAATTTGGCCTGGATCAGAATCAGATGAGAAAGAGTTGCAAGACTAAGCATCTAAGCATGGTCCTGTCTGCAGATTGCATACAAATACAAATGAAACTACCTACTCTACAGACAACCTTAGCATTTAAAGTGCTACAGGAAAATCACATGAGCCTTGATGCTGCAACAGAATTTGCTGTCAAATCTTTTGGATGCTCAAAGACACTGCAGAGCTCAAACTTCTGGTGCTTGATACTGCTATTCTTACACTTAGGAATAAATGTCCCAGTTCTGTATGTCTATATGTTATTCAATACTGTCTGACTTTGCAGGGAAATGTGAGCAGTTTTGGTGAATGTGAACTTCCTTATTTTCCTTGTATTTTCTTGGACTTTGTAAAACCTGCTCACTGCTTCCCTACTGACTGATAGGCACCACCAACCAGAATTCATATGCCATAACCCCTACAAGTGCTCAAATGTTTGATAGAATTAGGGCATGCCCTTTAGAAATAATGGGGGTTTTATCTGTATTTGGATGTATCTGTCAGAAGGCATGGGATGTGAGGGTGCAGTATCTGACAGGGCTTTGGGAAATTAGGCGCTGAGGTGTGTGAGGTTCCACAGCACGCTGCCTGACAGGCGTCACGGAGGGCTTGGATGAAATCAGTGCACTGAAAGGAAGCTGGCAGGTGGGCTCTGTGTCCTCAGCCCTCACAGCTCAGGCTCTGCCAGACTGGTCTGCTGGGAGCACATCCCTGCTGAAGCTCAGCAGGAGCTGAAGGGAAACCATCCACCCAAACCGTGTCCCCAGGGAACAGGAAGGCAGAAGGCTGTCCCAGAGTATACGGCCACCACTGGGAGGGCTGGTTTCCAGATCCCAGCCTTTTCTAGCTGTGGAAGAGGTGAGCAAGAACCATGTTCAGCAGCTCTGTGCTGGAGGCAGAGCAGCAGCACGCTCTCTGCTTCAGCCACTGCTGTCAGTGACGTCTGCAGGGCCACATGGGCACTGTCAGATCAGTGGTTGTGCTGATGACATTTTGGGCAGAGCATACTAAATTTGTCATAAAAATGTCACTTTCATGTAGGTGACAGAATGAGGGTTATTTTAGGCAAGCTGTGGAGGAACAGTCCTTGGCAATGAGCAAAAAGCAAACAGGCAAGCAATAAAGCTGGGCACATTTGTGTGAGTTTGCCACCTGCAGGTCCCACATTCCCTACTCTGCTAACAAGCCCATTTCTGTCTCTGCAGTTCTGCAGCTCATCTTCCACAGAGAACAGTTCTACCACAGAAACCAAAGGAGCTTGGTTTGTTTCTGGTGTCACCCTAACACCAAGCTACATTCAATTGCACTATACACCCACCCCGAGGGAATTCTGGTTCCTATTTTGATATTTCAAGGACAAGATCCTTGAATAAAGCTTGACATGGTCATTACCCATTTTGCAGAAGAGGACATCCAGATACTTGCAATGGCATGTTACCATCCCCAGTGTGATGACCTATGAGTGGACATGCTGCTTCCAGGAGCTGGGTAAAGACAGTGGGTGGAGTTCTTGGAGAAGCCAAGGAGTTCTATCTGTGGAATGGCTACTGGCAATTTAAAATTGCCTGTATATGGCAGTAGCAGTTTTGTTCAAAATCGTCTCTGAGTGCAAAAGCCTGAACGAGCAGGAATGGTTAAGGTTAACAGGATGGCAGTAAGACAAGCAAAACTTACTGCTTTCATGATGGTCTTCTTTTAGGACTTGTAAATAATTTTAAAATTACAGCATGATCTGTCTATGTGTATGAGATCTCAACTACTTAGAAGTGACAGGGCCAGATCAGTAACTACATGTTATTTCTGAAATATGCTTTACTACTTCTGGAAGTTAAGTCTGGTGAGATGTTTTTGCAGATTTGAGCTTTGATCAGTTGTTATAAAGTACGATCAGTATGTTATAAAGATGCATACTTATGTCATACGTTTGCTTTGCAGCTCCTGGTTGCTAAATCCCCTGTTGCTCCATTCTCCACTTTTTTCTACACCATTGAGAAATCAGGCTTGGTTCTTCAAGGTAAGACAAGAGCGTTGGTTGTTTTGCCTTTTCAATTAGTATTTTAAGCAGACTGAATGTAGATAACAATAACTATTGTTGAAAATGGTGATGTTTGTACCAAATTAAAACCCCCACACATTTCAACATTCTGGTTAACAAGGAGACCATTCTGCTGAATTCTCTGTTTTTTCTTGGATTACACTAAATTAGTTCTTGCACATTGCCATGGATGTAGAAATGGGTCCTGAAATTATTAACCAGGGCACCCTGTTTTCCTCCAAGGTAAAGTGGAATGCTTTGGGTAATACGGGGTCCTATGAGATAGGTTTCTTCAGAAGAAACATCACAGAATCACACGGAATCACAGAATCACTAGGTTGGAAGAGACCTTTAAGATCATCAAGTTCAGCCCATGCCCTAACACCTCAACTAGACTACGGCATCAGGTGCCACATCCAGTCTATTTTTAAACACATCCAGGGATGGTGACTCCACCACCTCCCAGGCAGGCCATTCCAGTACTTAATCATTCTTTCTGTGATACCCATCTATCATTAATAACCTCCTCTAATAAATGGGTCTTCTTTAGCAAATGGCTTGGCATCAGTAAAAATACAGGAATTTAATATCTGTTTTCTATTTTTGTGATAATTTTAATCCTAATGCCCTATGATCTTAAATTATCCTCAGATTCTCTAGGATATGAAGTGGTATACTGAAAAGCTGGATATTGCTACCATGCTGACAGGGAGCTAGGATTCCTCATGGCTGTGTCCTGAATCATGTACTTTTAGACACAGCAGAGAGGGAAGTTCAACTCTTCCTTCTTTTCCCATTTATCCCAACAGACATCCTTACTTTTTGACTAACATTCATAGATCAATTTTGTTGATTTGATGTCTTTTGATATGCAGCCTGGCACCTTATCACTGCTTCAGTTTAAGAGACTGAATAAAAGTAGTCAATGCCTGTCACTTTCTGTTCAGTGAGGACACCGATGTGCAGCCAGGGCAGTAAGACAAGTGAGTATAGCTGGTTCTCAGTTTCCAGTGATGGAGAATCGCTGATCCCATGAGGCACTATGGACACTAAGGGATGTGAACAGTTCTCCTCCTGATTGCACATTTCTCACATTCAAATAGGATGTACCAGATTAATGACATATTTATATTTCCTAGTGACTAAATATGCTTACATCTCAGGTGATGCAAAATGTCTGAAAACAAAAGAAATTAAAATGTTTTATAATGCGTTTTTGCTTCCATTTGATACAGCTACATAATTGTAATGGGGTGGGAGGTGTCTATACAGCGTTTCCTAAGCCTTTGGATACTATTTTCAGTATATTCTTAGATACCATTTTGGGCACTTGGTCTGCTTTATTAAGTACCAGTAATTCTAAAAGTCTATGTGAACTAGAAACAATTTTTATTAGTTTAAACTGAGGTTACTTGCAAGAGTTGGTCTTGATGTGTTTTGTTTCAGTATAGGGTAGATGATAAGGTACTTTTCTATTTTTGGTATCTTGAGTTACATAGAGGTTTCTGGTCATTATTAAAAAAGGCAGACAATTTCCTGCTCTGTCCTCAGGCACTAATGTAGTGAAACTTTGGGAAAGTTCATTCTCCCATTTCAGAAACAGGGAGCATTTGTTCAGAGATGATCTTAATTTTTTCAGCTCTTTTCTGTGAGCCATGAATATAGCTTTCCCAGGACTGAACCATACCTTTAAAGAACAAATGGGCCTGGTTACACATAATGATGGAGCAGCACTCTGATAGGAGAATACCACTGGATTAAAAGTGTGGCAATTGCTCTTTTCCCTATACCCATATGTTTCTGGGGTGTGCATTTAAGACATCGTTTGCCATTTTTCTCCAAACAGATAAAATACCAGCTTGGATTTCTTTATGTAATTGATATCTTGCTATCAGGCATTCTTTGTGCATTTTGAAAGGCAATGAGAATGTCTTCTCTGTGTGAGCCTTTTATTACTTTCTGACTACATCGTTATATTTCTATTTTAGATATTTTTCTTCAAGATGGGTAGCAAGGACAGGTATGGTTCCCCTGATAATGTGCCCCAGACTCTTTTATAGAGACTTGTAAGCACTTACACATGAACCATCTCACTGATTTGTAAAAGTAAATATTGCATGGTCTCATCCCACATTTCAGTGATCATTATTTCTGTGGAAGGAGGAAGTGAGCAAATCACCAGGAAATGTCTGGTTTGGATAAGATGCAGAAAGTGGCACCAGGCTGCCTTGTTCAAGAGAGGCTAGAGTTTTTCTGAGAGTTGTACTTGGTGCTTCTTTCCAAAGGGAAGCTGGATGCAAGGTAAGATGACAGAAAGGCAACTAGCCACGGGCCAGCCGCTGCCTGCTTGAGGGACATCACATAGCGCTAACCAGTGGGATCTGTCCCACAGCCTGAGTGCAAAGGCAGCTCTCCCATTCAGGCTTTGAAGGTTAATTCCCTTGGTGTCAGGAGGTGAGCACATTGAGGGTGGCTGATGGGAACAAGTGGGTGGATGTGGGAACTGGTGAGAAGCAGCAGCTGGCTGAAGTGCCCAGGATTCTTTCTTTTTACTCAGGGGGTCCCATCCCGGGACCATTAACCAATAGGCCATAAACAAATTGATATCGGAAAATGCGGCTGGAAGCTCCCTGATTAGCAAGGGTGAATGGGGAATGAAAGACAAAGTGAAAGTGTGATTTAACAGTTCCACAAGCAATTTCCATTGCCACCTCTGACGGATTAGGATGTGTGGAATAGGCTAAAAAAAAAAAAGAGGAGGAGCTCCCCCCCGCTTTGTTCTGTGGGCCAGGGGATAATAAAACGGCAGGAGAGGCAGTGTGGCTAGTTAGGGATTTCACAGACTGCTATTTGATGCAGTTTAAGGAGCCCTTCTGCTATTGTTGCAGTTAAAATGGGAAGCGGAACTGTTCTCCATTTGCAAAAATCTCCAGCGTCCTCAGGAAGAGGGCTGAGAGCAAAAGGCTATTAAGATGGTAATGCTGCCCCATTTGGAGGAGTGTATCAAAATCCTCTTTGTCAATGTAAATTGCTGCTCTGTTTCCCTGGTATCTTTGCACCTCATGGCCTCAGTGCAAGCACAGAAATTTTTGGAGAAGACCCTAGTGAAGGCAGAACTGCTTCTCTTTTATTGTCAGAGGAGATCTCCAGGCTGCCCAAGGGTCCCTTGGAGAAAACTTATTTGTTTTTATAAACTTAAAGTGTTCAAGGATAAAGAGAATCCATTTATGCCCTCACTCTTTTATTTCCACTTTCAGACTAGAGAAATGAAATTGTTGGTTGAAAAGCAAGATTGGACAGTCAGAAATTTAGCAAGAAAAGTCTTCAGCCTCCTCCTTTCATTACTTCAGATTGCTCTGTGCTATGGGGGGAGTGGACTGCAACCCCAAAAATAGCGTCAGTTGCCTTTACATTGCAATGCAGTATCATGTTATATTCTGCCATGCAGAATATTCAGTGTCATTCTTTGATGAACCTGAATTGTGAGTGCATAATCCACTCTGACAGCCAATCTCTATTTTGTAGAGATCTTAGACAGAAAGGCAGAAACCTGGATCTAAGCACTGCAAAATATTGGAAGTTTTACGGTCAGCTTGTGTTTGCTGTTCTAAGAACTTGCTGTCGCTTCCCTGTTTCAATATACCAGTTGCAGTGAGTGAAGTCATACTTTAAAAAGAAGAATAAAATTAAAAGAGGTCCAGATCTACTTGATTAAGAGTGCAAGTTGTAAGATTATTTTTCTCCTTGGCTATGATATAGTTTGTTTCTGTTTTGATTGGAAATTGCTGGCTGGTAATTCTGTTCTGGTATAACAGAAGAAATTTTGAGCTGCTCTTGCCTAATTGTAGTTTCATTGAAATTGAATGTAGCACACACTGGGTTAGGCCAGCTGAACTAGAAGATGCTACTTAGCTTTGTGCACACATATGCAAAAAAGATAGGCTGAATGAAACTGATTTGAAGCTGTATTCTGTGGGTGATCATCCAAGTCTAGCTTTAAAAGCAGCAGTGTTCTGGGGTATAAATACAAGCTAGCAACAAGCCAAGCTGTTACCTACCAGCAGCTCAGCTGTTTGTGGCAGTCTCATTCCATCTTACTTAAGCAAATGCCTTCTGTTACCAAGAGGATGGTGCTGTGGAACGGGAAACGGGACAGGGACACGGTGGCTGTTTGCCAGCTGAAGAGTCTGTTGGGACTGAATGCTTTAACTAAGTGAATAACGCTGCTCTTCATGGAAAAAACTCAGAAGTACTGAAGACATAAGGCAAATTATATTAGTGAGCTGGGACATGCTTTTGAGTAATGATATATTTTCAGTTTCATAGGGTTTAAAGATGGATAGAATTATCAGTTCGTTCAGACTGACCCCCCACATGTCATACACATTTCCTTCAGGTACCTGATAGTTTTGTTGCACTGAATAATTTCTTCTAGAAAAGTAATCACTATTACTTGCAGACATAAAGAAATTTGAGTTCCTGGTTTGCCTTGACAGTGTTCTCAAGTTTTAGCTACATTGCTGCAAAACTCTTGTTCTGTATTTCAGATTAGAATTTGTCTGCCTTCAGCTTTTGGCCTCAGTTCTTGTCATGACCTTCAGGGCTAAAAAAAGTAATGTAGCTGTTAAATGGTTGCAATTTTTCATGAGTGTACTTGGCATAATGATTTATCTTGCTATGTTTTACTCTTCCTTTTTGAAAGGTATAACTGTCTATAAGTTTAACCTCAAAATGTTGTGTCTCCTGCTGGCTGGCTCCCCTTTCTACTCAAAGAAGGAATAGAATACCTTGTATTCCTAAAGGGAAAAGTTTGGGGGTTGTACCACAGGACTGGATAATTAGTTGATTAATCCACCCTTTCTGCTGCCCTCTTTTCCACTGCACAGAGCCTGTCTGAACACAAATGTGCTCACCTTGCATGTAATGTCCTATTGAGACAGGTAACTTATTATATGTGGAAACAAAAGAATGTGGCACTTGGGAGAGAGTGTCTTAAGTTTCACAATAGTAAGGGAAAAGATCTAGTAACAGCTAAATCTAGGGAAACCTTGGTACATTATGTTTCATTTGTCACTAAGGTAATGAAAGAGGCTCATTTTGATCTCAAAATACCATAGGGTCTGGGTTTGTAGTGCAGCATGGCAAACTGTCTCCAAAGTGCTATAACTAATTTCTATGGCTGAAGCAAGTGAAAAGTGCCTCATTTTATTTTGTAAAGAAACAAGTAGTGAGGTAGAAAAGGAATTCTGAAAGAAAGGGCAGCATTATTTGTATTGTATTGTGTGGGTTTGAACAGTGAAAGACAATGATTTACTGCATCAAAAGCTTTTATTCAATTGAAGAACTGTAACTATAAAGTGACCTTTGTCTGGAGCAACATGGATATAATCTGTAAAATGAAGCAGGGTTGTACTTGATGTGTGAATGGGTGGAAGACAGATTAATGGGAATAGAGTTGTGCATTGCTATTGAGATGGTAAAAGATTTGCAGTGCCACTGGTGATTTCCAGCCCTATTCGAGGGATAAAGATGAACTGATCATTGTTAGGATCTCTGTGGGGTGGAACCATTTTTGCTGTATTCCCCACAGGACACTGAATGTCTCATGCTATTTCTAACAGGTTTGTAATAATGAGAGCAAAGAAGCACTATCAGTTTGTAGATTGAGTCCATCCTGGGAGTAAGGCATGAGAAAAAATAAGACTGCCATCATCCCAATGCCAGCAACATCACCCACACAGATATAGCTGACATCAATGAAAATGTCCTTTTGTTCAGGCAATTCATGGCATTTTGAGGAGTGGATTACTAAACCTGGCCCAGGAACGGTGTTTGCTTGGGTGAGGGTGTCTTCATTAGATGGGTTTGTGGGAATTGCTCTACTGCTCTGCAGCAGCATTGCCAAAGCCTTGCTGGAGTAGCCAAAGCCTGGAGTAGCCAAACTCCACGGCTGTCAAATGAAGGAGGGCAGAGAAACAGAGCACAGGTGCAAAACCGACTAAAAATGTTAATGATGAGGAATGGAAGGAAAACATTTTTAATGGTGAAGGAAGACTAGAGGCATCTTGGGTTTAGATCCAGTAGAAACCAAATAAACTACTTTTAGTAAAATTAAATGTTTCTCTCTGCAAACATGGCCTTTCACATAGTGACATAGTAGATAGGCAGTAGAACCTACAAACTGAAAGTTTCTGGCCATGCTTTTTCCTATGAGCTTAGTTTGTAAGAGGATATTATGCTGTATAACTCCAGTTTAGCACAATGTCTTGAATTACCTGCTTATTTCCAAAGATGCATGTAAAGATACTGAAGATAGAGTACTGCTGTCTTGCACTGAAAGCCAAACATGTCCCTTTACTAGATTGCAACTGAAGTGCCAGCATTTAATTTGTCTGAAGTTCTACTAAATATAATACGAAAAAAGCTTTAGTGCAAGCAGTGTGCCAAATCTATTCTCATTTATACAAGTGTGAATCAAAACTAATTTCTTTTAATCCAGTGTTCTTAAAACAATGATTTGAAGAATGTACGTCTGCTCCCCTCTTTTCAAGGCTGGCATAGGCTTCCTGGGACAAAATTATCTCCGTTCAGAGAAATCTTCTCCTTACCAGGCTCTCTGTAATGAATTCCTGATCAAAGTGGGCTGCTCCCCTGGGTTTTCAGCATAGTGCTAAAGCAAATGGCCTTTTTTCCAAAAGGCTTTTAACATAAGGAGTGTAATTGTCTGTTGATTAGAGGTAGTGTCTGTGATTTGTGACAATATATTGTTCTGGGAACTGAACATTGTCATGGAAGACTAAGACTTTACTGGTAATTGCCTGGATTTAATGTAGGTGTTACATCTTTCAAGCTACAGATTTGTAAAATAAGATCAAATGTACCTAAAATGGACTTAATGTTCTTAAGTGAACACATTCATGAGTAGGAAGCCAAATAAATGTCTGTTCAAAAACATGTTTTTCAGCCAGAGTAAAGTCTCACGCTTTTGTGTGCAGCTTATGAAGGTAAAAGACAGTTAAGTCTCACTGTGATTTTTTCTTTTCTCACATAGGCACAACTAAGTTTCTTTTGCTGTTCTCAAAGGTTATGTCTGTACTGGCTCACCACTAACATGTTTGGTGAAGCCATCACTGATGTCATTGGATCTTGTGAAAATATAGTTAGCAATAGAGGACTATGACCCAAATTACTTATCCTTGGTAATACATGCAACTTTTCTTTAGCTATAGGAATTTATACATTACTAAAATCTTGTAAGTGTACAGCCTGTTTTCCAAAGAGAAATACTGGACACTTTATTGTTCCCTCTGCTGAGGAGATCCAAGAGTTACCTACAGTCTAAACTCTGGAAGTCTCCAGAGTGCAATTCTGTGCAGGCAAGCACACTTGAATAGCCCTTCATCGAGACTAGAAAACTTGCCTGAGGAGAGGCTTACTAGCACAGGGATAACACTTTACAAATAGGGTTTCCAGTGCTTTGACCCCAGTGCTGCTTTTCTCTGAAACTTTCTCTATGTTTCGAGAATTAACGCACCCCAAACAACCTCATGTATCGCTGCATCTGATGTGTTCACTTGCCCTGCCACAGATTTAAATTATCTTCTCATATAATCTTAAATCTATCTTGATAAGATGGAATAGGAATATATAGCTTTCTTAGAAACAGGCACATGTGATAAACCCTCTCAGCAAACAGTGGTTTACTTCAAATGCTTTTTCTCATTACAGTCATTCCCTAAAATTCATAATATTGGGCTGTTACTGTAAAGTATTTTCTGCAATGTTCCTTGGAACTTTAGCACTGCTCCTCAGTGTTTATGTTGTAATGAAACCAAACCGGGTCCTTTGTCATTCAGTTCTGTGAAGACCCCTGAAAAACTTTTGAGATTAAATTTCAGGGCCAGATTGAGTTAAAGAAGCATTATAGGGATAAGAGAGGGAACAAGGTTAGTCAGCAGTTTGCTAGAGTGGTGTATCAGCCCAGGCTGTTCCTTGGTTTGCCACCTGAATAACCCTAGAGGGTCTGCCTTAGGGCTCAGCACATAAGCAAGGCAGCACAAGCCTGCAGGGGTGAAGAGGAAGCAAAGGCAAATGATGCTACAATTAACAGTTCAACAAAAGATGATGTTGAAAAGATTTTACTTTATTGTCCACTGAATCTCATTTTCATTTAAACTTCCTAGTTTTTCAACTACAGAAGCATTCTCCCATACAGTCCAATGCTCTGTGAAGGTGCACTTCCCAGAAGCAGCAGCTGAGATGTGAAGAGTGGGGGAATGCTGGGGAATATTAGAGTCTGAATAGTCTGAACTGAGTGCTGTGGAGACCTCAGCTGAGATATGCCTTACTATTCAGTGAATAGGCTTAGAATAAGCAGGCTGAAATCCAAAGTTGTGAACACCAAGTGTTGCATTGGTGAAGGTGTTCTGCGTGAATTTAGGGATGGGATGAGATTCTTTCTTAGTAGCATATATAAATATCACATTCCTCCTTCAGGCTGCATATGCTTGATGAAGGCTGCAATCTTGAGACATGACAGGTGGGAAGTGCACACCACATCTTTTACTTTTCTTGATGCTATATTTGTGCTATGAGTGAGTTATCCAAAACAAGGTATTGGGCAGCCAGGCACATACATTGCAGCTGTGAGTCCTAGCTGTGAGCAAGACCATATCCTGTCTGCCGTGGCATTTGCTGAAGTCCACAGAGGAGCAGAACATCCTGTTTGCTTAGTTTTCTTTTGTCTGCCCCATACCAGCACAGGGAGAATATTACTCTATATCTTTCCTCTTCTGCTCTGAAATTGGATCACTGCACTCATGATTGTGTTCAATAGCTGGAAATGCTGAGGATATCCGATTGCTGAGGTCTCTTATTTTAAACACCACATACCAGGAAAAGTATGTGGGATCCCACCAGCTTAGCACTGGAGGGTGCAGGATGCATCAACAGGAAAACCAAACAAAACATGAAGTGAAATTCATTTGAAAAGGGAAGGGACTCATAGACCACCAATCAGCAGTGTTTAAACTCTCCATATCTATACAATAGGCCTTTTATTTTCCTTCAGTTCTTCTTGATGTGCAAACTATCTTAAACTGATTTTTAGAGTTGCAGCTGTCACCAAAGGCACTGGGACCTGTAGGTGCTCATTACCTTTGAAAATCAAGCCAATGTATTCTAATGTGGTAGTAAAAGCCAAAAGCACTAAATCAGGATGGTGAAAGCATAACTTTGATAGTTCTGTTATGTGATCCTGGCCACCTTCATGTTTGATACAGAGGCAGGGCCTCACACAGAGCACACCACAGCTCAAAGGTTTGTTGTTTCTTCTTTGCCTTTCAGCCTTCCTTCCTCTACAATTCTGTTGCCTTGATTCATCACTGCAGTCCTTCCAGCTGAGTAACACTGGACAGGACTTTATTAGAGTTTAGCAGAGGTAACTTTTATTCATCCAGAATACTTTCTTTTCCTTGAGAAACAGGTTTTCTCCCTTTTTCTGCCAAATGTGTTAGGCTGAACTGAGGGATGAGTGGTCACAAAACTGACCCATAGCCAAGTGGGCCAATTTGGCTAGCAGTACAAGGTAGCAGCAGCAAGGATGGGCAGCCACCCGAGTCACAGTTTGGAAGACTTGTCATGCCCTAGGAAAGTTTTGTAAGTAATGGATAAAAGTCAGAGCAAGCCCTGATTACTCTGCTGTAGAATGAACTAAATTCCATTGTCATGTCTGAGCACAAAGGAAGTAAGGTGCCTGGGCTCAGGAAGGACACCATTTACTGCTCTATCACTTAAGGGTACAGGAAAACTTAATACACAAACTGAATTTGCAAATTCAAGGCCTCTTCTGGAAGAAGGGATAAGAGAGCTGGCCCACTGAGGACTGCAGCCAACAGTGTGGCAGTAATTTACAGGGAAAGCTCGTTTAACTGGCACTCTGTAACTTCTTGCCTCAGACTGGAAGCTTTCTCAGTTCGTTGGGTGTCCTTTTTTTTTTTCATAGTGCCACATATTGTTGGTAAAATAAGGAAACTTGAAAACAGAGGAAGTAGAGGTAATGTTGATCTTGAAACACCAGCAATTGAAAAGACCATTCCCAACTTCCTTTAAAACAAAACCAAGGGGTAAGATAATGCTAACCAGGGCTGGATGCCCAAGAGAGCATCATAATGAAGCATCCACTGTTATTGTTCAACTCTGTGTTTGTTCTTCATGTGAACAAAAGGAAGGAAGAGCTCTGCTATCAGGCTGGAGAGGAAGGAGTCTTTGTTGCCCTTGGCTACCCTAACTTTAAATGTGAGGAAGCACAGGGCACTGCAACATAACCTTTCTGCAGTATTAGATGAGGAAAATTGATAGTTCAGGAGGTTAAGGGCAGACACTGTTTATCTAGGCTTCGCTTTCATGACAGCCCCAAATCAGGTATGTCAGTGCTAGTATTTATTTAGGTCTGTCACATTTTAAAAACCTGGTTTTAAACCCTGGTACTTCTGCTTTGCTGCTTCTCTGCCATTTGATTCTTCCTCTGTGTTGTTGCTCACCATAGGAGCAGTAAGAGATGCCATTTCCTTATTGAATGTGACAGGCACCCAGTGTCCTGAGAGTAAAGTTCAGTCATGTTGCTGGATGTATCTGCTAGAGACTGAGTCAGGTTTACTGTGCTTTTCTTTTCCTGCTCCACCCATAGATTTGTCTGCTGAAGTGGCAGAATTCCTGCTGTCCCTCTCCCCATCTTTCAAGTTATGAGGATGACACACTGTCAGATTAGTGATAAAGTTACCATGCTCAGAGCCATTGTTTCAGATTTTCAGATGACTCAGGCAATGATTGTGTCATCAGCTAACCTCAGGTTACAATTTAAAGATACCCCTGCAATCATGAAATTCTGACTAGCTTGCTGTGTTAGTCCTACTCTGGCTTTGTCTAGTCCATGTACTATCTCTGCATACCAAGAGATACTGGAGAAACACATTTGCATCCCATTAGAGGCAATGCTGTGGTGTTTGAAAAATGTAGGTGCTTATTTTGATTCTGATATACAGAGTTCATTCCTTGTATATGATGCTTTGAAATTTCTGGACAGAAAATAAAAGCAGCCCACAAATACATATGAGCTTTGTCTCCCATTCAAGGTGCATCCCTGCATTGATTTCCTGTTAATTCAAGGTTACCATGGTGCATGATGTACAAAATTACACTTCCACACATTTATGCTAGAGTCTGTTTCCATAATCCTGAAATTTAATTCTTCTCACAACAGTATGTTTTGTGGAAGTTCTACCACCATTACTGTAGGCAGATAAAGAACATTAATTAGGTAAAATAACTTTTCTTTGTTTAATGCAAGGGATCTGAGGGCTTGGTGATTTGTCAGAGTGAAAGCATTTGATAAGAATGCAAAGAGAATGGGGAGAATCCCATGAAACTACTGAGAGGGTGAAGTGTAAGAAATGTTCTTTAAAGCGTCATAGTAAGTCAGCTATATACCATTGAAGGCAGGAGAATTAGGGCCAGGCTCAAATTAGGTATTTGAGGTATGATCAATTTGTGTGTAAAACCATGCTGGATACAGGAAGAAATAAATATCATATTACATTGTTGGTATTGTGGCTCTGTAAACCCATTAAGTTCAACACAGAAAATGGAAAAAAAACTCTGAATGTCTTGAGAAATTAAATTAAGAAATAAAATTAATTCAGACCACTCACCAAAGTAGCGTTCTGAAAACAGGTTGGTCTTTATTTCACATAATAGATATGAAAACTCAGTAAAATGCTGAAAATCCAGATGGGCCAGTGGGGGAATGACTCTGCCTGTACTTAGTTTTCTTATGTTACTAGCATCTTGAAGCGTGGAAGTTCTTTGAAGAAAAAAATTCCAAGATTAGATTTAGCACATTTTAGTCAAGCAACAGCAAGTATACTCAGTTTACAAATACAAATGTTTTGTGTTTGTTTTGTTTTTTTAATTACTATCCCTAGAAATTATTTGTTTCTTAAAAGCTAAAAAGACTTCTTTCCTTCTCACATATCATCATGAGTGGTTTTAATAGAATAAATTGTGTCTTTGCCAGTTTAAACAGTTGTCTTCAGTTAGGCCAGTCATGGTGGCTTATGTATACAGTTACAGTTTTTGTACTTGGGTGTTAAAATAAATCTGAAGAGGCATGGAAGAAATAGAATTTACTTAGGTTTTTGGTGACCCCTTTTCTGAACAGAACCAGCAAGGCTGAGTGAGTAGCTAACATTCATTAGTGAGGCTGAAGACAATAGATGAGCTTCTGAGTATTGTCAGGGAACAATTATCTTCAATAAAAGTAGGTGCTAGTTTGATGCATCTATAATTAGAACTGCCTAGCACTGTGGAAAGGGTTTCCTCTCCCTCTTAGGGCTAGAGGGCTTGGCAAAATCTCCTTTGGCATGAAATTACAGCATTTATCTGAAAGGCTTCTTGGGTAAAGGACAACCCTATGACTTTCTTTATATAAACCTTTTTTGGCCATCCATATCTATCTATAATAATTCCAACTTGCAGAGGATGTAAAAAACCATGTAGCAGATGCAAGAGGCTTGGAAGCCTGCTATCAAAATCATGCCTGATGGAATTGCTTTTTGTTGGAGCAATATCTTTGACAGACTTTAGCAGTGGTTTTAATTAAGAGTAATTATAATAGATATGAGGGGTGGCAGTGGATAAGGCCATGATCTAACTGGAAAGAAGAGGAGAATCATGGGTGGCAGAGTTCTGTGTTGCACTGGAGCAGTACATGGCTTGCATGGACATTAGTGGAAGGGGGTAGGCTAAGCTGTTGCAGCATTCCCCTTCCCACTGCCTCACCTTTATACCTATTTGGAAGGGGAAGGTTAATACAATACCATTTTACAACACAAATCAAAAGACAACCCTTTGATACAATGATAAAGCCTTACTGAACCCTGGACATGAGGAAAGAGGTGCAGTTCTTATGTGCCTTCTCTAATGAATTTTCTCACCAGTGAACCAGACTTGATAACAGAACAGTTCACTGTAGGAGAAGGCTGAATCCTGCCTGTGCACAAGTAGAAGCCTTTTATAAAAGAATCTTGTTAAAAAGAGTAAACCTGTTACCAGGAAAAAACCAAGTGAACTGGTCTGACAAAAGAAGCAAGAACAGATGACACAGTGTTAGTGAAAAATTGTTTTTTAAAGAAGCGAAATGGTTTTGTTTACACAAGCTAGCAAGAGAGATATTGGTTGCTACAGCAGGAATCTAATGGCATCAGATTCACCAGCCTGGTTGTTTATGTGTAGGGATATGTTCAGTGAACATTTCAAGCACTCCAGGAAGAAAAGAGAGACTGAGGACTTAGCTATGTTTTATTAACATTTTCTTTCCAATAGAAATCAAACTGAAGAAGACAACAGATAAATCCTGATTTCACTTTATTATTAGTTGTTGAGATATGCATTTATCAGAAGAAATGAGAAACAGATTACACCAGCAAACACATCTGGCCTTAGACTGGCCTTCAAGTCATCCAAAAAGAAGGACAAAATATGGAGTTGTTTACAGCCAGGCACTTAAAATCCCACACAGCTGCAAGGGTGAGAGGCAGCAGAATAAACTCTCAAGACAAGCTGACAACAGCTCCACTGCTGGGGTGCCCCTTTTGCAGACGAGACAACAACAGATGAAGAAATCTTGAGAATGACCCAGAGCAGTGCTCATTAGTGAATGAAGCGCAGGCAGGAAATGGGACAAGATTTCTTTTGTCATAGTTTTTCTCCCAGCTGTCTGCCTGTCCCACAGCCACCCACATGCAATCAAATATAGTCATAGTCAGCCTCCAGAAAAGTTATACAAATAAAACCTCCAGCGATTGCATACAGACTCCTTCCAAGTTACATTTGCCCCATTAGCAAGGAATGAAAAATTACTGGGTTTAATCCAGGCACGTTTATCATTGCAATTGAAACTTATTAGGAGGAGTTGTATTCAGGTAAATCTGATAGAACTATGTGATTCCTCTTACTGATGTCATCTGGACATCTGTTTCTCTGCATATCTACTATTTATTATTGATTTACTAGCATTTTTCTACATCTATTTTGTTTCCTTCTTATGGCAAAGGTCTGATTTTTACTTTATACAGTATAAACTCTCTTTGTGTTAAACAGATGTGTGCAATTCCCAAAATGAGCGCATTAACAAGCGGAGAAAAACATTTCTGGACTTCTGAAATGGAATCTGTGTAATCAAATGCTATTTTGAGATTTTAAAGTTATCATAATGACGTTGAGACTCCAGCTTCTTTGGGACCTTTCTTTTGTGAGTATAACTCACTTAACATCTTGCTCATAGGCTATAAAAATCATTCGGTTTTTCCTATGGATTGAATGCAGATTTTATCTATATTTTTCAGCTGGAGTTAAATAACAGAAGTCTGTTACAGAGAATTCTCTAACTCTTGTTTTTCCAAATGGCAGTCATCCTGTTGCTCTCCACCAGAAGTCACCTGTCTGTAGGGTACTGTGAGTAGTTGCATTCTACTCCAGTGCTGTCCATTGTGCCTTCATGTTTGGCTTTGCTGCTCTGCTGCAGTGGCCATTTTTAAATGGAGCACTTGTCTGTGAGCTGTTCATGAGAGTCTTCTAAATGGAGACTTTGAACACATTAGCACTGAGATTGAGCATCCATAAAAATGAGTGTCATATTTGTAGCCTATAGCAATTATTTTAAAAATCATGGATTCATGCAGTCTTGAGCCATCCAGTGTATAGAGTTACAGAGTGGCATTAGGCAGACAGAGAATTCAAGCTGGCATAAAAAAAAAAGCCCAGCCCCTTCCCACCCAAAATTATATCAACACCAATCTGAGACAACTCTCTCTGGTATCAGCACCTCTATTTAGAAATCCCACTTGAATCAGTCCATGTGAGTATCATGGCATTCTTTCACACTCTAAAGTATCTACAAGGAGCTAGTCTGAGACCAACTTACTCCACCCTAGCTACCAGAGAGACCTGAGATACAAAGAGGTCATAATTGCAAATCAAAGTAATTTTATGTTTAACGGGGAGAGGTTGCTGCAAACTATCAGACAGTCTTTGAGGCATCTGGTTTGCTGCTTTTGGAGTCCCATTAATATCTCTTCTGTGCTGTTACAATGGTAATGGTAGCTATCAGACATTACTGCATCTCCTCTTACCACTGTGTCTGAGTGCAGTATCACTAGAGCTTTTAGTTGTGTATTTTTCTCCCCACATCTCTCATTTCTCATCTTTATTTGAATCACAGTCTTGTTCAGCAGGTCAGCTAATGGAGAGCAGATTTTTTACTCATTCTGGTTCTTTTTTCCCTTTCCCCTCTATTTATATAACACACAATTTGTAATCTTTTTAAAACCAAAGAAGAGAGAAGTCCTGAGTTCATCTAGATTAAAATCAGCTGCAGCCTATTAATGGATTCAGCCCAAGACTGAGACTTTAGGAAACAAAAACACTGGACTAAATTATGCTGAACTGGCCTCTGTCTCCTGGTGAGGGGATTCATATAGCGAGAGGAAAGGGGAAAAGGGGGGTAAAGGGAGAGGATCTCCATGTGGTTTTAATTCATTTTGATTCTCTTCCTGAAGCTAATTTACCCAACACAAAGGCTCTGTAGTGGGCAGCCAGCTTTTTAGAAGTTTGGCTTTCACTGATAAACAACTCAGTTCCTGTTCTGAAGGTCCGAGATAGCTCAGACCTGTGTGTAATCAGCCAAGGTTTAATGTGAGTATTTTGGTACAGGGTATTTCAATTACATATTAGAGTCCTTTCATCATCTGTCAGAGTGTATCCTGAAGACTCTCAGATAATTGATCTAACTTCTGCATTCATTCTGTCCCCAGAAACAGACAGCGAATTGTCTCATTGAAGACTCAGAATAGCAGACACATGGGCCAAAACAAGTCAAGCCAGAAGTGCTTCCACTGGCATGGCACTCACAGAAGGCAGTTCTGAGCTTCTTCTGGGCATAGTCTTTGCCACCAAAGTAGCAATGTACTGTTCTCTGCTAAAGGGAAAATACTCATTGATTCTATTCATCCCCTTTGACATAAAGTCTTTTTTATTGCATTCTTAGTCCCATTACTGTGTGTAGTCCTCTGGCAACATGCAAGAAATTATGTCTTTGCCCTAAAAAAGCCAGACAGTGGGTGGAGAAGTGAAGCAAACAGTAAGTCATTAGCTGGAAATTATTTGATTAATTATGTTAGGCCCAGACTGTCTTTGGTTACAGTTTTCATGTATTTAGTGACAATAACTTGTAATCTAAACAAAACTAGAAGGCAAATGGGGAGATTAATGAAGGGACTGAGATGGAGGAGGGAGTGGAACTGAGCCTTGGAAGGAAGGGTTGACTTGAGACAATAGCTGTGCATGTATGGCTTCCCAGTGCTTCAGTCCCATGTGCAAAGATTTGTTATAGGAAATGAGCATATGCATGGCCCAAATCTATCACTGGCTACTAAGCCACAACAATCAGCACCAGTTGTTCACTGTTCTATTAATGTGCCCTAGGAATGAGTAACATCAAAGAAAATACAGTTTTAAGATTGAGGTCTGGGGCTATCTGGCTTCAACTGCTAATTCTTGCTGGTTTTGTGTAATAATGGACAAAAAAATGTCCTGTTTGCAATCTTCTAATTTACAGAGATGCTGAAATGTTCAGCATTATATGGAGGACACTCCATTTCTACAGTATTTCATTCTGTATACATATAATCCAGTTACTGCATAGTTGTCCAGGTAGCCTTACATATCCTTATCTGGGCATGCTTTTCCAAAGTGAATTTTGCATTTTCATAGCTTTCCTGCTTTATGAGTCAGTTCAAGCAAAGGTTTAAATACAGAGAGAATCCCTTCTACTTTGCTTGACAAATAATTTCTCACATTTATAACAGGCCATCTTGAGCAGGACATGGTCTTACCATGGGATTCTCCTGTAGTTTTTCCTTCTCCCAAACACATGCTGTACCTCTCCCATCAGCACCCTGTTCACCTCCTGTGTGCCACAGTGCTCTGAAAACAGGCCAGAGCTGCTGCAAAGCTTTCAGGAATTAGACTGGGTTTTTTAAGGATAAATCAAGTTTGAATTGATGTACTGGAAATCTTCTTAGCATTTCCTGCCTGTATTTCTTCTTTCCAAAACTTAAGGCATGATGTAGCTGAAATAAAGTGACCTGAAGGCTTTTGGATACTGTAAGGTGTTTCACTTTTTCGCTTGGCCTTCCTCAAATGCTGCTAGAAGCAAATTGGTTTGCTGTCCTTTTTGGTTACTTTGTTTTGTTCTTCTGCTTTTATTCTATTAGTAAGTCTGTTATTTGTCTAATGCTCAGGCAGATCACTTTCTCCCTTCACCCCAACCTGTTAGATACAGATGACTCCAACAGAAATGATTAAACTTTATTCAGAAATAACTGGAAGTAATTAGCCATCTAGGACTTGGCCAGAGATCTATTTTAAGGCTCAAAGTAACCTAATAGTATTCTGAGAGAGTAAACTTAATTTCGGATGGCTTCGGATTACTTTTGTAAAAAGAAACCTGGTTTTGGTATTCTTTACACACACACACGCACCCCAACAAAAACAAAAAGGTAAAATAAACAGTTGTATGCTTTTACTATTCCACATGTTTTGAGTGACAGCTAGCAAATTACCAAAGAAATAATTACAACAGTTTGATATATTAAAAATTTTGTAAGTAACATTGACTTACAGTAAGCTTCACATGCTAGGGTATGCTTCCTCTGTCAACAAAGATACCATATGCATCCCCAACACTTTTAGAAGCAGAGCTGCACTTCTCATTGCCCTAATCTCCACATTTGTGGCATCTGTTGCCATGATTCCCTTTGTCTTGTGAGGTCCAGACCCTGTACAGCCTGTGTCTTTTCGTAGTCTTTTGGTTTTAGCAATTACTAAACAAGGCAGTATTTAACTGTAGCCTTATTTAGTTTGAAAGGAAATACAGTGCTAGAGTGACCAGTTTCAATAGGTTTTAACCCAAGACATAACAAAAAGCCATAGTCTTTTTCTTTCATTGATTCCAACCTGAAGAAACCAGATAGTTCAAACAAAAAACTTATGAGAAGGATGGGGTTCAGTCATTTCAAGGCATCATACTATGACATAATTCTGAGAAACTTATTTTAGTGTGTTTGGGCTATTTATATAACTTACTCTTGGTTCCTAACATAAAAGTTGTCATCACAACTGTAAAGCTAGAAATGCACTTTTGAAAAAGAGAGAAAAAATTTGAGAGCACAATAATCAGTTATCATGAAAAAAGTTTTAATTTGATATTCTACTCTGACTCTGTCCAATTTGATCCTTTGCTGTCATACAAAATGGTGTAGTTGGTAAAGTGTTGATCCTGGAGGTTCCCAGGGATCTGGCACAGCAGAAGTGATGTGTTATTACCAGGCTGAGCTCTAGTCACCTCTGCACTGTTAAGGGCCTGCAATATTTGCTCACATTTTACCTGTAGAGAGGAAAAATCTCAAAATTTTTTGAGTTTTCAACTACATAAAGTTTTCTGCACAGAGGAAGAAAATGGAGAGAGAGAGAGAGAGAGATATCCTGCTTTCATGTTCTTCTCATGGTCCTGTAGCCACAGGGGCCGAGGCACCCAGAGCTCAGTGCTCTTGTGCAGACAAGCACACGTGCACTTACGTGACTCAGACTAAGTTTCACTCCTCTGCTCTGGTGGCTGTTACAGGACAGGAAGAAGGGCCCACTGGGAAGGTTTATTTTAAGAACTTGTTGTATGATTTTGGTTCCTTTTGGCTGCAGTGTTCATTGTAAGCACAGAGCTGCTTTCTTGGGGATGCTCTGTGTGAGTTGTGTGGCTGTTGTTGTTTCTCATTTGCCCTGCTGTGCTCCAAACTTAGTGTGGTTTCAGAGTACTCAGCTGGTGTGTCAGGTCAAGCTCCTTGGGTTCCACTTCTCATATAACCAGGAGTAGTTCACCCTGGCTGCTGTCAAACTGTTCGACTTTCTTTAAAACTATTCCTACTAGTGTAACAATCTACCAGTATTTTACCATGAAACATATATTCTTTGGGGAGCTTCTGCATCTGTGGTAATCTGAGGAAGCTATGGGCAGAAGCTGCTATACAAGGTATACCTGTGCTCACAGTCTGAAACTAGACTTAAGAATAAAAGACAGAATAATATACATAAGCATCTTGTAATATGATAGGGGTTTTACAGAAATTCCATTTGGAGGATATTTATAGTCATTGCCGTACTTTGCCTGGGATGCTTTTTAATAGTTTCTGAATTGAGGTGGCTTTATTGTTTAGAGAGCTACAGGAAATAAAATTGTTCTTAGCTTGGGAATTTTGATGCTGGTTTCTCTAGCAGCTGTTGAGGAACAGGCCATGAGTTCTTCCTTATCACTTCTGCCTGGTGGGTGAACAATGCATTTGGAATTCTTTCATTTTGCTTTTAGTGTGTTGGGGAACATTGGCATACAAGCTAAAGCAAAATGGTGGAGGAAGAATGAAGTTATTTGCTGTGATCATCATCAGTTTTTAACAAAACTAAGATGGCTCAGTCTGGTGCATTTTCCATTAATTGGATGTATTGTACATTGCTTTCAAGGTTTTCATGCTGGGCAGCACTTACTTTGTGGATCTTTGGTACACTCAGACTTCCAAGCAATATAGATTTCCCAGTGTAGGTCAAATTCTCTTACACTTTTTGTCTTCTTTTGTGCAGCACTGTCCACAAAAGTATTCCAATCAGATTATTTGTTTCTTTTCCTGAATTACTAGTTCTAAAACATCCTTCTCATACTGTTCAGAGAGAAACAGTCTAATCAATAAAAGCATAAATTGGAGACCAGTTGACTGTTTTAAGTGGAGCTTTGAGAATCCAGTCATGCTGGTTTTCTGGGTCTAGTTAGCATTTTACTTTGATGCTGTTTGTCCTGTACCTGCACCCTGTGAAGGGTGAATACGAAAGTAAAATGTTGGTACTTGTCCAAAACCTTGTTTATCATTCGTTACCTGAGTTTCACATAACTGTAAAACTGTGCTTGAAGTTCCACAAGAGAAGTTTTCTTTTGAGGTTTTTGCTTTGATTTGGGTTGGATCTATCCAGAAAATGTCTTGTGGCATATTACTTGAATTTCTGCAGGTTTTTTTAATCCATCAGGAAATAAATTTCCTGAAGTTCTGAGCCAATGGAAGAAGGTGAAATAAGATAGAAGATGGTCATGTAGACAACTTCACGTTTGTTCAGAGGATTAGTCTTCAGATTTTTGCCAAGTTTCATATAAAAGTTTGGTCTGGCTCTGATGTAATCCACCATGATTCATCTGCTTCCCACTGTCTCCCAAGAGGGTGAATCACACTGTATATCTCCAAGATAAACTATCAACATACACTGACAGAGGTGTCATTCAGGTAAAGAATGATAAACAAATTACACTAGAAAACATACTGTCCTGAGGTCAGACCTTTCCATGTAAGCGACAACTAGCAAATACATGGAAATGTCCTTTACTGGTTCTAGATTGTCTGTTTTGTATTTCCTCTGCCTAGAAAAAGATGAGACTGAGAACCAGACAAGAATAAATTTCTTTCCTGATATTGAGCACCATAGTAGGAAAGGTTATTTTCTCTTTCCTGCTAGGTCCCCTGGCATGTGTTTTTTTCCTCAGATATTGCTTCGCAGTATCAGCTGGAAGAGATGGTTGTGTTTGGGATAAAACCTCATTTATTTTTCCCCCCACTCCCATTTCTTTTTTTTTTTTCTTTTTTTTATACTAGACTAGAAAACTGTGTCATTTTAAGAATAAAAATCAATTTTCTATTTCTATATCAGATTTTCTCCTCAGCCTTTCATCTATTGATTTGACTGATTTGCAGCCCTTCTTCCCCTCTCTCCTTGCTGATAATGGACTTTGGTATTAAGCCAGCCTTTCAGTGCACACACCACCATGCCAACAAGAGTGTGTGCAGCTATTCTGTCTGCTTTGGAAGCTTACAGATGCAGCCAGAGCTAGAACAATTCCCGTATTGATCCCGCACTTGTCAGTTAATCCGTCATAAGGCATGGGAATCCTAGCCCTATCCACATCTGCCCACATAACTGCAGGGGGAAAGCCAATTCTCTGAAGCTCTCACCAGGAAACAAGAAAGCAAAGAGAAATGGGAGCTTGCTGGGAGAGAGGGCTGTAAGCTGCTGGGCCAGAGGGCTGTGAGACTGCCTACCTGCTCCACCCTTTCCCCCGACTCCTTTTCATCCTCCTGCAGGTCAGCAGGATCAGGTTTATGTTAGTGAAGCATGAAGCTTATCAAATAAATGTTGCAGCAGCAGGTGTTTGGCTCTCTCCACAGGCCAAGTCTAACAAGGTTGATATTGTGTCTGTGGCCAAAGTAATGCAGTAATTACTTTTCTGGGCTTGGAACGCCCAAGAGATTTCTGGGAACCAGTTAGAAAAACAAACCTTGCTAAGAGCAGGGGATTTTTAAAAAGGAACAGTGGTGCTCTCTGTGCCAGAAGGAGAGGACAGGCATTTTGAGTGCAGCATCCAGCGTGGTGCCCCATCTCCTCGTGGACTGCTCATGTTACAGAGGCCTGGAACAGAGGCAAAGTGCCTGAGTTTGGTTGCTCACGTTGGGATGGGCAGCTTATTTTGGCTTTCCACATGGCTTGTGGAAAGGCAGCTGCTTCCTTCAAAGTCGTTAATGTGTACTGTAAGAAGAGTGAACCCTGGATTTGGGGGACCTTTGAGTGTTTGCAATTCTATCTATATAATTCAATTTGACTTACACGTGAGGAGTTGCATAGCATAGCATTCCCACTGCTGTCTGTTTCTTGCTTTGTGCATTTCCCTTGTAAGCTCTGAACACAGGTACTGAGTTACGGGACATGATTCAGCCTAATTACCCTAGAAGAAGAATGAGATCTCACAGCACAGCTCTGTTGTGCCATGCCCCTTTATCTCATGTAGTCCCTCTCAGGCCAGGAGAAAGTTAAAACAGGTCTGCACAGTGATGACATTTAAAAACAGCAGTCTCCATCATTCTTTTTGAAAGAGTATTGATCATTTAGGCCAAAGCTTTTTCCCTGTAGCTGATTATTATATGTGATAATGTTACCATAATGTCATTTAAACCAACTTAAGTAATTGCAAAAATGTCCTGAACTGCTGGAAATTTCTTCTGTTGCTGTGTGGTTGTCCAGGAGACCAGAATTTGAAAGTGAGAAGAGAAAGAAAGCCAAACTCATTAGACATTCATAGGGTTGCACATTAGACTTGAACCTGGTATGTTTAAAAAATTACTTTTTAATATAAAGAACCTATAAAACTCTTACTACCTATAAATAATTCTGTAGACATCCTTCTCTGCTGTTCAACCATGCTACAAAGCAATGCCTTTGTAGTGATGAATGAATTTTCCCAAGCTAGGAAAGTTAGCATTTCATTAATATCTGGCAATGTTTTTCCATCCCTACTGTTGATGTTAAGCTGTGTTTTTGCATATCACTTTGTCTTATGAAGACCTGATGCTTTGGTGGCCGTCCAAAGACACCACACCACACTCCCAGTGTTCTCCAGTGTTTCTTGCTAAGCTGTTTTGTTCCTGGTGCCTTGTGCTGGGTGTAGCCCAGCGTGCTGTGAGCCCTGCAGTGAGTGCTGTGCCAGTCCTCAGAGCTTGCTCCTGTGCCAGGAATACCTGGAGGCAGTGCTGTGGGTGGGTGGGTGAGACATCTGCTTCCTCAAGGTGTGCAGTGACTCTCCATAAACACCGAGTGTAGAAAGTAGTGAAGAACTGCTGTACTAAGGCTGCTGGAAGGGAAAGTGATGGAATTTGCCTCAGCATTATTGCATTTAGGGCAAACCTTGTCTGTTCTTGAAAAATGGCACCAGGGTTCCTTCCACAGCAATTTCCCTGTTATAAATGCAATACAGATCTGCCAAAAATCAGGCAGGTTATGTATGACCTAAGATGGTCTAGATGGTGCTTATAGAGCTCTCTACTTCAATCTGGGACACATTTGCATGATATAGACAGTTTTTTTAACATGGTACTTTGATTTTTTATATACATTGTTGGAATGCTTGTTAAGCATTTGGAAGGACACATGAATCAGCTTAACCAGGACAGAGTTTTTCATCATGTATTCTGTAAACATTCAGGAATGATGTCTGAAAATTGTCATTTGGAAGAAGTGTTGCTGCAGAATTTGGCCTACCTGCCTATCTGAAGTCTCAGATTCTGAGGGAAGATGAAGCCCATGTATTCATTTTTTCTATAAAAAGCAAAGACCAGCTATGGCAAATAAATCTAATAAATCTCCACTGGAGAGAAGTGGGTCAGCAAGAAGCCATTCAGGACTGAGTTGTATGGCAATGTTAAAGAGAGCCTGGAGGCATGTTAGGATTGGTGTTGCAGTGCCAGAGCTATGTATGAGAGCCTCACACATGACTTATCAGTGTTCACCTGAGTGTAACCAGACATGAACCAGACTATATTTGCTATTAATATTGCAGCTGGGATTTTTTTTCTTTACTTTTGTGATTAGAAGACTGTGCCAGCTGTGTGCATGTGTGTCTTCTGGTAGTGGAGGAGTGACAGTATATATAGTTTCCATAAGAAAGCAAGAGCATGCCTTCTCTAGGCCCAAAACATTAACAAAAGTACTTCATAAAGCTTAAAAAATAATGACAAAGAGGAAAATAAGTGGCAGTGGATTAGACCAAGGTATTTTATGTAGTGTGATGTTTTGTATAGTTATCTGGAAAGAAATGGAAGAGATCTTTTGAAGATCATTGATTGGAAACAATCTTTATTACTGATCAAGTTCACCTTTGTGAAAAAAGATGGTTATTTAAATACTAGGCATCTTTTACTCCCATGGCACAAAACTGATTCAAAGACTTGATCTGATAGATAAACTGTTAAATGGCTTGTTAGATTAGATAAGGGAATTGGAATGTATTTGATGTTAAAATTACATCCCTACATCCCTACATCTGAAATCTCTCCTCATCTCTCAACTAGAAAAACATATTACCTGAGTATAGGAGGTCATCTACATGTTGTGTATTTTTCTGAGGGCTGGGGATTGGTTTGGACATTACTTTTGTATTTACTACTTTTTATCCCCAGTGGAAAAAAAAATGTATTGGCTATACGGAGATGAATACATGTTGAAGTTTTCAGGTATTGGTAATGGACACCAGAGTTCTCACCTAACAGTCAGTTTACATTAAGGTCTGGGCTACATCAGAAAGAAGAAAAAAGGACTGGTAACCAACCTAAGAGAGTTATTTCATTCCATTCTTTAATGGAGCAGATAATTCCTGGCCTATTAATGTAGAAGTTGCCAACACGAATGGAATTACACAGACCCCTGCAAAGACTCTGCTCTAATATAAAATATCTAATATTGTCCTTTTTTGGTCAGATTCCCAAAACAAGGTAATGATGTGACTAACTTGACAAGGATGCTAAGAGCACATCTACAACTGAAATTAATGAATTCTTTTTTCCTTGAGTAAGAAGTTCTATTACTCCATGGTCCAGAATCATCAAACTTATTTTTTCTGTAGCCCATTCCCCTTGATGGCTTATGGTCAAAACAGGAGTTTAAATCTCCGTAATAAATCTTAAGCCCTTAGTACACCATGTGATTTCTAACCCAGCAAGGACTTGGATCTCACAGTAACATATGCAGCAACAAAGTGATATCAGTCTTCCTGTTTCTTGTCTGAACCTGCCAAGAGCCACTATGGATACATGTCCAACACAATACCATTGCAGTTGCTGAGGTTGCTATCAGTGATTCCAGTGGGACTCCTAAAAATCAGAATGAAACGAAGTCTTCTTTGTTCTTGAACTGTTGATCAATTGATCATGAGAATGAAAAGATTTTAGTTGTAATTTGGCTTTTCATTGTATTTTCTAAGCCTGTGCTGAATAATCATAAACACTGACAGGTTACTAGCATGGCATGTGCACATATTTTGTGTTTGGGAGCCAGTCCTGATGTGACTGGGAAATATGCTCAGCTTAAAGGCTGCCTAAACAGAGGTACTGTTCTTCTGAGCAGCATTGTATTTTGAGCTTTTAAGCATCATTTGAATAGTCAGTGTTGCTTGAAAGACTTGTCATATCCATCCCAAGTCTTTTGCGTCCTCAGCATGGGCAATTATTTTTTTAGTGAGATGCTTTCAATTAAAAAGTGATGAATTCAGCCCTTGAAAAGTTTAGCATGAACTAATTTCAAGTGCTCATATATTCCAAAAAGTGAGTCTGAGATAGTGGTTGGAGGCTCTTACTGAAACATGAAGGTATGAACTCTTAGAAGAATCCACTGGGGAGGCTCTCTTGAACAACTGTCTGTGCAGAATTGCTTCTTGTCATCCCCAAGACAAGACACAGTGGTTACCACTGTGATTTCAAGTTTCTGGAGACAGTGAGACAATTTTTAGGAAACATATCCAGCAGAAAATACTCAGGCCTTTATAGGTTAGTCTGAGTGGCCTTGGGAATGCACACAAAACTATGCGGTGCTTACTGTGAACAGTGGGAGACTCAGTCTGACTTTCAATTTGAAAAAGTCAAATAAAATGTAAGACAGTTCTAACTGGAATGCTTAGAATTTTCCTGTTGATTTTTGGAACTGTGAGCCATCTTATAAATGGTTCAAGCAGTTAATGCTAAAAAAATAGGAGTTTTGAGGTCCATTCCATGGGAAATATGTGACGTTTGTAGTTTCAGAAGGAAGACCGGTGTGCCTGGAAATCATAGACTCCAATTTTCCATTTTAAGCCATTGAATTTGTCTATTTTCCCCTCTTTTTGAAGTTGTCTTGCTCAAAATCCTCCTTTTTCCTTTTTAGTCCATTTTTCCTTACATGTATCTTCTCTGTGCTAGTTTCTGAGGAACTGGCAAGAGTATTAAAATATATGTATCTATATATAAATATCTGCATTAGTTAGACACATGTAAATAAAAAATTCGTTCTCTTTTTTGAAATAGTGGTCTCACACAACTGTTAAGATTCCTGTTTTCCAATCATTTAATACACTGGAAGTTTAATCAAGGGATATCAAGGAATATATCTTTGGCCAGGGAAAAATAGTTTGGCAAAGAAAAGGTAAGAATGTTAGATAGGAGGTTTTTACAATATGTTTCCATGAGAAAGGACAGAAAGAAAACAAATGCAAAAGAAGACTAAAGGAAAGAAAAGAACCATAAGGCTGAAAAAATTAAAGGACAGTGCCCAAACTGAAAAGCCATTGAGAAAGAATCGTCTAAGAAACTCCGAAGGGTGGGGAATGGAAAACTGAAATTAGGAAGGGACTTTAAAAAAAGCCTAAAGCTTTGTCCATGCTGCCAACAAATCTATTTTGCTCAATTTTGGCTAAGCTGGATAAACATTTTTTCTGGCATGTATAGGTGGTTGCCCAAATTTGTTTGTTACAAGTAGGTTGGAACAAACCTCCCAAAAATAATTTTGCCTAGTCTCGTGAATTATGCTAGATCATATTTTCACTTTGAGTCAAAAAAATTTGGCCCCACAGAGGCCAGCCAAGCACCAAGGCAGCTCAGACAGTTGGACTTCACAGCTGTTTTTACATTCTGTGGTTTAAGCTGTGGGGATGTGGCTTAACTGCCACATCCCGCTAGATCTCTTAGGGAAGGAGCACCTCAAGGTAGCATTCTCCAGCTGTGCCAAAGATCAGGATCAGCATAAGCAAGGGAGATTCAGCCCTCAATGCTCTTGATGTCTGTAGTATAAAATTACAACAAAATGCCTGCAGAACACTAACACAAAGAAACCAAAGATACACACAGTCACCGTGAATGTGCTTGCTCTACACATCAGTGTTTGGCTCTGTTTTGTACAGCTGCAGTGGGGCTGAGGCTCAGGGTGGGTCAGAATCCTGCTTGAAGAGGGAAGAAAAGTGGCTGAATGTTGCCTTTGCCTTTAGTTTCACAAAGGTTTGTTTCTCACTCAGAGTGACACTGCATGCTGTGTCTTCCTAAGGGAACCATTCTGAGGGTCACCAGGTGCAGATGTTTGACTGGGACCACCCACCTAAGACCATAGCCAGGTTTCAGGTTGTAGTAATGCTGATCTTCCATCTCCTGGTCATCAACAAGTGTCCAAACCAAGGCCAACTTCTGTATCACTTCTGGTACTCATCAACCCCCTTGCTGAGTCATCTATGGGAGCTAAGTAATCTGTTTGCTTTGTACTTGTGGGTTAGCCTTTTGGCACCTTTGCTGCCTGAACTGATTCTTGTGGAGTAAGATGAGCACTAGTGCAAGGGAATCAGATAAGGCTGGATGAAAGAGAAATGGAGGACATGGAAAGAGAGACGGGACCATGTCTTCTGTTAACCATTCACAGTTAGAGCAATTTGGCTCCAGTATCAAACCATGTGGGACAATGAAATAAAGTTACTTGTTTCAGGACAGCATACCCTCAGGTGCTGCATTGCAGCGATGGAAAAGACTAATAGCAAAATCCCAACAAAACTGTATGTTTCCACTTTTTCCTATGAAATAGGCAACTTCAAAGTTTTTTTGTAAACTGTGGCAAATGTACAAGTGTAGGAAAAACTAATAAAATGTGGCTTTGTACAGATCTGTACCTTGTGGTTGGTTGACTGTACCTGCAAGTCTTTCCTGTGGTTGGTACTCAGGAGTCCTCTTTGTGGATTTCATGGAATCTAATAATGGGTAACTTAATAAGCCAGCCAGGGATATTTACAGTCACTCTCTCCTCTGCTTGTTCATCACTTTTCACTGAATTTCTGTAATCTCACTTATGTTTGAGAACCCCTATCCTTTGTGAGACTTAGTTGGAAAAGTTATAGGGATAAAAGCTAGTGGACTACAGAATGTGACTGCAAAGGTGTTGTCTGTATAGAAAACCAGACTAAAAAAGAACCTGATAAACAGTATTAGAAGGAAAATGACACAGCTGTATTGTTTCGCATTAGTAATTGCAAACACGATTTTCTCATTTCTTTCTTCAAGCAATGTCTAATGTCCTACTGCTTCAATTAATCTGAAGATTGCAACTTGAATCTGTTCATTTTAGTAGAGCTGAGAAAAGACTGGGCTTGTAAGTGCCAGTGTAACTCTTCATATGTCTGTTCCAGCACATGCAGAAGGACTAACAGGGACGTGTTAAACTGACTTTGGCTGTTAGAAATATGGTCTACATCCGTGGTCCTTAGGAAGCTTTTAAGGCTCACAGCACTCCATGGGATGTAGGGCGTTAGTTTGGGGCAGCTAGTTAAGGCATCTTCATCCTATTCAGCACCATTTTCTCTGACGTGCCTCAGTTGAGAGGTAATTGAGGAACAATGGTGGATTGAACTGCTCAGCCTGATTTTTCTGACAGTCCAAGTACCTAAAGGTCCGTATGCTGTTACTGGTTGTTTTCTGATAGCATCTGTGACCCCTATTCAGCATCCAAAGCTCCACAATGTAAGGCAGTGTGTACTCACAAAGAATAAAACTATGGCCCTTGCCCTTGCTGACTTCAAATATGGTTTATAGTTCATCCAGCAACTCACTGTGTCAAACTGAGCACCAAAACTAATGGGCAACAAATTGACAAACCATGTGAAAACAAACAGCAGCTTAAAAAGTCCACATGGATCACCATGTAAATGTTGTCCTGTTTTACACTGGAAGCATTTCTTAATTCTGTTGGCATGTTAATAAATTCCTGCAACCAATATTGTGTGACAAAAGGGATAACCTAACATCCAGGAGTCCTAAGTGTTCATAAATGGGATCACACTTCTTTACAAACTCTCAGAAAGGAAAAATATATTTTTTTAGTTGTCATATTGGCAAATAGGAAAGACAAATAGGGAAAACCAAGAACAACATATTTAGTTGCAGTAAGTGCCCAAAACAGATTACAGTGCTTTATGACTGCTGCAAACAGTTTGAGCAATCCATTTTTCTTACAGAGTTATCTAGTCATAAGCTATTCCCAGTAGGTGAAGAGTGCCCACCAGTGTTTGCCAACCAAAGAAAGAGAGGGAAAAAATCGCACTTAGGTTGCTGTGATCCATTTTTGATTTGCAGTAGTTTTGCAAAGCAGTGTTCACAGTCATTTGTTCTGTTTTCAGCAGTGTCCTTGACCATACCCCCTGCCAGTAACAGGACCTTTAAGACCAAGAGAAAGAAACAACTTTTTTTTTTTACCCAACTAGGAGAGGATGTGCTGAGCCAAAATAGAAATAGCAAGGTCAGGTCAGGGCAAGGCCCTGCGTTTCATTAGCTAGGCCTGGCTAGGAGTGATTAAATATGTACAAGAGGCTTTGAATAGATTCAGGGAGGAGAGATGACATTGTGGAATACAGAAAAATCATTCTTTGGTGCTGTCAAATGACTAAATACAGGATAGTACTTAATTAGAGAGATAAAAAGAATTTATTTTAATTATTTTAATTCTGTACAAAAGAGGGGATTTTTTTTTTATTTTCTGTTGAGTGTTTTGAAAAGAAGGAGAGGAGGGTCTGTACAAAATGTGTCAGCCTGGCTTAAGAGAATCCAGATAGCCTCAAGACATGTGTTGACCAACCCTGCAGTTCTCATAAATTTAACTTGATGAAGACTCAGTAAAAAGACAGAATTATATTGGCAGTGAAATCAAGGCTCTGATAAATTTTGGAGGTGCTCTGGTTAGAAACTGAGGACCTTCAGAGCACATGGCTCTGTCTGTTTCATCAGACATGTTAGAGAATTGGAAAGAACAGAGGTTGAAGCCAGAAGAAGTACTGTGTCAAGTAGTGCTCTGGCTGCCCAGCTTGAATTTGCTTTTGTCTGTCTGACTTTACTCTCATTTTATAACTGTATTGTAAATCTTGTATGACAATCACATTGTTACCTAGGCACTGAATGCCCACAGTTTGTAATCCTTTTCCATAGAAAATACCAGCCCAGCTGGTTGAAGTATGTTTACGTTTGTCCAGAGCACCAACAATAATGTCTTTGCAAAATTTCTAGGGCTCATTCTTTTAGACCAGCCCACTGAAATATGAATTTCCACTTTATACCTCTTCTGATAAATGATTCCCACAGCAGCATAATACTCCTTAGTGTCATGTTGGAAGGTCAATTCAGAATCAGCTGGGAATTTCTGCATAGTCATTTTTGCATGAATGTAACTTTAAACATTGTGAAAGCCTAGATTTAGCTGCAGTAGTGCAATCTCTGCATCTAGACACTAGTGTATTTACAGTAGTATAAAGGTACTAGTATCATTCATACTGGTTCTTGTTACCTAAATAGTATATTTTTCCTTCTGGTTCAGTATGTCTTAACTGTCTAAAAAGTGTTTTCTTGGGCAGTGTTGCATCTTCTTTGCTCTATCACAGAAAAGAAAAAGCTTATGAAAAATCTTTTGCTTTTCTGAAAGTTATTTGATAGTGAAGCTGACGTTAATGGTCAGTTCTCTGGCAGAGGTATATAGTTTGATTTATATGTTTTCTTGCTAAAATGTCAGATTGACAGCCCTGGGAACAGAAATCCTCAGCTAATTGCCCAAACATGCAGCATATTGCAAACTTTGCCAACCTTTCACAGTGATAGTATCTTGGTCCTTGAGCGTGAGAGCATATCTAAGCCTTCGGAGGGCATTCAGTGCTGAACCCGATAGGGCATAAGAAGTACTTTTTGTTAGCTCTCTTCATGATTCACGAAGGTAAACAATGACCCTGAGTTTCCTTTGTAAAGCTATTGAACAGCCAGCCTGGCAATAACAGCTCCGAGTCAGAATTAACAAGAGCTACGTTTCAAGCTATGGTAACTTTATTATGAGAGGCTGCAGATCCCACTTTCCATCCCATGAATGAGCACTTGCTTCTGCTCATTGTATCTCTCCCTGTTGTTCCACTACCAGGAATGACCAGTTGTGGGCCTGGAAAGTTTAGATCACACATTCTTGCAGATTTCTAAACTAGCACTAGTGTAAATTTAGTCTCTGAGGCTTGGTCAGAAACAGTATTTGTCAATAAATGGTCTCTGCATCAACATGGATGTCCTCAAGTACCCATCATGGCAAGTCCTAACTGCTGACTGATTGTGAAACATATCATTCTTTCCCTCACCCTTCCTGCATCTGCTCTTCTCCTCCTTTTCAGGTTTTCCCCGTGCTGCTTCTCTCACGTATGATGTTTGCCATTTTCCTTCATCTTCCCTCCATCCACTCCTTCTCCATTTTTCTCTCCTGCTCTTGTCAATTCCAGTCCTCTTGTATGTCCCTGTTCTTACTATTCTCCATTTCCTGCATTAGATTTTTTCCTCCAAACATCCCCACATATTTTTCATTTACTCATCTTCCTACTGCTTCCTATCCCCCTCCCCTCATTGTCACATGGAATAAGAAGTGGTGTTATGACAAGGGGGATGCTATTAGCAGCACTGCAATTGATCTATTCTGCACCATTCCTCTGTCTTGTCCTCATAGTTTCTTCTTACCAGTTGCCTTGATGTATTTAATATATCGAATTTTATTCTTTTGTCTTCCTTTTCATTAGAAATCTGGGGGAAGGAGGACAAGGGGTGTGCTTATTTGTAATTTTCTGTGCATAAGAAGGGATAGAGACCCTGCCTTGAAAAACTTGGCTTTTTCTTTCCTTGAGGTTTTCTTCCAGGCCCTTTCCTAAGTGAATGGAGAGGAGTGATTTTCTTGTATCACCAGCATTCTTTTCTTTCCCTCCTCCTCCCTGCCCAGTCACGTCCCTAATTAATTGAATTCCCTACTAGACCTTTTGTGAGTCATTTCAATTACCCATTAGTGAGGCAGCCTGGGATTTCTGCTGTGTTTTCACTCATCTTCCTGGAATTTCTCTTCTCCTCCCTCCCCCTCCTTCCCCTTTTAGTCACTCTGCTCTGTGAAAAGCATTAGATGGACTTCAGTGCCGAGTGCCTATATTGTTTGCAGGCCCAGCTGCATACTTCCACACTCTGCCTTGTGCGTCACAGCTATTCATCTTGTTTTGTACTTGGCTCTGCTGCAGATGCTGTAAATATGGTAATTTTAGATTCCCTGATTGGAAAGGGTTGCAGGGCGGGTCTAAGTGGTAAGAGCACTGTTTGATTTACACTAGTTCGTTCTGGTTTCTCAGGGTTTGGGGTTTTATGGATACAACTGAAATGAAACATAGTTATAAAAGCAGTCTCTTTTTTAGGGTTAGGAGAAGGATACAGATGAGGGCATCTTTGTGTACAGACATGCAAAAGCGCTGCCTCAGAAACTCTAGGGAGACTGGAAAGAAATAAAGCAAAAGCAGGAAGTAACTCCTCAGATTATTATGTAGGATGCCTTCACACCCAGATAGCTGCAAAACATGGATGGATCTGAAAACTGCAAAAATGGAAAAGATCCAAGACAGAGAACTGTGAAAGGCAAATCTGGAAACTGACAGAAATGCCATCAGTACTCAAGTACTGTAGACTTATGGCAATCCCTGAAGAACAAAATCAATGAGCAGCTTATTTCTAAAAATTTTTGAAATACTGGATAGGACTGTAGCAGGTAATATGCATTATATTTCTGAGAACAAGGCAGTGATAAAGCCAGCTTGCTAAAATTATGATGGATGCAGTGACCGCCTGAAATTTGATATATGGAGAATTGCATTTCTATTCTGAAATTGAATTTTTACAGCACATGAATCTTTCATGCTTGGGGTAATTCTCAAGTGATACAGAGAGGCAAACAGCATCACTGGGAACCAACCTGCCGGAAATGTGCCCCACACATCCCAAGTTACAAAAGTAATTTAAAATGCTCAAGCTATTATGATACTTTTATATTATGATGATACTTGTCCCTGTGAGGTTAGAGTATTTCATGAGAGAACAGACTTTTGATAATCAGGCTGTTGTGAGAAGGCTTTCTCTCATGACTTCCCAGGGGGAGCTCATTTGTTGGACTGACGGGAAGTGAATTTACGAGGGCTCCCTGTACATCGGTATTCATAGGTATTTTTTTTTCTCCTCTGAGCTCTTTATCCAGTCAAAGGAGAGAGGAAGGGAACAGTGTGAAAATACCACTCAGTACAGACACATCAAGATGTTCTTAGGAGACCTACTGGGAATTATTTTACCTTTAATGTCTTGAAATCTTGGCCCCCTGTTAAGCAGTGGTGGATTTCAGAGGTTCATTAGATGGCTGTGGAGTTCTGCCACTTCACAGGGTGACATTACTCGAGTCAAAACTGTAAAAGCGCGAAAGGAGCTAGTGAAGAGTTGCATGTGTGAGCCCCCTCTTTCTTTACAGAGCACCCAGCAGCAGAGCCTGTAAAATTTTATCTGAAGTTACCAGGTCATTTTTTTTTAATCTGTCTGTCGTGTTGCTCTATTTTCTTGCACATACCATTGCTAGTATCACGTTACGGGGTTTAGTGATTTGGCAGTTCTTCCATCTTTTCATTTCTTACATATCCTTTTAGATTAAGTTTTCCACTGCAGAGTTAGCCTGGTGAGGACTGCTACCCAACTTCTGGGCTGAGCAGCAGCAGCATCTGAAATGGAGCTTTGGGCCTGCTGTCATTTCACCTGATAAGCTGTCCAGTGTGTGCCAGAGGATGCCAACTGTGCCAGAGATACAGATTGAATTGCCCACGCTCTGGGCAGCATTCTGTGCCTTTCCATAGTAACTCTTTTCTTTTCCCAAGAGTACTCAGTGGGACAGAAGACTTCTGCTTCACTAGACTGAGAAAAGCCACTTGTCACATCACAGAGCTGCCTCCTGTATCACTGGCAAGATGGCACATACACTGCAGGTGAAAACCCCACTAGCCCTTCTATGCCAAAGAGTGTCTAATGTTCCTTTACCTTATGTGTTCCTTTATCTAAATTCTCCTCCTGTAATGTTATTAGATTTCTTCATATGTTTTTTGCCACTGTGTAACACTGCTTGGCTCCTGCAAAGTACTGCTGTGTTTTGCTCCACAGTTGTTTGCATCTTAGCAAATGAAAACCTGACACAAACTTAAATTGTGTAGTTAGTTTAATTGGTTAATGAAGAAGCTAAAGAAATTTTAAGTTTATTGTGTTCATAAACTCTCTTGGAGTTTTCACAGATAGGTTGGGTATATATTAAAAAAATCCATAACTTCTGGAAAATATTGTTCATTGTGGAGCTATTTTGGACTTCCAGGGTTCTGGGCTGTAAAATGCTCTAGAGCCTGACAGATTCCCAGTTATGGGCTATTTTCATTCCTGTGTTTTTTTGACAGAGCAGCAAGAAAAACAATGATTTCTCAAACAACTGAACAGTGACTGGGTTTTCTATTTTTACTTCTGTTTTGATACACAAAAACTAGATTTAGAATATGTCTGCTAAATCCCACTGAAAAAGCAAATGATAAAAATGATTTTAATTCCTCTCATCTCAGGACTATTCAAGAGAGTGGCTCAATCTCTGTACACATATCACATGCTCCAGTGATTGCTCCAGTATATGCCCATTTATATTGTTTCTCTTACAACCCCTTCTCACTTGACTATCTGTCACTGCTTGTACTCTAGACAAGGTGCACTGTTTGGAAAAGGAGTATAATGTGTGACATGAGAATTACTGTGGGCCAATGTAGTTTTCAAGGATCTTTAGCGGTTATCAAAGTTACAGATATCTAATACCAAGGCTATGGAAGCACACCCATAAGATGTAAAAACAAAATTAAATATCATCTGCCCAATCTTTTAATTTGCATGCTGGCAAATTACTTGCTGGTTTAGAGAGAGAAATGTTACCTTGAATGGGACTTGCCAGGAGAAAGGGAAAGGTATCTGTGTGTGCAGCCATAAGGTTTCTGATTTATCTGTGCTCTGTACGAGTGGTTGGTTACTCCTCAGAGCTGTAAAGCTGAAGACAGGGATAGCCCCATGGTAAGTGAGTAAGTAGGGAGGAAAATTATGTGTTGGTTTAGTGAAGTATGTGAGGGACATCAAGGAGAAAAGAATTCATTAAAAAAGGGTAGTTCTGTGAAAGAAGTTACAATATAATGATGGGGAAGTAAGATCTTACTAGATGTATTAGTTTTGGAAGATGAAGAAGGGATCAGATTAGGATAATCGGAGAGGTCAGTGAGGGAGAGATGATTTGTACAGACCAAACATTTAAGCATGATTCTTCAGGTGACCTGTTGCCAGGTTTGTGATCAAATTAGGTTGGGTATATTATCAAATTAAATGAGTACATGCATGTAAAATACATATTCAAGAATACTTGGCAGAGCTGGACTCAATACTGTGTAGTACAGAGAATTCTTAACTCTTTCTGACCTTCCTAGCACCTTCCAGGAACTACTTAATACTTTGTTTTGTTCCCTAATTAGCTTTGTTTCAGCACTACCCTTATCCCCACTGGTAGCTCTTCCCATCTCCAAGTTGCTTAGTACATGTGGCAGCTTTCAGGGCTTCAGGCTTCATTCATATGCCCCTTGGAAGTAACCTGGCATGACTTACACATGTAACAGAGTGAGCACATTGCCAACTCTTGTCCTTGCCCTGCCTGCTGCTGTTTTGTCATTTGATGCATGAGAATGGTGGTGAAAAGTGTGTCTTGCCCAGTGTCCTTAACTGGGTTAGTATTTGAGTGTAGGGTAGTCTTTGAGCCAGTTTAATCCAGAGTTTCCTAGGTCCCAATTCTGCATCTAATTCTTCTCCAGAACAGATGTCTAATCTAGTTCAGTCCATCTGTTGGGTTCCAAATGGCACATTAAATCACATACATGAAACACAGTCATTTAATAGGACATGCAGTTTACAGGATGAAAATGGGGAGAAATCTTATTTGATTCTCTTACTCCCATAGAATTTGTACACAGATATTTCTTTTTAAAAATAAATTATTAATCACACTACTCTTTTTTATCTAAGCAGCTGGATGGCAAAGGTCTAGCTTAGTCACCCACTGTATTTGATTTTGCAAAGAATTGGCACTTGGAGAGAGTCAGTTTGCATTTCTCTCTCTCCATTATGTTGTGTGCTTAGAGGGGTTTGTGTGGGCTATTACACTTGGCTCCCACGAGATCCCACATCTGGGAAAGGATAGAGTGTATGACCCTGCTCTCAGCCTCTTCCTTACCTCCAGCCTCCCCCCATCATCTGAGAAGGTTAAACTAAAAGCAACATGTATGATGGCAAAGGTCCAAGTTTGAAATGTGTCCATTGTATGTGTTCAGTTCAAAAACAACATATCAAGGCGAGTGCAGTCCTTACAAGTAGCACCCCTGGGCCTTCTTTTATTCCAAAGCAGAGATATTTACCCAAGGAAAAGATGGAAGTGATGGGGTAACAGAGTACACATGTTGGGAAAATATGCAGGCAGAGACTGAAGAAAAAATAACATTCTGCCACAAGTAGCTGCCTTGTTCCTCAACTTTTTTTTTCCCTTCAGATTAGAACCAGCCATTTCTTGTGCTCTTTCAAGCACCTTCTGTGGTTTCCTGACAGCTGGCTAGAGAGGATTGAAATCTGGCTTGAAAAATAGGCCATGGGTCATGTTATTTTCAAGAGGGGAGAAGCAAAAATTCCCATAATGGTCAAAATTCACAGGCTTGAGTTTTGTTGGGTTGTTGTTTTGTAGAATGTCAGTGTTGGATATTTTAATAAATAACTTCAGTTAAAAATTCATAATAAAGAACAACTACAGATTAAGTTCTTAGATTCTCTTCCCTCTGATTTATAATGGCAAGCGGTATTTTGTGTGGAGTTGCAGCATGTCCTATTTCTTTGGAGTGTGACAGAGAAATGTTCAGCTTCATAAAAGAGTATGCTGGGGTTTTCTGAAAGTATTTTTTGTTTGGTTTTTTTTTAAGACTATGGTAACACTTGACTTGCAAATACTGTTTCATTAACAGAAAGATAAGTCTGAGTAACAGCCTGCAGACTGGTGTTCTTTTTCCCAGCTCTCCTGAGCCTGAATTGAAAATACCATTACATTCTCAGCTTTATGTTCAAGCAGATGGTTTCTGTTAGGAGTTATAAACCTTTCTGGTGTTTTGTTCTTTTGTGAGCAAGTTCTCTTTTTAATATCTTACAAAAAGAGAATACTTAGTTCACAGAAGTGCTAACTTACTCGACCTGCATTTTAGGGCTTGAAGCTTCTTCTTAGGAATACAGTTCACTATTCCTGCAGTCAAAGGGCACAGCCTAAAAAGGTAGTCCTGTCAACTGGGTTTAAGGAAAGAAAGAAAAGAAAGAAGAAGCAGAGCAAGAAGTACAAGAGAAAAATGTCAATAAGAGGCAGAAAGTAGAAAAAGTCAACTATCATGCCCTGCTAAAAGGGGAGAGTCAAGAATTCCAGCAAAAGTTGTATTGTAGTAGAGCATGAGGAAGGTGAAAGTGTTGATTGACTCCTAACTTTTGAACAGATGGATGAACTAAACAACCCCAGGCACTGGCAGAGCATGACTGAGTCATGTACAGCATCACAGGGAGTGCAGGAACTGAACGAGTGGAGAGCTGGGACCATGTCACCTGACCAGGGCATCAGCATCCCGGCATCAGCAACTCTGCATCCTCCAAAAATGTCATTCAGAGCATCTTTCTTCTCTTAGCTTTAATAGTGTGTTACAGTCCCTTCCACAGGAGAACTAGAATGGGGTCAAAGGAGAGTATTGTCAGCATTGGCCAGTCCATCCATAACACTTCCAGAGACTTGTTTAAGGGCAATTTTAACAAGGGGGTTTTTTGTGTTATGAACAGACATTCTCTAAGAACTGCAATAGAAGCCCATGCCGTACAGCCCATTCACTGAATAAAGCGGTTTTTGATGGGTAACTGAGACAAAAATAGTCATCAATTCTTACTCCCAGCCAACTCCTTCAGAATGTGAGTAAGCAGCCCAGTCTAATGGGAAGAAGGTGTTGTTGGAAACTAGGAGCTCCATTCTAATGTTTGCTCTGCTCTGGACTTGTTGAGGGAAAATGGATAACACTGGTGAACAATTTCAGCTAGTAGTTAACAATATTGAACTGCTTTGTGAAAATACATGGAATAATTAGTTACTTTCTGCAAAATGTTTTGAAGATAACCAGTTTCCATGTTTCCACATTCCCATGCACTGTAATGATGGCAGTTCATCATAGTGCATGTTGTAAAAGAGATCTGTTAAATTAACTAAATAGATGAATGTGTCTCATCAGATCCCCTCGTGTCCACACTACAAATGATAAAAACCTACTGATAACAGATTAAACTGATTGAATTTAAATTTTTCATCACATCACTGACTTTACACTGATTGACATGAAGCTATGCCCATCTGTAATGATTTTGCTTAGTAGGTCCAATGTCTTTATAAACAAAATTTATAAGTACAAAATTTATCAAGTGAGAGGGTCTGGTGTCATAATGTATGTCTATTTTCATTAGGGATTTCTGCACTAGAGATACAAAAATCATTGTGTAAGTATGTTTTACAGTCTTCAGATGTAGACTGAGCCCTCTCAGAGGTATTAATGGTCCCACAGTTATACCAGAAAGTTGACTTGGCTTCTGGAAATAGTATTGAGTGCCAAACCAGATTACTCCTACTGTGTAACCAGTTTTCACCTGTTTTTGTGTACTAAGACATTAATGAAAGAATACTTTTTGGAACAGTTTAATCGTAAGAGGAAGCTATTCATGGTCTTTCTAGGCAGTAGCCTAGGTACATTCAGGGATTGTTTGCAAACCACAACAAACCACCTCAACTATCTCTAAAGAGCCTGCCCTGTCAGAGAAATGGTTGTAAGAATATTACCACTTTTCAGACTTTGTTACTCATAAGCTGTAATGCTTAATGATCCAAATCACTAGCTATTCTTATCGTAGCACCTTTTTTTTTTTTTTAAGTCTATTTTTCTGTTTCTGGTATGATTGACTATCATAGCAATAGCCCTGTTTTTCATATGACATACTGTAGTCACTATTGTTTGAAATTGCCATTAGAACATTTGACAATAACGTTTTCTTTTCAAACTGGCTTGTATTTTTTCCAGCACTGATTTTTTTTTCTTCTCCTTTCCTGTTTATCTAAAATAGCTGAAGGAAAAGGACACATTGCGTCAAGGCTGATAGGACAAGAATTAGACCTACTGTATGTGCTGGTTGCATTCAGGCCTATGAGCACTTCCTTTCTCCGCCCCCATAACCGAACCCAGCTCTGCTCCATTCTTTGGAGCAGACAGGATATCAAGATTTACAAGGCCTCTAGTCTTTGATGTGCTGGGAGACCATGGCTCTTTCTCATTTCTTTACAAAGCCTGAGCCTGAGGAAAACAGGTACAGGGATCATGAGGATTGAAAACTTCATATTCCCAGCATTTCAGGTAGTGTGTTTGCCCTGAGAGTGACAGTAAAGGAACAGAAGGTTTGCTGTGATTTGGTGCTTGGGATTGGTTACAATCTAAAACTTGGTGTGAGCTTAGTGCAGAGACAAATTCTGAAGTGATTTAGTCCTACTGCTTACATGTTTACTCCTGCATGGATATAAACATAATGGGAGGATTTACCCTTACGGAGTTGCAAAAGATTTGTTAACATGTGGAATTCCCACTGGTTTAATTTAAATAGGTTTAATAGGTTTACTGGAACTTGTGCCACACCCATGTTCCTCCTCCGTTTAAGCTGCATTTCACTAAGTGCTTACACAAGGGTTTGCAGTAGTTTAAGTAAATTGGATATAAACTGTGCATTTACTTAAAGCAGTGTAATTTCCCTATGTAAACAGGAGTGAAGTCAAAACCCGTGGACAGCCCCCTTCCTCCGGACGCAGCTGGAAGGCCTTGCTGAGCTCAGTCCTCTGTTGGCCACTGCCAAGTGCTCAGCCATGGAAGGGTTTGTGTGTACGCTCCACACTGAGTTGTGGGGTGTAGGGTAAGGGTGCATTAGCTCAAACCACTCATTTAAATGGATGTGATGAACCCTGCCTGGAAGTGCTCACAGCAGTGGCTCTGCCAGCTGCTGGGGAGACAGCAGCCCCAAGCAGGGTGGCAGACAAAGGCAGCTGGAGGGCAGCAGTCTCTCAGACTAGGACAGCTGTACGCAGACTGAGCATCTCCCCATCAGCTAATTTCCACACAAGCTAGGGCCCCTTCAACCAGCTTATTCACACTTTACCCTTTACTAAAGACTTCACAGTTGATTTAATTTGCCAGTCAAGGAGCATCGACTTCTATCCATTACTGTGCCACTTCTATCCGCTGCATTCAAGCTGTCAGACATTAGGAGATTTGTCTACTGTAAATCATTTCCATTTCCCAGTTAGTGCAGAATATTCAAGAGAGCAGCTTTCGGTTCAAAATCCAAAGGGGCTTCATTTGCCATTTCTCTTCAGGGTTTCTTTACTGTCTGTAATTCTAATTGTAGAATATCTTTGCACAGCTGCTTTTCAGTTTCACTCCTCGCTTGGTTTGCCATTGTTGACTGAAAGCAGCCTGTTTTCTTTCCACTGCCTTCAGTGGAAGTGCTGCAGGGTCTAGTTACCTCTGTGATAATCAGGGAAGGTCTTTTATAAATATCTGAAAAAGTGCTTTAGCATTAAGAAGTGAAAATGTAGGAGCTCATGTGCTACATTCAGTAGCGACTGACAAGTGGATCAAAGAGTTTCATGGTTCAGCTCCATAGCAGTTTAAACTGCTCAGTCTGCTGTGCCCTTACTCATTCAGCTCCCAGCTCCCTCTCCTCTTGCTCTGGCTCTGGCACTTTCCTGACCTGAATAGTTGCACAAACTGGCTTAAACTGGCTGAAAAACAATCCAGGGGAATTTTTTTAGGCCACTCAGCTGAGACTGGTTGAAGGTGCCATGGAATGGCATCTTTAGATAATCGTTCATCAGTTCCTCTAAGCTTTCCTGTTACATAAGACAGCACTGGCTGGTGCTGTTTCCAGGACAGTTTCTGAATTTGGTGGCCTGTGTTTCACAGCTGACTTACAAATGCAATTCTTCATGCAGCCAGGACCTTCCATAAAAATGTACTAATATGTATTCTTAAAACCACTGAAAACAGAGTCCTAAGCTAATTGTTGTATAGGCTCTTTAACTTCATGAAGAGTTTGGTTTCAGTAGGATAGTTTAAGTCTCCAGACTTACATCAGATATTTTGCTCTGTAAGATTGGGCCTACTTTGTCTCTGACAGTCACTAACAGTAAACTAACAGTTTGAAAGCATTTGCCTTACAGAAGAAATCTCTAGCAAGAGCAGGGATTAGAATTCTCATTGCTGTAGTCTGTTTCTTTTCCCTCCCAGCAGACAGCAATAGATCACCTTGATTCCCTCCATAAGGGATCCTCACTCCATGTTGACATACAGGACATGCGGAGCAGCATACGCATCTAGGATGGGACCTAGACCTATACTCCTTCTCATCTTTGGTCTTTCTGATAAGGGTCAGTGGTCCAACATGAGGTTAACTAGGGAAAACCACCTGAGACCTTTGTCACTGATGTCAGCAGAGAAGTCCCAGAGTCAATGGTCAGAGGCAATACATCATTCCTGTCCTTAGTCTTCCTCTGCCTGAGTGACCATACAGCATCAACAGTGGGGAAGGCTGTGCTGCTTCTCATCTCTCACGTGTGTTTTGTAGTTAGATCCCAGCATTTTTTGGGCTTTTTATTTGTGAGCAACACTAGTTTGCAGGAAGAACAGAATAAAAAACTTTGATCATGCAATCCTGGTTTGTTTTCACTACATTTTCTATTTCACTATGTATCTATTGAGTAATCTCTGGCAAAGGAGGGTGATAAGGAATTAATGGATGGCTGTGTTTGTGAGCACAGAAGCATGCACCACGATACCTGCAATACCAGAAAGCATCTACAATGAAGTTGCAGACACATGAAACCCCAGGCAGTGACCTCCAAAGGAAGTACATGGATTACAGCTAGTGCAGAGATAGACATGGAATTGCCCCTGTTATCTAGGGAGCTGGAAGCATCTGGGTGTATCAATGTGTCCTAAGTGATCTGTTTAAGCAGTTTAAGCTCATTTTTGAATGTGTTTGGTCATGTGGATATTTGGAATTGCTGTCACCTTATTGTTGATGGACAGGCAGAGCTAGTCATCTCGTGATTGTTGCAGTTGTCTTAGACCTTCCATTATAAAACCCTCTTTTCATCTAATTATAATTTACCATAACATTTGAGCCAAAAAGGCTAATATAAGGCACTTGTTTCTGAATGGTTTTGAGATAAAGCTTCTTCCAAAAGTTTGTATTGAGTTATGAAGAAAGTGGTTGTCTTACAAGTGATTGAAAGCAAATCTTCTTTTCTAGGAAGATCTATGGTCTCCATTTTTGGCCATGGATTGCACATTATTGATGGATGAATGGGGTATTAGGAGAAGAAAGGGAAGGGGTTTTATTTTCACATTAAAATTTACCACAAATAGTCATATTCTAGGCATGCTCCAGCACAAGGTTGAGTCAATTTTCTTTTTAAATTCCTTTTTCTAACCTTTAAGAACTGTTGAGTCATTGTAAGGCAGTATTAGGACACGGGAAATAAAGATGTGTCCCCAGTTTCACAGTACCCATCTTGGCATCTTGAAGGAACCAGAATGGAAAGCAGCAAGCAATAAAATAATCTCTCTAACATTTGAGTCTTCTTCTAAGACTCAAATGTTCTACTAGCAAGCAGTAGAGTCATGGCAGTGATGAGCTGGGAACCTGTTAGAGCAGAATACCATGGAACTAACAGCCATGATGAGGTTTAAAATAGGTGTGGCATAAGAGGAGATCCATGTAGGAAGGTATAGCTTAAAGGAACTCTCCAGACCTTAAATACATGCTGAGGTTTTTGCGTCTTGCTGTATTTCACTGTTGCATAGCAATTGGCTGACAAGATATTTGCTTCATTTCCCTCTTACCTTTAGAAAGAACAATGTGCTTCCCATTTGTGCATGCAGTTAATAGTATACACCTTAGATCTAAAGCTACCCAAACCCTAGAAATACCAGCATTTTTCTCTAATGGAATGCAATTTAACATTTTAAATTAGTAAGTGTTTGACAACACTAAACCAAAACCTGGTATTGTCACTCTAGGATTTGATGTCTAATGCAACTGAAACTCAGTAAATCTTTTGGGGCAAAATGCCATGTATGGCAAAAAGTCCAAACACTGATGTCTAGTCCGTGAAAATTAAGGGCATCTCATTTATGAATCCTCTGAAGAAAGCAGTTCAGTAGTTCTGTCCAGGGCGAGGGGGACTTTTGCTGAACTATAAGGCAAGAATTCTATCTAAATATCAATTTAACTTTTAGTGATGTATTTGGTAAAATTTTATCTGTTTCTTCAGCACAAATGAGTTCATGGTAAGGACATATTTTTTACTTTCTTTCCCTAAGTGTCTTTAAACTTTTGGAGTACTTGTGAATGTAATTTGAGTTTGACCTATTTCTAGCAATCACAGAACTTGCTTCAAAACTCTGGCTGTTCTAAAAATGCTCTGTTTTGATATTGACAGCATTAAGCCTTTTTCATTTCCTCCCCAAAACTGGAAACTCTCTCTTGATTTGTGAGGGGTAAGGAGTGGCCTAAATGATAAAATTGTCTTAAGAGACTATAACATTTCTCATGAGATGGAGTTCTATTAGCATCTAAAATTGTCTTTGGCTTGATTGCATCTTGAAGTTTAACAGAACATACTCAAATAGTTTCTAGTTCTAAGAAGTGTGTAGACCTCAGTTTTACATATGCCTGTCTCTCCAAACCACAAGTCACTAAAGAATGTCAGTGTGATGTTTGGCAAGTTAAAGGAGGGCAGCACTCCTAAAGCAGACTTGTGGTTTTATCCCTGCAGTAAGAAGACTCAAATGTTAGAGAGATTATTTTCTTTCACATGTATTAATTTTTTTTTCCACAGTCTGAAGTAGCAGCACCTGTGTAACCTTATTTAACTGCCTTCACACATTTTTCTTTTCCTCAGCTAATATTCTGCCAAAGTGACAAACTTTCCTCACTTTGAACTGCAGAACACCATGAAAGCCAGCATTTCTCAGCCTTGTCCAATACTGTAAGTCTTCTATGCACTGTTCATTGGGAGCTGTCATTTTATTAATGCTATAATGTAAGAACATGACTGCTCTAAAACAAGAGTTTGTATCTTAGTATCTTAGAAAGAAGCTGTTACAACTTGCTAAAATAAAAAAAAAAAAGAAAAGAAAAAAAAGGTTGATGCTTATAAGGATCTGCTGTTTGCTTAGGCCTGAGTCTTTCCCAAGAGTGGATCATTCCAGATAACTTGCTGCTGCTGTTTGATTAAGAATTTTTTTCTCCAGCAGGGGCTGTGAGGGTATAGATCCATAGACTTGAATTTAGTGTTAACAAGAGGAGCTTGAAATTATGTTTCCTTACCTTTAGGTTGATTAAAAAAACCCAGCCTTTAAGTCCTTCCTCATCGTCTGGGGACCTGAAGGATGTTCATTCAATTTTTGGCTTCTCAGCTCATTCTGATAATGAGGATGCTGGTTAGGCTGTGTTATTTGAAACGTGTATATAAGTTCACCAAGGACAAGAGAGGCCTGAGACTTGTCACATATTTAATTTCTACTCTCTGGGACACTACAGAAAAATTATTATAACCACCATTTGCACCCGAACCAAAGAATCTCCATTCCAGTTCATTTTCTACTCACAAGAATCTATCCTTTTCCATCACAACAGTGATGGTAGTTCACAGCAAATGATCTGCCATGTGGGTAAGTGGCATTCAGTTCCTCACTTGCTTCCTTTTGCCATCTGGTGCTATTGCTTTGCTATTTGTTACTTCTTATCCAGCCTAACAGAGCTCACTATCCCTGGAATGGCCTAGAATTGATTTCAAAGAAATGCAGGTCTGTGAAAAGATAGGTATAAATCCTAAAGAGGAGGCAATTCATAGCTTCTTTTAGTAGTCTTCTTTTGAGTCCAAAGTACCTGCCTTCCAGTGACCAAAAAGTCTTATTTTTATGGTGAACAGCCTTTTTGTTAAAGGTCTTACTAACATAGGGAATGGAATTTGTTAAAATACTAATTGTATTTCCATACTATCACTTGAAACATGAGCCAACTCTATGTTTTCCTGAGAACCAATGAGGCTTGAGATTTTTTTTTAATTAAAATCCAGCAAAGGTGGGGGTTTTATATCCTTTCCCATTGAATGCATTTGAAGCACCTCTGTCTCCAGCTGGCTGTGGGAGCAGAGCCAGCCCATAATGCTATAAGCCCAGTGTGTGCATAGGGGAAAGGGTTTTCACCTGATTGATGACTCTGGGAGTTCTTGCCTTACAGAGTGCTGAAGGTGGCACTGGAGTTGTTTAGAAGATAAGAGAGAGGAGGTGGATGTGTTTTTCAAAAGCTGGCAATTCTTCCCAGTCAAGTGCAGTAAATGGCTCATGAACGGTCTCATTTCGTCGGCTTGTGGGCACTCTGCTCCATGAAACCCTTTGAAATGGTTGCCAGAGGTTGAAGCTGAGATTGGTTGAACTTTCTTGCTGTCCTGATCACTGGCCTTGCACCCATTCCTTCAGGTACACTGTCAAAAGTTTTGTTATTGGGCCTATCTGTCCTTTAGGACTTTGCAACAGTAGGCCTGAAAATTATTGTTCACCATGTATTGCTTAAAAATGCAAAGCAGTGTGACATTGAAATATCTTCCACAATCACGGTATCCTTTCCAAGGTGACATAAGATTTACTGCTTTCCAGGCCTCATGTTGCTCTAGTTTTAGCATGGATTTCTTAGGAAATTCAGAGTATCTTATCTCTACCTGATCCATTGCACAATGGCCACATTGTCATTTCCTTAGGTATGTAACATTATTGGCCAGAGTGACTTAACTTGCTTTAGGGCCTTGTGATCTCACAGTCACCTTTATAGCACCTCTCTAGTGGGAATGCTTCCAGCAGTATGCTGTAGAGAAGAAGAAACATCTTTGTGAATGAGTCTGTTCTCAGTCATCACGTGTGGGTAGAAGTGAGGTGTATTATGTTCAAAGTTCACAGGTTAGAGGACCAGGAAAGAGGATAGATTGTTAAGCAGAATGTGAAATGGCCCCAGGGTTGCACTCTGGAGGAGCTGACTACTTTTTGAGTGGGGAGGACAAGACATCCTCAGGAGTACTTAAAAGTACAAATAAGGTAGAGTAAATACAGAGACTAGAAAGAGGGGAAAGAGACTGAGGAAAGAACAAAGAGAAAGGTGGCACACATCTTGCTGATGTGTCTGTGAAAATGGGGCTGGGTATTTGAGAATGTGCTTGTCTGCAGGTTTTCAGGTTCCTGCTTCTCACCAGCTCAGAAGCTGCATGCATGGCCTGGTTCATGATAGATTAGTGTTTCCATGTGGAACCATAAAGCGCAGACATGCTTGAAGATAGGCAGGTGGCAAGAGAAATTATCTGAGCTTTGTGAAAAGCCAAAAATTCAGGGAGACAGACGTTTGGTTTCAGTTCTGGGCAGATACTCAGGTCAAGTCTTATTTTGTCCAAACCACTTCCCCTACCCTTAGGCACGATATTTTCAGAGTGAAAGGACAGGCAAAGCCCAGGGAGATTCCAGAGCATGGCTCGCTTGCAGCTGGCTGGACATGGAATCCATCAGCAACAAAGCAAGGCTCGCTCGTCTCCTGCGGATATGGGAAGAACTTGGATTTGTGCACGCACACACCAGAACAAACCAGTTCTTCCCTGTCTGCTGGGGAGGCTTCAGTTACAGTATCTGAAGCCAGAGATTTCACTTAAGCCATTTGGACTCATTCGGACTCTGAGTGCTGTAGCCTTGCCTGCCTCCTTCCTCTCTCTGCTCCCAGCCAGAAAAATCCTCCCCCTCACCGCCCTCCCTTTCCAGCACACACAACACAGAAAGCAAAAACCGACCCAAGCTTGCCTTTGCAGCTGGGACTTATCAGCCAGAACACACACATGTAGGTCATCCATGGGAACTCAGCAAAGTGTTGGATCAACAAGAGCACTGGGGGAGTGCAGGGCAGCAGGAGGAGCAAGGACAGAATCTTTTTTTATCATTATTATTATTATTTTTATTATTGTCTGCTTTTTTAGAAAGGAAAAGGAAGAAAGATTACAGCAGCTTTTCTATTAAATGAAAAGATTAGCATGCCGTGGATGCTTTGCAGGGGCGTGATGAGATTTGCAGCAGATGAGTTGGTTGCTAGGCAATGCTAATGAAAAGCAGGCTTTCAAAACTTCTGTGCCATGTGGGCCCAAAAGTTATCTAGCCTCCCTCCTGCAGTCTCCACTCCCCCCAGCTATCCCCCCCTGCCCTATGCAACCTCCCAAATATTTATAAAATCCCCACCAGGAACAAGAAAGATAGATGCTGGAGTGGGCTTTTGACAACTCGCTCTTCCTGAGCTACCCAGGACACACACACACACACACACACACACACACGCAAGTTTGCTGATTTTCTTTTCCTCCTTAGAAAGGTAAAAAACAAAACCCCACCCCCACCTCCCAAACCAAACCCAAAAATAAAGCAAACAAAAAAAAAAAAAAGGACAGAAGAAGAAAAGTTAGCAGTGGCTTCCAAAGCAGCTCAGTCTCCGATTTCAGAGTTCAGTCAGAGTTTAGGGCTCACATGTGTGTGTGTGCATGTTGGGGGTAGGTACATGTTTGTTTTCCATTTCTCTCCATGCGTTTTCAAGCTGCGGTCTCGCTCTTCCCCTCCTCCCATCCTGCTGCAAGCCTCCTTTCCCTTTCAAGGCCTTCTGACACAATGAGCTTATTTTCCCATGCTCCCTGTGAAAGCCAGGGTATGTGCGTGAAAGCTGCAGCCTCAGAGGACTCTTTTAAATACAGAAATTGAACGTTGCTGAAGTTACAGACAGGGTTTCTGCTATTTTTACAAATGACCCATGATTTGCTTCCCTTCTCAGAAGTATCAGCATTCTTGGATATCTTACCATCTGTCTCTCCCAACTGTTTTTTTAAGTGAGTTTAATGTTGGTATGACAGCATTGCAGACTGATGTTTACTGCTTGCTCCATGTTCTCCTTACTGCTGTGGCTTGTGTGCCTCAATCCTAAGGCAAAGTTCTTTCATATGAGCAAAAACGATATTTCCATGCTCAGTTCTAGGCTAAAACTGTCAAAGAGGCATCACTTAACATCATTAATGTTAATGATCTTGGTTGAGGTCTGCAGAAGTCAGAGGCACTTGGCCTAGTGAAAGCAAGAGCCTTTTGGGGGGATGTGGGATTTTTTTGGTTTGTTTTGTTGTAAAACACGCTGGGGCAGCTTTGTTTTGCCTGGACTCTTTCTCACTGATGCCAGTATGAAGTGTTAATCAATAAGAAATTCCTTGGGCAGACAGATTTTATGGGGCTGCTGCAGTGACCTCTTTATACCATATTTCAGATGGCAGCGGCCTATATGTTCTTTCTTTTTCTTTTTCTTCTTTTTTTCTACCACCAGCCCACTACTGTTTTAGTCAGTACAATGTGGATAGATGATATATTAAGCCAATGTCTAATCATATGTGGTCTTTGAAAATCTCAAGGCATTCCCTCCAGAAGTTAATCTTTCAGTTATCAGTTAGGGGAATTAATTTTGGCTTCCATAAATTCTTCCACTGTTTCAATTAAATAAGGATGGCAAATTTCTAAATGCTTGGGCATACAGCCAGCTGCTATGTGCATATTGTGGGATGACTATTCAGGTAACACTCCATTATTTGAAGTAAGAATTTTGGCCCTGCAGGACATGTTATAGGATATGTTACGAAGTCTAGTAAGGGCAAAACTACCATGTGCCTTCCTTCCTTTCCTTTGTAAGGCCAAGCAAAATGCCTAGACAGTAGCACATTTTTGAAAATGCCTGGCTCCAGGCATTCCAGGTCCGTACAGACATGCCTGCAAGGTATTGTTGGCCATTAGAAAGGCAAACTTATTTGTCATGTTTTTCCTAAGCTGTTGTGTAGTGCTGTCCATGTGGCTAACTGCTGCCCCAAGCTCCATTTCAGTTGTGGATATAGGCATTCCTTTGTGTAGCTTGGTCCTCTCTACTTTGATATTTTCTAGATTAAAAAGTGATGTACAGATTGAAAATAGGGGCATCTCTAAAAAAAAATTATCTGATGTTCTATATTCTGAAATCAAACCCACAGGGCTTTGCTCCCACCAGAGTGGTGTCCCATGCACTCGCTGTCTGAAGTCACTCTGTATACTGCATGTCTTAGCAAGTGACCAAAGTGCTACAAAAATACTTTGTTAACAGAATTACATAATAAATGTAGAAGATGGCCACCTTTCATTCACATGTGACTGCATTTTTTGCTTTTACACTAGCAGCTATGAATTTTGACCAGTCAAGTGTTACCAACATGCTGGTCATTAGGGAACACATTTGATGGTCATCTCTCTGACCACTGTGCATACTATAGCTTGTATTCACATATGAAGAATTCATAAGAAAGTGCTAACCCGTTCAAGAAAAAGGAGCCAGACCATGTGATTTATCTGCATTACTTGTAGGAGATCAAATTGGGATAAATCAGGTCAAACATTTTATCCTTTAGGCTTCAAGGTGTTTGATTTGTTTAAGGAGTAGCTGACACATTTAAAATGTGTGGCTGAAAGCACTCCTGATAGCAAACTTTCCTTCACAGAAGACTTGCCTGTGTGGCCACTGGAGTCAGTGGACTTTCTAGGGAGTAAGATAGGGTGCATAACAGATTTGGGGCTAAGTACAGCAGACCTACACAAGCAGAGGAGGTGATTTGCTGATCAAGAGACAGCAAAACATATAATTTTTCACTAAAGAAATGCTATGTCACTGAAATTTGCTTTGGATTTCTGGTTCTATGACTGCCACTACCATCCCTACTGATTGTTTGGAGAAGGTCCTCTGCAGATTCATATCCACTCAATTGATCATGAATGAAACTAAGAGCAGTTATTAATCTTACTGCCTGGTTGCACTCTAAACCGCCTTCTAATCCTGCCTCTGTTCTCTTAGACAAAGAATGCAGTGAGATGAAGGCAGGATCAATGCCAGCATGGAGCTGCCCTTTTTAGTAGTTGTCGTGGCAGGGTTTTGTACATCAGCAACAGTGAGTAGTTCCCAGTGTACTGAGGGAGAAGGAAGGGAAGATGAATTAAAAGGGTCAGATGGTGTGCTCCTGAAGGGATAGCAGAGTCCTATCCTGACTCTTGGGCTCTGGTGAATTTTTCAGTTCCTTGTATTTAATGACTGACCTAACGAGACATTACAGCCCTACTGCCCTTTGGAGATCCATGAAGAGCTCAACACAAGCTAAGAATGGGTGCATTGTGTCTTTGATCCAATGGGCAGTATTTCACAGGCTGGCAGATTTAATAAAATCTCAGAGGAACCTCGGCTCATTTTTTAAGAGGCTTAACATTGAGTTAAAAGTTCCCTTTACTCCTGCATTGTTGGAGACCATTCCCTTCTTGTGTGCTGCCAGAGGACCTGCAGGGAACTGGGGCTTCATGAGACCAGATTGGATGTAGGCAGCTGGTTGTGACTGGTTAGGAATCTGCAGGAGCAATAGCGGGATGCAGGACACTTTCTAAGCCTTTTTGTTTCTCAGTCTTTGAAGTCATCCAGTGCCTCACATGCAGTGTGACAACTTTGCTCCACACCTGAAAGGAAAGCCGAGCTACTGATAAGACCTTTTGATCAGTAATTTTGAGCTACATGACGTGAAAAACTGTAATATCACTACTTCTAGTAATGTTATTTGTCCCACCATTAACACTAAGTTATCCAGCTGACTTCACAACTAGAAATATGAACAAGTTCACTATCACACAGTCCTCCCCTGATACAATGGTTATGGACATAGCCAGAAAGCAAGTATGAAGGTAGAGAATATCCTACAGACTGATAAATGGATTCTTGGAGCTTTAGCTAGTGCCATAGTTTCTTGTTCAAAGCTGCTAATCTAATGAAAAAAAAGTAAAAGATGGGGAAGAAGAGCAGGGAGCCAGGTAGGCTGGAAGAGATTCCTTAAGCAGCAGGCTTTCTTTGATATTCAGTAGTGAGAACTTGGGAACTTTTGTACCAGCAAGCAAATCACAGTGTGCCATTTTGGAGTGCAAGTCTAGAGCAGGTCAAAATCTGAAAACTGATGAATACTGAGAACTGCAGAGTTTGTTTTTGACCATCTGAACACTTAAACCACTACTCTGCTCACTTCTGTTATTGTTTTGGAGGTGCTGGTTGAGGACTGCATGGGTAATTGCACAGCAAGAGTTCCAGTGTAAGCCATATGTTGATCCTTCAGTCTAAATTTAAATAGAACAACTATTGCTAGGAAAATGTTAGTAATTAGTTTAAGGGGGCAGAAGGATTTTGCTTAGATTTTCAAAAGTGCAGGGTAAATACTTCCAAAGCACCAAGCACTCCATACTACCCTTTTTTGAGAAATGAAGTATAGGTTGCATGGTATTTCAGTCACAACTAACTCTAAAGTAGAATCCTTTGCAAACTCAGAAATTCACTGCTAGGTTACTGCCCACTCCCATGGGTATGGCAGGCTGCTGAAGTTTTGCATTTGCAGCAAAAACGGAACGTCCACCTAAGGACCAGTAGTTAAAACTTCCATTGTCATTGATTAAAGCTTGGCCTTCTTGGTCAATAAATGTTTACATTCTGTAAGAAGCTTTAACATGAGCAATTAGTCAAAATTGGCACCTGAAATTATTAGAGATGAGAAAGAGAATCCTGCAAACCCTGCTTTATAAGAACTTTTACTAATGTATACATCTCCTGTAATATAGCAGTTGAGGCACCCAATTATTGATCCTTGTAAGATCCAGCAGAACCATACTCCCTTCCTGTTGGCAGATGCAGATCCTGCAGAGATGAACAAAATACAGTCTCCAGAGATATTTTTAAGATAACTTCTTTCTTGAGAGAAGACAGTGAAGGGGGACAAATGCTTTCAGGAGGAAGAAATTGCTGTTTGGAACTGGTATGTCTAGGGGCACTGTTGAATATCAAGAGAAAAAGTTAAATGAACTATCGCAAAGGAAGAAGCAGTCATGTAAAAGGCAAAGATGATTTGTGAGATTTTGCAATAGCCTCCCAAGGGGAGCAAGGCCTTTTGTTTGAGACATTTAAAATTAGACTGGACAGAGCAATGGAAATTCAGTGTATGAGCACCCCATGGGACAGAGTGGATAAGCCACTGGGTCTCCCTTTGCATGTTCACTTACTCTTTTGTAACTCTGCCTGAATACCTCCATTCCAAATAATAATTTGTTTTCCCCAGATGCCCATCTTGGTTCTCTGTTTCTCCCCTATTCCCCTTTAAGAAAGGAGCTGTGTTTGATTCATGGTGTCAGCTATCTTCCAAGCTCCGATCCAGTCCCAGGGGTGGGAGCTCAAGGGACTGATGAGGGTAAGAGTGATCAACTGCAGACTTTCCTGTTGCTGAGCTTGCTGCAAGCCTGACTGTTTTTAAGACCTCAACAGATGTTTCTGCTTAGAAACTATTGGCATCTTTATGGACTGTTTTTTCCATTCTTCCTTCCCGGGCCATGTCCAGGCAGCAATGAATTATGTAAGACTACATTCTAGCCTCTTCTTTATGATTATTTCTATAGATGCATCTCTAAGAAGTACATCTACAGTTCCCTCTACCTAGTTTTAGATGCATCAGCTTTCTCTTTGACCAAAACACCAAGCTAGTCTAAAAAAACACTTATGTGCCTTTTCATCATCTTTCAGATACAGATGCCAAAAATAAAAACACTACAATCCCAGCTTGTGGCTTCAGATTTAAGATGTCTCTCACTGTTCATGCTGTGGTTTTAATCAATATGCCTTTTACTTAAAAGTTAACCCCTTGCTATGGAGCTGCCTGTATTTGTCTCTTACTGCTGGTACTTAGCAAACAGTAATTAATAATAAGTAATGGAAGGAAATTTAAAAACTGCTGTTGGAGCTCAAAATGTCTCCAACAAGCATCATCCCTACCTGGTTTAGTGGTTTAGCTATCGGTTATTAGAAATGAACACATTTCAGACAGTCTTGAGTAGAATAAAAGCACTGAGCTGGTTTATTTACACTGTTGATAAGCACTTGTAATCCTGCAAAATACACAGTGTAATGTGTGCAGGGCACCTGATGCAGTCTGGGTAGCCTTAACCCTTTATCATTGTAGAGCAAAACTTCAAAGCTTAAGACTGGCTAGATTAAGTTTCTTTAAAAGATGATGTAAGTAATATGTGCAAGACCACATGGAGATTACTTTAACTCACAAGACAGAAATTTTTTGCATAGGAAAATTTGGCAGACTACAACTTAATTTCAGATGTACTATAGTAGCAGAAATTAACTGTTTCCTTCTTTGGGAACACACAACTAGAAGGAGACAGAGTAGTTTAGCCAGTGTGCCACAGCCAAATGTAGGATTTTCATGCAGGCCTGTGTTTAGTTATTACAGCAAAGAGTTGCTGTAAATCCTCTTGATGCGCTTAGCAACTGAATTCCCACTGGAAGAAAAGCATATCTTTTCCAATGTGATACTTTCATTGTTCACCACCTCAGACTCTTTCTGTGATTGTGCTGCTCTGACAAGGCACAATGCCATTACAAGTCATCCTCTTGGCATTTTAACCTTTCAGCAATCTGTGGTGCTGATATTAAAGTTATTTAGAAGAGGACTTCCTATTATTTGCAGTATACTTCTCGAGTAACAGCCAAGCAGTTACATGTTGTCCTACCCAGATGCCTCTGCACTGGTTTTGCAGGACTGTGAGGGCTAAAAAAAGACTCAGTCCTGTCTTGGTACCTTGTCTGAGACTGCCCAGCAAAAGAGTCAGTGGTACTGGTGGATGTGATGTGGCTTTGGATCATGGAGACAAGCAGGACTGGTTGTCCAGCCACTGGAGCCCCACTCTAAAGAGAGCAGAGTGCAGAATCATCAGTGTACACACTGGATGTGCCTCAGCTGGCCCATGTGGCCTGGGCTCAAAAAAGCCCTTACTGAAGTACCCTGCATTTTTCCTCATGAAAGTAGAATGCTGAATCTTACATGGTGAGGACTGAAACATATACAGTAGGAGAATATGAGTTAAATTGGCCCATCTGACTTTCAGCAGAAAACCATACAATAAGGATTGTGAGGTCAACCAGTTCGGCATCTTTTTTCAGTAATTGCATTTGTGTGAGAATTGCATACAGCAGGCATTATGGTAAACAAGGATTTTTTTAAAGCATTAAAATATTTATTTAATGGAAGATAAAGCATTGCTAATGGGAGCGGGTATTTGCCTGGATTTGAACAGAGTGCCATTGCAATTGTCAACATTTTTTGACTAATGTAAACAAGACACAAGCTCTGTGCCCTAATGTTCAGAGAGCTTGACATTGCACAAACATCTTTGTTATACATCCTTACTGGTTTTGCTGTTACTGTTAAGACCTAGTGCTCTACTGGTGAAGAATCACCACAAACTGAAGAGACAAGATCTAAACTTGAGAATTCCTGTGCTTGCTCCTTTAGACCATGCTGTTTTCCTTAGGAGTGTTTAATTCACTTCAGGATCCAGGAGACCTATGAGCCAAACTTTGAGCCATTATCCACTAACAAAAATCTGCAATAATAGCAAATGGAGCATGTCAGCTGCCTTGCCAAGGAACTTGATGCTCTCTTTTCTCAGAGGTCTCTGTGCTGAAGGTCTCCCCAGATCTCTCCCTGTTAAATATGAAATCTCCTAGCTCCTTACAGCCTATGGCTGACCCCCTGGCTAATGGCTTTTTGCCAGTCCTGTTTTGTATGTTATATTGTTGGCTGACACTGCATTTTTACAGTTTTGTTTCTCATGGTCTTAAAGTGGCCATTTTAATTTCAATAAATATATCTCCTTGCCCAGTACACAGTATTCTCCTGGCAGCTCGATGCTCACAGACTATAGGGAGCTGTAAACAACACTGTTTATACTTTCTGCTGATACCAGAACATTAGCATATAAATAGGGGAGAGATTTAAACAGGCTAAAACAACTCCAGCCTGGCCTATTGGTCAGGGCAGACAGTCCGCTTTTCACTCTCCTTGCCAAGGATGTCAACTTTTCTGTGGGGCTATTGCAAGAATGAAGGGCTTAAAGAGATGGGAAGCTTTTATCTGACAAAAGAAAGGTCGATGAGCCTTAGAAATGCAGAAATACACTGAATAACAGTCTGCCTGTTGGGATTTCCTTGTAAGCCCTCTTGGTGTTAGTGTGGGCATGTGGAGGGAGGGGAATTACTTAAAAATCACCGCAGAGCTGTTGGATAAGAACTTCCTTTAAATGCAACTTGCAGCAAAGTGTTAAAAATATGATAATTACACCTGCAATGAGCATATTGCTTTAAAAGAAGTTGTTTCTTTTACCCTAAAGAAATATAGCATGTGATCTTTACATTTTTTAGCTGCAGAGTATTTTAGAAACATGGTACAGCCAAATACTAAATCAAATAACCTCACATATCTTGTCTATCTATTGAATTACTAAAATGTCAATCACCTTTGGCACCAGTGAGAGATAGGCACGAATGCTACAGTTACCATCAAATTGCTTGAGTCTTTTTTTCATGCAGTTGAAGTTTGTTTTTTTTTTTTGTCATAGAATATGTAAAGCAGGGTTAACAGGAACATAGATACAAGGCAGAAAAGAGGTTCTCAGTTAACAGTCCATTGGAAACCAGAGACCAAGACAAGGGAAAAAACCAGCCAGAGATGATAATTACAGTGAGAAAGAGGTACTGTGGGATTGTAAAGAAAGCTGTCACGTGAGCGGGGGTGAAACTGTGAAACAGAACTTAACTGTGTTGGAATTTGTTGTGGGCTTTGCAGATGTGCCCCAGCGGCTGTAGACCTTTAGACAGACTTCCATTTCAGGGCTGGACAGCTTTGTGTGGAGCAGCCACTTGCCCCATTTTCCGTCTCTCTGCTGGAAGGGGGAATGTTTGTGATGTTAATTTTCCTCTTCAGAAGCAATGGCATTTTGTGTCAAAACAAGCAATTCCCATGGTTGTTTTGTACCATCACCTTTCTGCTCTAGAAAAAAGAGTGGTTTCAAAGTTGCATTCCCAAAACTGGTGATTTGCATAATGTTTACTACACGAAGTTGCTGTAGGGATGTCCTGCATAACCACCATAAATATGGCAGTGAGTGGGGCACATGAAAAAGAGGAGGAGATGGAAACTGAACTGGCTTTTACTCAAGGCCTCTTCTAGAGCTCTTCATCTGCTGCATCTGCATTTGGTCTTCACAGTGGTTTGACTCAAGTCCTGGAATAACTGGCAGTGGTGGTAAAATACAAGTCAAAAGGCACTTTTCAAATCAAACTGCAGTGTGCACACAAGCTCGTGCCTGTGCAGTCAGGAGCTAATGCAAGCAGGAGGCAAACCTGTTGCTTGCTTGGGGTGCAAGTTGCCAGTAAACCACTGCCTTTGTGGGTAAGCATGACAACTGCACACTCCTGGGGTGGCTCCATGAGAAAAGGAGACAGAAAAGTTTCTGTGCTGGGGGAAGTGGGTGTCCCAGAAGGAGAAAGACATTAGGATTGAGGACTGCAGAAGACTATTGTATTTCAGAAAAGGCCTTGATCACAAAGCCACCATATTCTCCCACAGGATTAGTTGCCCTTAGATTAACCTCATTAACAGTAATTATGAAGTCTGACACATTTTTCTGTCATTATCTGCCTTATATCATGTCATAGGATTTCTTCCCTCTGCTTCTGTCTTTTTATCTGTCTGTTGAATTAGGGACCAGAGTTTTTCACTCTGTTATCTCTCAAGCTTTTTTCCTCCAATGTAAACTGGCCAGTTTTAGCACGGGATACATTGCAGTGATCAAAGTTTAGTATCTCACTTTTGTCAGGCAAATGAGATGAAAGGGACAGCTAGTTGTTGTTCAGATAGTAGCCTTAATACCACTGGGGGTAAAACTGTGCTTTGTCTTGAGGTTGGAATTCCAGTCCCATGGTTTTTATCAATCTTCAATGAGTGTGGGCCTGGAAAAATGTTCTCCATCTTATGGAATTTTGGTGTCTCTGTTAGGAAGGAGAGGCCTGGAGCACACTGCCCTGGTGACTTGAGGGAAAGATTATTTAAGTACCAAGAGTCTTGTGTTCAAAGCAGGGTAGTCAACCAAAGATTTAACAGAGGAGAGGAGCTAGAAAGTGCATATACACTAATTTAATTTGTTTAAAGGATGTTTCCAAATGGCAGATGTGTCCATTTGGATGTGTCCAAATGGCAGAGGAAGGATTCTGTTCAAACCTGGCAAATGTGAAAACTATGCTGAAATGCTCTTAGCTACCGTGGATCTCTAGCACTGAAACCAGAGTGAAACAGGAATTGTGGCATTGGGACTAAGTGAGCTCCTTGATCATGCAGTCCTCATGCTGGATTTCAGAAAGTGGACATGCTGGGTGTCAGAAAGTGGACATTCCTTTTTCTTATGCCCAAAGATCAGGAAGCAGAGGAAAACCAGAGCAATGCTGTAATCACTAAAAGTCCAAGACAGAGAGATGATACCTGGAGCTAAGCTACATTAATTGTTCCCTCCTGCTCCATAAACTCAGTTTATGTCATATGTGACAAGATAACCAGAAGTTTCCCCTTCCTCAGTTTGATTGTCGCTTGTAACCAAGGTAGGTCTCATTTGTTCTCCCAAAAAAAAAAAAAAAAAGATAGGCCCTGTTGTATATACTCCTCTCACCAGAGGGCAATGAAGTCAAATCTGTTAGTATAGGCCTGTCTGGCATTACATAAGCAATGCCCCCTGTGTGCTGAAACCCAAGAACACCACCTGACTAGGCAATAGTATTTGAATAGAAAGGTGGCACTGGGTCAGGGTGACTCCAGCACAACAGGTGGCACACAGATAAGCAGGCTGCCCCAATTGTCTGAAAAACAGCATGGGATACCAGTGGGAGGACTTGGCAGCGTAACTGCAGGAGTAACTGGCATTCACAACTACTTTGTGGCAGGTAAACTTATCTGTCTCTCAGTAAATCTGCTTCCAAAGTGGTTTTAATAGCCTGCATTAATAAGCCAGATGCATTGCAAAAACAATGGGGTTTGGTGGCAAGACACTTCCATTCCAAGCAATTGGATTCAACCTGAAGCACAGTTCAAGTGCAGAAAAGCTATGATGGACAGAAGGCCTGCAGGAAGCCAAATGGGAAGAGAGTAGAGCATGAGCTGCTGCCTGTCCTTGGAGGATTTTAAAGAGGGTTGATGCTAACTGATCGAATCAAAAGTGAATGGGAGAGGTTAACGAATGCAAAGAACTGCATTTGTAATGTCTTAATTTTTCCATTACCTTTCCTCATGCTCTCTAGAGCGCTGCTATTCCATCTCACAGCAATAAGCAGCTCAGCCAAGGACTGTCATTTTGTATTCTAGTCTGACCCAGTATTTTGCAGGGTGCCAAACAACCACAGTGTGGATGCCTCAACCCTCCCCCCAACCCCAACACACAGAGGAGCATCTATGCAAAGCCTTACAAAGCCTTTCAAATGTCCTGCAAGTGGGACAAAGATAGGAGGAAATGAGATCTCTTCTCAGATTTCAAGAGTCCATTTAAATTTTATACTATGTGGGTGAACTGGGGTTCTCACCAGCAGGCTTTGGGAAATGAAATTTTTGCTTTTCTGTACCAGCTTGACTTTAATTCAGTAGTCCCATCACAGCTACTGTTTAACATTTGACTTGGAGACTGTTGGAGATGAATGCATTTGGAGAGTGATTTGAGGGACAGTGACTTTCTGTAAAGCCTTGTGGCCAGGTTGTAGCTGAATCTGAGCCTGTTCAAACAGGTGATTCTATTTCTAATCAGAGTGGGCTAAGGGCAGGACAGGCTATGGAGGACCAGCTCCCACTCCCTCCTGGTGCAACTAAATGGTGTGTTGCCCTACAGCTCTTGCTCATGCTTGTGCTGTGGTGAAGGATTTTAGCCTATGGAGCTATTGATCCATCAACATGCATGAACACAAAAGGTGTATTTGCTACAAAAGCACTGACCTGGGAAGATGGCAGCTTGGCCAGGCCAAGCTGGGGTGCACCCGCTGTGCCTTCCCTACTTGCCACTTGATAAATACCCCACTCCTTCCCCCACCCTCCTGCCCATTTTCCACAGCAGAGAGCAGACACAAGGGGACCCTTTCATCTTGGCACATCCCCTTGCTGATTAATGTGATGCAATGTTCCCACAACACCACCACTATGCCGGCCATGTAATTAGGCAGGAGATAATGAATGCTTCGGAGACTATTCAGGCAGCAGTGCCCGCCTCCCTGCCGAACAAGCTCCTTTCTCAGCAGTGAAGCCAAGTGGAAGGAGCAGCAGCAGAAATGCCATTGGTGCCGCGCTTAATTGTGCAGGAATCGGGGGCTCTTGCAGCAGAAAATAGAGTAAGGGCCAGTGTGGGAGAGATGGGCAAGTGGATCTGCTCTGATATCTTGGGGCCAAACTCTTTTTTGTGTCTTTTCATGTGTTTGACCTTATGGCAGGAGAAGCCTTAAATGTGCACATCTCTGGTTTTGTACGTGTGTGCCTTTTTTGTTTCAAATCATTAGGGAAAGACATCATTTAATAAGCATAGGAGTCTGTCTTCTCAGTAACCCACAGGCAAAGATGCTAGTGCTACTTAGTGGCCTTTGAAATGTGGGAAACACACTGGGGACACAATAGACTTATTCTCTTTTAGGGGGCTTTACAGTTAAGCTGCTATTGTCTGGCTAACATCAGGAAGAAAGATACTCTCCTTTCTCCCCGACCTCTGTGTGGACTCTGAGAAAACAACCAATTGGTTTAAAATGCACTATCCAAATGCCTTCAGATCACTCAAGAATAAAGCCAGCAAGGAGCTGAAAGTCTGTCTCATCAGCTGGAAACCAAAGAATCTACTGTCAAAGGTCTTAGCAGAAATTCAGTCTTCTGTTTAAATTGCTTTCTGCACTTTTTATTATTTTGTTTGTTGATGCAAAATCTTTTTAGACTTCATACCTGACCATACTACCTACTAAATGTAAGCAGTGCAACCTGCTGTAAGCAACTAGTAAAGCTCATCATAAACTGACTTCAGTAGTTATAAAAATAAAAGGGTAACTGAAGTTTTGTGCTCAGGACAAATAGGTGGAAAACAGCTGTTGTGATAGTGATGAATCAGGGAAGCTCAGTTTCTGTGAGGATTAGGTTAATTTCTGAGCAAAAGGTCACTGGAGGGTGGAGTACATCAGAAAGAGGAATTTACAAGTTATAAAATAGAACAATTCATATGCACACTCACATTTAAGCCTGCTTCACTCCAACAAGCTCTAAAGCCATAATGTGTCCTTTTGTAAATAAGTAGGTTCCCAGGCAGACCCACTGATCACTCTCCTGAATTAAGTGACAGACTCTTTTGTGCATCCCTTCTTGAATGACAGATGGATGCAAGTTATATTATTCTATTGCTTAAACACATTTTCTGATCAATTTATATATAATGTGCTGCATGTCACTGCTGTGCATTTTGTCTCTGCATCAGAAAATTCTTAGGCTTTCCTAGTATCTATAGTGTCAAGAAAAGAGATTTCACTGAGAATCTTATCATGTTGCAAAAGTAATAGTAAGTTGTGACCAAAAAATAAAAATATGTCAGGGAAAACAGCTCTTACAAAAAAAAAAAAAAAAGTCAGTTCCACTGATATCTTCACAGAGCTGTCTGGTGGTATGCATAGCCATGTGCCTCCATGTCATACAAACACACTGCACTTGTTTGTGCCATGCTGCTGTGTCCTGAAGCAGATGCACATAGTCTCACTGTAACCCCCAGATCATGTGTCATTTATTTCTCCTCCCTCTGTCACATGCACAAACATGGCCTACAGACTCTATATGTGAAACAGAAAAAGGGAAACAGATGACACATGATGAGAGCGTTACAGTGTTTCTAACATTGATGGTCAGCATTTTATTGGTGTCAGGGACTCAAAGTTTAAGAGGCAAAAGAACGACTGAGGAGCCCCATTGTTCCTGCCCAGAACTGGGAAAGAACTCTACTGAAAAGAGATTCAATAGTTTTCCATCTGTCTATGCTATTTGATTGCATGGAATAATGCTCTAACACCAGCCTAGGTCAGTACTTCTCTTAGCATGACATCCTCCAGAGGAACATAAAGACAGTGTCAGCATTTATTCTGATTTCTAACCTGGACCTGTATTGAAGAGTGCCATTCCTGTGAACCACACAGACTAAGGTAAAGGTATTTGATTATCTTACTGACAGCTTGAGGCAACATCCTATAGCAGTGAGCATGTCCAGCAGGTTTCAATAGGAATGAAAACAAGCACAAGTCATGCAGGATCTATGAGACCAGCTTACTCTCATTAAGTAGGGTATCTCCTTGTGATGCCTCCCTCTGCCTAAGTTAACAAAGCAAATTGCATCAAACTCCAGCATGCACTGCACATCTGGGAGTGAATTTTCCAGGACAAAAGCTATTCAGTCACCCAGAGTTCAGTGACGTGACCTTTCTCAGAGCAATCCACAAAGAGATTGGCACTTCTAGAATTATGTGATTTTGACAACATCTGGAGTTCAATTGTCTCTGATAAAACAGATCTTTTACTTCTGCTGATCACAAATTCCTCCCCATGTTCACCATTCTAAATACTGTTTAAAGTAGTATTCAGCCAAGAAATGAACATAAATTTGCTTGGAAACTGTTCCAAAGAATCTGCTATGTGAACTTCAGAATGTTTTGCTACTTTACTTGCTCTTGACAAGCTCTGAAACCCATCCAGATCTCTGGTTGGGATGGAATCTCTTTTGCATTTTTTCTATTGGCCCAAGTGATATGAGGACCATCCCAGTGAAGCACTGATAGTGTAGGAGGAAGAAAAAAGGTAAAAGAAGAGTCTGTCTGTTTTTCCCTTGCTGTTACTCTAACAAGGAAAGAGTAATGTGGCAACCTACACTCCCAAATTGTGCTAAATCTGGACCATATTCTGATCTCTTATGGCTGTTGCAAAATATATCAAAAGATAAGTTAGGTTAGAATAATGATACTAAGTAACACCACGATCACAAAGCCTTTGCTGGGCTCTTGTGGCTTGTGTAGACTCATAAATTCCTGCAGAGAGAATGCAGTGTGTTAAGAAGTCGATAGCATAACAGTTCATAATTCAATTTTCATTTGCTTTGCATTTTACTCTTTTAATAAGAGTGAAAAGCTAAAAGAAGCTCTCTTCTGGCACAGTATAAGAGGTTCACCAGCCATTTCTGGAGTGTTTCAGAGTTGAGGAACGTCAAAACTGGCACAAGAAATTAAAGCAGGAGAAGGAGGCATGACCAAAGTACATCTCCAGCAAACCTCAGCACCTAGGGCACTATTTCCACACAGGCCTGAGCAGGTGTGGGAACAGATGCCATTTGTGCCGGGTAGAGTGCTGAGATGTAAGATGACAGTTTTGCTGGGAAATAGAAGAGAGAAAAGGGAGTAGCAGGAGGCGTGGCGCGGTACTGAGCTCAGTCCTGACTCTGCACCCCAGCTCTGGCATCAGTACAGTCCTCTGGCCCTGTGCTCCCTGTCCTCCCATGCCCAGTACAATACCAGCCACATGTGAAACTACTGACTCACACCCATGGCCCAGAACAGTCTTGGTTTTACCTGTGTTTGGTTCTCCATGCAGCACTGCATGGTCATGTTCTTGTATAAAATCCTCTCTCTTAAGTGCTGCAGTTTCTTTCTGTCCTAGCTTTGCATGACGATCCACTGCCCATCTGAAAAATATATTTCTACTGCTACTAAGTACTTCTTATTAGTACTTCTTCCTCTTACTAACTTCTGCCCAGTATAAAACTTCCCTACCTTAAAAACAAACTGGACCAGGAAGAGGGCTGTTGGAAAAAACCAGTGATTTTAGATAAGCAACTGCATAACTAGCTGTAGCAAGGGCACAAAAGAGGGGTGAAAGCAAGCTTATAGGCAGCTTCTGCACTTGCCAGCCACAACAGACAGGTGTTTTGCCAGAGCTGAGAGCTCATAAGGGGACACTAAAGAGTTAAAAATATTTTCAGGGAAAGCCGGCTGATGAGAGAAGGAGAAAAGAGGAGGAGCAATTCTCTTGTGCAAAGATTTTCCAGAGCCTCCAGAGCTCAGTAAGCCCCAGGACGCTTTTCTTTTAGATGTTTTAATTTAGGTGGTTGGAATCTAAATAGATAATGGTTTACCCTAAATTGATGTATGGGGACAGAATATAACTTGTCATAGCAATCACAACTGCAACAAATGACTGAAATTCAACCCTCAGATTCAGCCTAATACTCAGCCCGAGAGTGAGTGAATCTTACAGTCATATTCAGAAACAAGCAGTTATTTGCTGTGAGTCATTAAAAATTTGAGATCTGACAAGGTACCAAAATAGCTCAGATATGTACCTATATGTGTCACACTTACTCATATCTTACCAGTTCCTGGTAGCCAGCCTTTCTCTTGTTTAATTTCATCTCATTACCCAAAGATATGCCCCTTGTGCATTTATTTTGTTAATGAAATGCTGGCTTTATTGGAATATCAGCTCTGTAGGGGTTGCCAGGACATATAAAAAAGAACAGCCATAAACTATGTTCATTATTATTGCAGTGCAATGCCAGGTCTGGTACTGCTTCCAAAAAGTAGGAAAGGGAGAACAGAATATAACATGTCCCTGACCTGTCCAGAGGGACAAAACAGAGAGCTTTTATTTTATTTGTTTCTACAGCGACTCAGTCTGTAGTAACTGGGTTGAAGTCCACTTAGAAACGAATAGAACAAAAGGTCTCCTGTTAGTGCTGGACATTTTCCCGCTTCAGATATCACCAGAAGGATTAAAAAAAAAAGGAAAAAGAAAAAGAAAAAAAGCCCTCTAACAGAATGCAGGAAACCACAAGCTTATGGGAATGTAGCAGCACTTTGGAAAGGAAAACACTGCCTCAGACTTTCATCTGCAGGGCTTGTGCTTTTTTTCCCGTTTTTCCTTACCTTCTTTTCATCTCCTTACAGCTAGAAGCATTTGCCAGGTCAACACACATCCTGGAGAAGAGGCTGGTGGGGAGAGCAGTTAAGTTGCAGGGGGCCATTGCCAGATCCCAGACAGAGAGGAAAAAAATTGGCTCATACAGATCACTGCAGTCTGCAAGGGGACTCCAGCATAGAGGGAAAGAACTTTGGTGCAGCTGGAACTTGCAGTAGTTACTCACTAGACTGAGGGTCCCAGCAGGGTCAGAACCCTGGATCCTACAAGAGGGGAAAGGGGCTTTTTAATGTTTCTTGTTTGGTATGTCTAGTCTTTTTTTTTTTTTCCTTCTTTTTTTAGCTTAATGGCATCTAAGTAACAAATTACATAATGTTCTCTAAGACTATAATAAATAGCTGAAATGCTTTCTGTATTCCATTCTAAGTATTGTTATGACATGCCTATATTTTCATCATAAAGAAAACATTCTCCAGCAAACATTCACTGCATTTCATTAATTTTCACTTCAACTTCTTCCTAAGGAATGTGAACCAGCAGTAACAGAGAAAAAATGTTGAAATTTTATTTTGCATGTAAGAATGATCACTTTATTGAATCTTCCAAAACTTCACAATCCCCATAACTCCCAAATCTGAGGAAAATTGCAGCTGTCTAAAATGAAACAGGAAATTGAAATGAAATATTATTTCTTGCTTATAGCTTTAGCTATTATTATGATCCTGTTTAGTACCAAAGCCCATGTTAATTTTTGTTAAGTGAGCTTTATGTTGACCTAGATCAGGGAAACAGCTTGGTAAAAGGTGTATTGTTTGGTGTAAGGGAAGAATGGGAATGCATAGCCAGAGCTGTACCATATAAATCAACTGTTATTTTAATTTCAAATTATTCAGAACCATAATCTCCAGTGGTAAGCTTTTGAGTGACTTGACCAGGACTACATTGCACATAAGTAGATACTTTATTTAGTTAGCTAACTGACTCCATGCTGAGTTAGAGAAGTTTGTCTTTTGTGTTCATAGTTAATAGGTAAAAAAAGTCGACCCTGCCATGCCTATTTCACTGAGAACTGATGACACCAAGCAGAAAATTCAGTCTTTAAAACAAATTTCCGTTGTTAATACTATATGAATCAGTTCCTTGTAGTAGTTGGTAATGTGTTATATACAAGGTCTCCTCTCCAGGTCATTTGGGCTGGTTTCCATATAAGAGAAAAGAATAAAAAATTAAATGACTGGTTTTCATTCAATGTGAAGCGAGTTATTCCAGAACCTGGTGGACAAATTGTCTGCTGAAAAGCATCTGAATTTTGCTTCTTAATCAGCATTTTAATTAAAATAATAAAGTTCAAATACTATGTTTTCTTATACAAACTCTCCTGCCTTAGCCCTCTCTAGGCTGAAGAATTTGAGCTCTCCCAGCCTTTCTTATATGCCAGCCCCTAACCATTTTAAGGTCCACCATTGGACTTCACTTCAGCTTGCAAATGTCTTTCTTGCAGTGTATGCAGTGAGCTGGGCACAATAGCCCAGTCTTTGTTGACTAACACATGGTTAAAGGCTATTTTGCCCTTAGTGTGATCACAGCTGGTCACAGTTGAAAGCATATTTCAAAACCTTGTCCAGAGGTAGAAAATTAAGCCTGACTAGCCAGGGTGTTTTAAAACTCATTTGGGACTACTTACACTGAAAAATTCCAACATCTTACAACATGTGCTAACTAACACACTATTTAGCACTTAGATAAGAAGTGTGACTCTTCCTATCTGGATAGTTTAAAGTCCAAATCTTAGGAGTCATTATAATTTAAATATAACAATTAATGTAGCATCATCCCAGTGAACAGGTGCTCTAACACAAAACCATCCATATTCTAGTGTATATGTGCTGACTTGGAGCATGTTTGGTAGCTAGTCCAGTTTATTACATGATCAATTTCATCTTTATGCATCAACCATCCAGTAGGAAATGGAGACATGCTGCTGGTTCATAAGGGAGAAGGCTTGCACAGCTCTGGCTAACAGGGGGTAACTGGAGCACATCATTCTCTGCTGTGTCACTGTAAAGGCATTGCATTGCCACATGCAGAAAGCCATTCATTGCTTTTAGAGGTTCAAATTGTCCTTGATAACCAGCACTACCAATACCAGTGTTCACAGGAAGCAGGGAATGGAGCAATTCCCTGAAATTTGTTTAAGGTTCAGAGCTTTTAACTCCACCTTCCTGAGCCGAAAGAGAAGCGTTTTTTCTCCACTCCATCTTGTACAGCTCTCTGGAAAACTTCAGCTTGGCCCACGCCCTCCTCAGCCCCTGAACTTTGTAATTTTTCAGCTGCCAGAATCACTAACTGCCCAGTTTTATGTAACTCCAAGTATCTGCAGTGGAGCTGGAGAATACATACATGGAGGAGGTTTTGTGGCTTTGAAGCTATGCCCAGAAGTTTGCTTTTTTTTTTTTTTTGGTGGGAGGGGGAAGAAGAGGAATGCAGTAGGGGTATACATAGGACTTTTCAAAATAGAATGGAAATTCTGTCTGCTGTGAGCTTTGCTTTTGAAATCCCCCTTTTTTTTTGAAGGGGTCTGAAACACATTTCAGGAGGAGGGGCTTGCTCTTATATTTGATAAGTGTAAACACATCCATAATAATTTTTAGAGGTTTCAGTTCTTTGTGTTGCCTGTTGCTCAGAAAGCCAAATCCAACTTGTTAAAGCTATTGTCAAAGTCTGTATAGCCAAAAGGGACCAGCGATTTTCCCCAACCCCAACTAGCAGATTCCCAGATGAATATGCCGTGCCTGAGTTTCTGCAGCCAAGCAAAGCAAACAGTCATGCAGCTTTTGTGGCACTTGAAGCTTTTTATTCCAGTACCACAGAAAAAATGGCAAACACTCAGAGAAGTCAGGCAGGGAAGGGAGGCTGCATTTCCAGAATCTGTAACCCCCTTTTCCCTCACTCCCTTTCAAATTGTTTGCAAACCCTGAGTCAATTTTTGTGTTGGCCATTTCAAACTAAATACGTTGTGGTGGTGATGGTCTGTTTGTGTGTGTGTGTGTGTGTGTGTGTGTGTGTGTGTGTGTGAAAGGCAGCAAATTGCAAGAATGAGGCTTCAGCACTGTAGTAACAAAACAGCAAATAGCCTATGCAGCCAGGGACAACCCTGCAATAAGCTAGTGTATCCAGAGCTTTAATCACAAGTGACCTCGCAATAACAAATCAGTGTATGCCTGTGGGTGTGGGAAAGAGATGAGCAGAAGTGAAAGAGATACATTCCCAGAAAGGCAGAGAAAGAGAACAGAAATATTGAGGTGTGGAGGAGGTAAACAGGAGGAGCATCTACTTTGATTGTGTTGTTTGTGCATGTACATTCTAAACAGTTGAAGTTGAAGCTTTCTTCCTGTTTCCTACAACATGTGGAATTTCATGCATTTGCCAAATGTTGAAACAGGAGCAAAAATCAGCATCAGTTCCTCTTGAAACACAATTAAAGCTGCATGAAAACAGCAAACTGTTAATAAACACAACGTCCAAGTCAGAGTTGTTATCTGCAAGCTAGATGTGGTAGTAGTGAGGAGCCAGAGGTAGGATGTCATAGGGGGATGAAAGTAAATCAAAAACAAAATGGAAGTTTACAGAAGTAAATTGTCAATAAGGTTAGTTTTAAAGGGATGTGGTTAAAGAGAAATATAAAACTGTGCATGTGTTAATGAGATGTGTTAATGAATTGCAGTCTCTCCAGTGACAGAATCAAGTAAAATTGGAGATGTGGAGGTATAATTCTCTTGCCATGTAACTGAAAGGTCATCTCACAGCTTGCAGGACTACCTTCTTGGATGTAAATAAAATGGAGCTTTGGTTAGGACTGCTGTGTGTCTCCCAGGGACAAGGAGTGGCTGAAATAGCAAGAGAAGAGTGGACATGCGTACAAATGGAGTGATTCATGACTGTGTGTATCCTCTGTCCAGGGGAGAGACAAATAAGTCAATGCAAACAGAACTGCTGCTTCGCAATCCTTAGTGAGATTTTCTTCCTTTAACCCCTTTGGGGCCATGTTGGTGCACAGCCTGTGTGCTGGAGGCTGAATTGGTTCCCAAGTGCACTTAGTATTTAAAGATATTAATAATTTAGGGCTGTCTGCCACAGCTTCATTTGATGTGATTGGGGCTTCTGACCTCCCCAGGATCTAATTCCCGAAAAGCAAGGAAGGGACTGGAGAGCACAAGGACAAGGCACAGAGAGTGCTGAGCTGTAGAACACCATACTTGTCCAGGTATGACTATGGACTCCAGGGAGAGCCTTCCAAAGGGACTGAGATTAGTGTTTGGCAAGGACAAAAGTTACTTTACTGCTGTCCACTTTTTTATCAGACGTCTTCACCATGTTGCTGTTGTGGAGCCAGAGTGGTTAGGGGTCAGAACAAATATTCTGCTTGCTTCCCATATCTTCTCCTGGCTTTTAAGGAGGTCGATGAGTTGTTGGGTATCTGCCATGTAAACAAGCCTGCATGTAAACAGGGTGCTGTCTGGTGTGTCCTTAGCCAGTGCCAGGCTCAGAGGGCAATAGAACCAACTCAGAAGGCTCTAATAGAGGTAACAACAATGCTGGAGTTTACAGCAAAGGTCAGGGACAAGAGAGCAGCCCATCTTTGGGGAAGGCCATAAATTGTTGCAAGTTCAAACTGGGGAAAGGAGCAAATGGCTGTATTTGTTTTCTCCTTTTCTTCCAGGGCTGACTTGGGAGGCTGAGTGATTAAAGTCACTATATACTGAACCTTACACATTCCAGACAGCGTACTGATCAAAGCTGTCCAGAGACATTGGTTGTGTAGAACTGGGAAGTAGTGCCCTGTGTGTGTTGTCACATTAAAGGCTTTTTTCTCCTAAATCAAATTTGGGCAGTGTACTGGCACAGGACTCCTTCCCTCTCCACCCTGCCCAGGCCAGCTGGTTCATGGCTCTAGAGTTTGGCAGATATGTTTCAGCCTGGATGCATATCAACAATGTCCACCCTCTCTTGAAATTCTTATTTTTACTTGAACTGCTGTTGAAAGAGTAGAGTTATTTGTGCAGAGGATGAGGAGAACTGGAAAGATAGAGGAGGTCAATAAGTGCAGCTTTGAGCACACGTGCAGAACTCCTCCATGGAGGGTGGCAGGAATGACAGAAATGACAAGAGCAGTGGGTTTGTCGTGTGGTGCTGATAAGAGGCAGAGGGCCAGAGCCTCTCCTTGAAATTGCACAGGAGAGACGAGCCCAGGCTCCTTCTTACTCCCCAGTGTGGGATAGCTGAGAGGTCGGTCCTGGCGAGGCACATCATTACCCTATACTTTCAAGGCCAAAGTTGCCCAATGTCCCCTGTGACCTGGGAGAGGTCCATGCACAGTGGAGGGCAGTCTGTGCACCCAAAGGCTCCCAGTTTCCACTACTGCCAAGTGAAGGAAGCCAAAACTGGCTTTGCTTTATGGTGCCAGGATGCAGCTCAGAGGATGTGCATATATTTTTCTAAGCTATGCAAATTGACACAGCAAACAGTCCCAGCATGGGAGGAAAAGGTAAAACATAGTGACCTCATTTCAACAAAAAAAAAAACTCGTCCATCATGCAGAGGTTAGTTAAAAGCATGGTGATTAAATATGTGCCAGCAAATAGCTTCAAATCTTAAGTCACCCGTGCCCAAAAAAAGCAGTGCCTGTGCCTGTTTGGAGGAAAAGATAGTGCTCCATGGTTTTTTCTTTCACTCTGTGCAGCCTCTGAGTCCTCTACAGCCAACTTGCTTCTTTGGCCTTTCTTACCAGAGGCAAAGAGTTAATTTCAGGAAAAAGGAGAATTTTTCTCTCTTTGGATGATAAAAATTGTAAGGGAAAATCCCAGTCTGCTTGGCCACATTTGGAATGAAGTTGTTAAGTGTCAGCTTTGCACCCTGAAAATTAGCACTCTGATAACCACGACCTGTAGTAGCTCAAGTGGAAAGGTGATTTCCAAATCTGCAGGTAGCACATTTTTGTGAAATTTAGCAGTTGCTCTCAGATAAGTGTTTTGTCAATTTCCTTTTTAATTCCCATATCCTTATTTTTATTTTGTTTCTGTTTTTCTTTCTGCTAAAGATGAAGTAACAAATTCAGAGCTTTAACTTTTGTGAGTGTCAGACGCATTCAGATCTCTAATTGGATTAATGCAGCAAAATAACATGTTAAATCAAAACACACACAAACCAAAACATTCCTGTTTTCTAAGAAAGTTTGGTTCCAGATTCAAACATATTTAAATTAAAATCTTCTTTCTGCTACTAGCCAGAAACCATGGTGAGATAAATGAAATCATATGTGGGGTAAAAGGAGGCAGAAAAATTCTCAGTGTAACAATGTTTCTTTGGCTGCCCTGTCAGGGAAGGAAGGAAAGGACTATTTCTGTCCACTCTGGTTTGCAACTGGCCAGGTACACTAACTTGTTTTGTTTTCTTCTGAATGAGTTGACTTCTGCAGGAAACAGACTACTGGCATGGTCTGGCACAAGAAGCCTGTGTTATTGTCTGCCTGGCCTCTCTTACTGGGCAGCTCCAACATGGCTTTCAGCAAAAATGCTGCCTGCCTTCAGTGTCTTGTGCTCAGTTACTAGCAATGATGAGCTTGTGTAGGAGCTGTTAGGAAGGCCTCAAGTCTCACTGTGACTAAAGTCTCACAAGATTGTGAAAAGCAGATTGTATGACAGGGTGATGACAAGGCCAAAGAATGGGCCTGATGGAAGGAATAGGTGACAGGGGGGAGGGAGAATGGATCTACTATGTGCTTATCCTGCACAATGTCATGTAATCACAAAATTCCATGAGGGAGAATTAAATTCCAGTTATTTGTGTTTCAGTGAAAAGGAAAGTGAAAATCTGGTGACAGAGAGGAGAAAGTTCCACGTGTTGGAGTGGAGTTGAAAGCAATATATAGATGATTCCTGTCTGAGTCCTTGGTTTGTGTATGGGGTGGTACAAACCACTCGGACCCCACTAGTTCCCCCAGCACCTTCTCAGGGTCACAACAAGCCTCAAGAGTGCCAGAAGTGCACCTTCAGCCTGAGTGGACAAGCATGGTGGTCTTTATCCCTGTTACAACATGGATACAGCAACACTTGAGACTCGGAGTCACACAGTGGGTCTGGTTGTCTCTTTTGACTATTGTACAGGGCTGTGACTCCATCAACAGTAAAAGATTCACTCTGACTTGTGACTGTGTGTGAAAGAGGGGTTAACCCAAGGAAGTTCATAGCAGAGCAGAGCTGAGGACTTCCAATGGCCTGGTGCAAATTTGTGTTGTGGCATTGCATTGTTTCTTTCATGTTTTTTTCATCTGTATTGGAAAAGGTGCACCCACACTTTGTAGTGAGCAAAACCCTGACGCTGGCACCTTCTTTCTCCCTCTCTCTCTCTCTCTCTCTCTCTCTCTCTGGGCACACATTCTCATTGCACGAGAAACCACGAGCACAGTGAGGCTGCACTTTTGCAAACAGAACAGCACACAGTCACACCAGCAGGGACAAAGCGCAGAGCCCTTTCCTCCTCCTGCTCCCGCTCCCGGGACAGACGCCATCAGCTGTCTGTTGCTGCAGGTTACCATGAGCCTTGTCCCTGGGTCTCCCAAAGTGCATCTTAAGTTTCTGGCAGCCGGGCTTGGAGGACCCAGAAACAGACCTTCTGCCTGCTTTGGCAGCTCCGCATCGTGCCTGCCTAGTGCTGACCTTCCATGCCCTCCGGCCTCTGCCCTTGCCTCCTGACCTGTGGGATTATTCCTGCTGTGCCTTCTCCAGGAGAAGGCCCCTCAGCTGCTGCTGTAGTATCAAGGGTGACTGTGAGAGGGGAAAGAAGAAAACCCCCTCCGATGACTTGCTTTTGTGGTGGGCAGAAATCAACACCCTGGACACACTGCTGAAGTGCCATTGGAGAAGTGAACCCCTGTTATCCCTCTGTGCACTGACCTCCCACAGGCCACTATTTTCCCCCCACAGCATGCTCACCTGCCCTTGTTTCCAGCCATGAGGGCCCTTAGGATACCAAATTCTGCCCATCCCACCCTGTTTTCTAGTTTTGGTCTGAAGTACAAGACTGGAGTTGGGATTTTAGCTGGAGTTTATCCTTGCCCAATCCTCACCTCTTGAAGGGCTGGCTGCCAGTAATGGGACGAGCCGCTTCCTTGGTTACTGCACCACAAGCCACAGGTGCTGGAAGGGGGAAGCAGGGGGGATTTTTGTTTGTTTGTTTGCTTTTCCCTGAACCGTGAAGCTCTGGGCAGTGCTGAAGGCAGGATACAAGACCTGATGGACAGGATCTGGTTTTAGCCCATTCTCCCTCCCCTCTCCCGGAGGAGTGGGCTCGTGGCCCCAGCAGTCTTTCAGGCCCTGCCAGTGGGGGAGTGAGAACTCAGCCCACAGATTGCATCAGGAGTCTTTTTTCTGGTCATGCTGGTTGGTTATAATGAGAAAATACTCCAAATTCCTAGTGAAAAATCCTTTCTTCCTTTCATTATTACTGGGCCAGACAAGCTAAGCTAGCACTGGAGCCCTGAATGGTGGCTGGCTAGTGGTGCACACGGTGGTGCCAGAGTGGGAGGCAGGGCTCCTGAATCCTCATCCCAGCATAGCTGGGTGGTTTTTTATATAAACCCCAAAAAATCAGCTAACTCATTGTACATTCTGTCTGAACATATCTGGGCATGAAACAGGATCAGTGATACAATCCTGAGTGTTGTTTAAAAGCTCAGTTAGCTTAGTCAGTAAAAAAGACCTCGCAGTGAAAGATACTTAAACACAAAGTGGTGGGACTGTCTCAGATTTCATTTCTGACCAAAGCTGCTTTCAGATGCAGGAGAAAGTACCTTAAAAACATCATATTTTACAGAAATTTAACTTATGTTCTAGACAGTAGGTTGGATCCAAAACAGATGAAGACTTCGATTTGGGGTGTCTTGCCTCACCACTGAGGCATTTGTAGTGAGGTGTGACTGGAGGTAGTCAGGAATGCAAGTTTTTCTGGAGAATGTACTGGTTAAATCTTATTGGTGGACTGTGAAATGTAAATGAATGAATATTTAGGAAAGATTTTATGATTTTTCAGCTGGAAACCTGAATATATGCTCACTGGTTAATAGACTTGTCATTGAGGCATGAAGACAACCTGTCTAGTCCTCACAGCCACTGAACTGAGGAGATTTATCTTCATTTATGTCTGACTTGATTATCTTTGCTTATTTCTTGGCATTTTTTAAATACGTTTTTTTTTTCTTTTTTTGTGATTTAGATTATCATGTTAACTCCTGGGAACTCTGAGAAATAGGTTTTTTTCTTCTTAGGAGAGGGACATTAAATTTCTTACACAATTGGTTTGATCAATATGAAATCAACAGCAACACTAAAATACTCATTCTCACTGTAGGTGCACTTCATTTGTGGGGGTTTTACTTCAAAGCATAATGAAGAATAGGATCCAGGATTTATGTATATACTATGTTGCCAGTTTCTGTCCTATTATGTAGAGATAATCTTCAATTCCTTCCCTGTATGTTTCTCATTGTCCTTTTTATTTTTTGTTTCAAATCACAATTTTTCCATGCTTTTCTTTAGCCTTCTCTAAATATTTTTAAAATACTCATTAGCTTCTTAATAATCCTCTTAGATATGTAAATGTCTTTTAACAGTAAAACTTTTAACAGTAAAATCTTCTCAAGGTGGGAAAAATGAGGTACAGAATATTAAAAAATATAATTACTTAATGAACTCAAACATGCTTCAAAACTTCTAAGTAACTTTTCTTGTCAGCCTTTGAGCATTCTTTAAATGAAAAACATCAACTTTGTGATGGTGGGCAAGGGGCAGATACTGAGCATAGTAATTTTGGAGGAAATCCCTGGAAATTCCAAATACCCATCACAGCTCCAGATGGCCTGGAGCTATGATGGTATAAAAATCAGTATTTCCACTGATTTTTGACATGGTTTTGAGACATTTCCAGATGTCTTGATTGGAAAAGGTGCTGCTAAAGGCTGAAGCTTGGATCACCACTATAAAGATATAAGAACATCATGGAAAAAAATCCTATCCTTCTTTCTTTTGGTGCTTATGTAGCCCCTATCAAAATAGTATCTGAGCATCTCATATGTATTTAAAAATAGAAATAACAGTAACAAACCTTCTGTCTCTCTTTTCTTCCCAGTCTGTAAATGAAATAGCTTCATTTGTTCAAAGGACATTTTCCTTGTGGGTTCTAAATATTTAGCTGTGGTTTTCCACAGTTTATCTACTGTTCCATTACTCCACTGAGAGGAGGAAAGAAAGATGTCATTTCCATTATTTCGTAGAACTCAAAAAGTCACAGGGTTATTTGTTCCCTCTACTGATTCTCATGTAGAACATAACCAACAGCATTCCCAGAGTTATGCATTCATGACTTTATTGATGCATAACCAGGGATGTTTTGGCAGGATTCAGTGTTGTGTAAGCCACATCACATGTGATGTTAGAGGGAGGCTGTTATATAGGAGGGCTGTATATGTTAATTGCAGCCATACACAGGATGGGTCTGGAGGTTTAATATTTAACTGTAGAATATGTTTGAGAAATCATTATATTCCCTTATTAATACTCTGTGAACTTGATAAAGTAACATTATATTACACAAGGGTCATTTTTCTCTGTTCTGTCTCTCTTTCTGGACTCAATGTAAAGCACACTGTTTTAATAATCAGCTTGATTTTTCATTCAAATTTCTGCTTTCTCCTTTGAGATAACGGTACAGTTCCATGTTTTCCACATTAATATTGTTTAAAAAGCAGTGTAGAGGATTGCAAAGGAGTTTCCTGAAGCTACTGAAATTTATGGCCTTCTGTGGCCTTAGCTCTTCTCCTGAGGGAGTTTTGAAGGTTCATCCCTTTAACATATCAAATTTTTTATAGTTATCTCCCTGAAAAAATCTGGAGGCCTTAAACTGAACAGGTCACTTGTGCCAAGAGAGGTGGCTTGTGACTAACTAACCAAGATTCTGCATAGCATGTGAAATCAAAACTCTTCAAATCCCAAATGCAGTACCTACTGAAAGTAAAGCTTGAGGCCATAAAAGTGCACATCACACGGTGGTTCCGGTCCTCAGCGTTGTACATTCATGTGTCCGAGGCCTTGACTAGAATGGGGCCACATTTCCTTAAGTCACTGTGTAGACCAGCTTTTTTTGACTGTCATGGTTGTTCCCATATCCTGCTTCAAGAGATCTTGATGCTCTGTGCCACTGTGACAGAAGTCTGTTCTTTGAACACAGGATGATAATTGCTGGTGTTGCTAAATTTCACCTCTTCTGGCAGCATCACCTCTGTTTTACTGTGGTTGCCTGAGCAGCAGGGCTTTTCTTTGGCTCTTTTTGTTCTGAGCTGAGGAATTCAGATGTCTGGGATACGGTGCTATCTGCTGTAAAAGTGAAGGCAGTATGTAGTTAGGTGTCATAAATGCTCTCCTGGCATCCAAGGGTGCCATCTCTCACACATTTGTACATGTCTTGTGGTATGGGAAAGATAACTGAGCCATGTGGGCCTCTGTGGTTGCAGAAGTGTGTTAGTGTGTCATGACCCTTTGGGAAGAGAAGGAATGTGAGATGAGTCTTGGTCTTTTACATTCACATACAGCTGAGTGTTAAAGAGAGGCAGCAGCATTTTGTGATCATTACAGCTAAAGATTACTGAGAAATGCTATTATCTGAGTACTTTCCACCCCTTTCCTCATAGTAAAAAAAAATTTTCTGTACTAAAAAATATTTCTTTCAGAAGTGTCACATTATTTCCAAGTTGCACAATCTAACAGTAGGAAAAAGTAATTATGAATAACACAGAAACAGTCCTGTTTCAGAAATAGGATGCAGCTATGTGTCTGAATGTATCATCTGCAGTACACTTTATGAAACATTGACTTTCCCGTAAGAACCTCTGTGATGCTTCCAGTTCCCTTTTACCCCTAAAAATGTAACATTTTCTTCTGCTGCCCAAAGAAGGATCTCACAGCTAATAATAATTTTAAAGACCTATCAGTGTTTAAGTGGAAACTTCAAAAGTGCTTTTCTTTTGTAAGTTAGTTCTGCCAATATGGCAATTTTACTGTCATTCTTTATGAAATGAAAATACCTATAGTTTGGAAACAGGACATCTTGCCTGTCTCTGTGCTTGTGCTATCTAATCATGCAATTTTTTATTTGAGAAATGATTCTCCCTCTTCTTTACAAATTCAAGCACATACAAATATTCCAGCAAGAGTCTGCCTGCTCATGTGTACAAAATGTAGTATTCCCATCACTGTTTCCCTAAGTCCTTTATTTATGCCCATCCATCTTGGGATCTATTTTGGAATCATTCCCACTATGGTAAGAACCTTTAAATGACTTAAGGAGATTTAGGTCAGTGGCTTAGTTTGCCTTTATTCTGGCCTAATTCTCCCTCATCTTGCCCCAGCCTTATCTGCTATTGTGTACACTTTTGCCACCATTGCAATAACCTTCACCTTCTTTTACCTTCCTTTCTCTCTGCCCATCTAATTCCAGACACCCAGCACTTCCTCTCTACCTACAGGGAAAATTCTGCTCTTTTAAGTAGTTGGAGTATGGGAGTAGAAATTTCATGAGTAATAAACCTGACACCCAAATATTGGTCAAGATGCTTTAACTTTAGTCTCTTGATTGTTCCCCTGGGTGACTAAGCAGGAAAAATAATTTCTGGTTAAATGTAGGCTTAATTAGATGTTGGTCTATGAGCTACTAACATTAAAAATACAGGCAACAATATGGGTGCTGGGGAGTTTAACCACAAATATCTCTTTCAGTGCCTCTCTTTTTCTTTTAACTTAATTAAGAGACGTTAATCTTCTAACTTTATAACTTAATAGTTCTACAGCTTAAAGTTTGTGAAAGACACCACAGCAGATGTTCTGAAAATATAATTGTGTATTATTAAAATTATGGCTAAAAAATTTACTTTTTGCATTAGCAGAACAGAAAAGTAAGAATACTTTGCCCTTCTCAACCACTTGGCACTAAGCACCCAAGCCCTGCAGTTTAGGCCCTGGTCCTTTACTCCATCCGTGTTCCTCACATCACACGAATGAGAGGTTCTTTTGCCTGGATGCACGGAACATTGCCTAGTTACAGGCAACACATTTTAGCCATAGCTCTCCAAGAACTTCACCAAGAAGAGCACATGCAATGATCCTCATTTTGTGGTAGACACCATGTAATACAGTGTAGGATGTAGCATTAGCCAGCGGCTCCCTTCTCCCTGGTCGAACAAGGGGGAGCTTTAATAGCAGTCTCTGCATCCTCCATTTTACAATATGGAAAGGCAATGGTAGTGGTCCTTTAAACAGCCTCTTTATATTCACTGCTTAAATCAAGGGAGATGCAGAAGGCTATAGCATGAGTAAGGTGAGAATGAGTTTTCTAATTCTTTCATGCTTAATAACTTCTACTGTTTATAGCAACAGAAATAAGTGTACTTACACATTGCCAAGCAGTTGCCCACAGCACATGCTCAACCTTTCATGACTGGAGTTGCATGCATGTATAAGACAGCAGAAGTGAAACCACTCTGAGTCCCTTTAGGATTTATAAATGAGAGAGGACTTAAAGAGTTAAGAAAAACCCTCTGCATATACCTGGTATATAAAACTGTCATGTAATCAAATGGAAGGAATGCACTCCACTGTGTACATTAGCAAACACTCCATGCAAGCGGCTGGCAGAGGTTCAGGGTTTTCAGTGCTGCCTTGCATTACAAAGCCCTTCTTTGTTCTCTCGGCTCTGTTTTAAATATCTGATGACTATTCCACACCATGTTAGTGCCAAATCCCCAGCTTCACTGCAAACTCTTTACAACAGCATATTGTGGGCAGATTGGATGGGGACGGGCTGGTAGAATGTGGGTATCTCCCCTTTCTTTGCTTCTCAGGCAAGTACTCTCACCAGCTCTGCCATCTCCCTGTAATTTCTGTGGCCCCTTGTGCAGCCACCTGGATAGTGTTCAAAGCCAGAAGAAATCACTAGGGTATGCAGAATTTGAGCTTGGATCCTCTGACATGGCAACGGCACTCCGCAAATGTACATCAGGATGGGTGTAGTCGAGGTTCAGCCAAGGAAGAGCAAATGAATCAAAGAGTGTTCTTGCAACAAATATTTTTGTTGAAACTTGTTGTGCCTATACTGTTTTTGGCTGGATCTTGCCTGAGCTTGCTAGCCAAGGGGGGATTGGCTTTGAAAAAAATTAGATGAAAGATTTCCTATGAACATGCACACAGAAAGACAGGAAGCGATGCTGATGACTGAAGAGCTGGTGATGTTCTTTCTTGATTTGGAATTAAAGCACTTCCCTGGAAGGATGTTAACACAGCAGCACAAATCTCAGCCTCTTACATTAGATGATGTGTTAAACCAGGGCCTCATATCCTCGTGCTAGTTAAGGATGCTTTTTCCTAAGACTTTTACTTATATTTTAGTTAGAAAGATGATGTTCTAGCTTTCTGTACAAGGCACATACATGGCATTGTTTTAACTGCTACATTGATGCTCATGCTGTTCAAGAGCTGCTTTTTCATTCCAAGGAAAAAATCTTGCTTGAGTACATGACGATGTACAATAATAATATGCATCTTCTTCTTCATCTTAAACCTACTAGTTCTTTTCATGAAGAATAGGTCTGGTTTGCTGGATAAATGTAGAGTCAGTGTTGTTTCCTGCAACGTTTTGGGTATTCTATGCATAGACTCTGGACAGGAAATAAACAGTAAGTTTCTTGAGCTAAGAGGAGATTTTATACAATATTATTTCAGTGGTGCTGCCCACTTTTGGCAACTAATGTGAAAAGAAGCTAAGCTGCACAGTTTCCCATTCTGTTACTTGTTTCCCTGAAGCTCCTTGGCATCCAGTACTGCTGTGCTGGAAACTCAGCTATGCAGTGGATGGCTCTAGTATGTTCTAAAATAAACAAACCTGTTTAAATTCAAATTTCTTAATTTCACATGCAAATATTTTATGGTAGACTCAGTAAGAAACCCTTTCTAAAGCAAAACCTATTTATTAAGGGCCACTTAAAGATGCATTGTAACACTTTTGCTTAATCACTTAAAATCCACAAAAGCTAGGATCATTGAAATTAAGGTTTACAACAGTGCAGAAGCCTTGCAAGGCTGTATTTGCCACTAAAGCAATTGTATAATCATGTAATGGATTGCATATCAGAATTCTTCAGGGGGCTTGCAATGTCTGCTTAGGTTGTGCAGGTGCAGACATTCTTGTCTTTGCCATGTTTGCTTCCCTAGTACAGGATTGAGTACAAATAGGAATGAATATCCCCATGGTAAAGTATTAATATATGGTAAGAGGGTATTATTGTCATCTTGCTCAGAAGGGCTATAACGAAAGCGTTGAAGGAGTCTCTTGGTGAAGTCATCTCCTATAGAAGTCTATACCAGAGTCAGAAATTGAATCCACATGTTGTATGGTCCAGCCTTATTCAGTAAACTGTTGGCTCTTGGATTGCATACTATCTCCTGTCACATACAGTGCCCCAGGAAAGCTCACAAAAAAGACCCTGTTCCATTGGGCAGAGAGTGACCAGACAGTGAGTGTCTCACTTTTAAATCTGTAGCAGGGACTATGAACAGTGTACAGATCCCTTTTAAAGAAGAATAAGAAAAAATACCATGGGGCATTTTAAATGTTCTCCCAGAGTCTGGTGGAAACTCTGTATATGAGGGGGAACCAGTTAGCCTTTTATGATACTTCCAAGAGATTCCTGCTTCCTTTCCTTGCTGTGGCCTCTTTGCTGTCACATTGCAGAGATAGTCCTTGGGCAGCATGTAGCCATCCGCTCGGTCTTGGTCAGTTCACCACAGCTGAATGAGCAAAAGGTCCAAGAGGGATTGGCACTAGAGAAATCTTTTCCTTTGTGCGTTAGATTCTTTTTTTACAGGATTTTTCAGACTTTTTCCTCCCTCTTTCCACATCTCTACATGTCACTAGCTGCTTCTCCTCAGCCTCCTGCTCCAAAGCTGTTGCATGTACATAGCGCCCACCGAGCTGTTTCCACAGTGGTGCTCTAGCACATCTGGCAGGGAGGTACGAACTCTGTCATTTACTGTCATTTGGTTTCTAAGTCCATTTTAAGTGTGCTTGTATGGCAACTTTCACCATTTTAGCACAGAGAGAGAGTTATTTGGCTTTTCCAACTTCAACATTCACTGGAAGAGATCACAGAAAGTCAAAGTTTTGAGAGACAAAGCTAAGACCGGTACCTTGCCTTCAGGTGGTGCCTGTGCAGGCTGTCAGGAAAAAAGATAATGTCAGAAGTGGAAGGACTTAGGGAATGCTCCAGCTGTAAAATTCTCTCTGTAAATGCCTTTGTTCCTACAAGAAGCAAGTTGCTCTCTGGAGGAGGAATTCAGCTGGCATTAACCAAGGGAATCTACAAAGAACTGCACCAAAAAAGCAGGAGCCCAAGTAAAAAGAAGGCTGTGTGTTAAAGACCTAACTGTGTTTTGTTAGGAAAGGCTGAAGTAAGCTGTTTTCCTGGCAGCTATTGTTTGGTGGAGCTGAAAGAATAAGCCAGGTATTATGCCATTACTTTGAGATGGAACATTTGGGAGAGATTAAATATATGTGCTCACTCACAAAATACATTTGGGCCTTAACTCAAGAGTAAGGAGTTCAGCAATGAATGCAGAGCCAGAGCAACCAGGAGGGTCAAGAGGGATCCTTGACTCAACGTGATTTGAACTGAGCAAGGGGTTATCACTAGATGTAGAAGTTCTCTTTTTACTCCTAGTGAGGACTCTGCTTTCCCACAGCAAGAGCACAGGTCCCATTTACTCTCAGGCAGGTTGAATATCACGTGGGTTTTGCTTCCCTCACTGTTTTGGCTGTGTCTGTAAACAGCTTCTTGTTGCCATTCATAAAAAGATGCAATCCTGATGAAATCCTGCTGTATCTGTCTAGTACTGTACTGACAATGCAGTGTCATCTGCTTCCTTCCAAGCTAGAACCTCCCTCTTTGCTTTCAGACTTTTCACGCCACAGTGGCAGATGCTCTAGTAACTACACATCTCACATTCCAAATCTTCTGGCACCTAACATCTTGGGCTTTCCTGTGAGCTACTGCATATTTGGGCCAAATCCTTCAGTCCCAGGAGTTCCCACTTAAGTCAATCATTGCATAATGTGAGCACAGCCAGGCTCTCTCTTGTCTTTTCTCCAAATACCAAGAGCAGATCTTTTATGAACTGGTTTAAAATGAGCTGTGGATTGGAAGAAGAGCAAATGAATTAAAAATTCCTAATATGTACATGTAATGAAATAGCACCTCAGTGCTCCAACAAAGTACATCCCAACAAAGAGCCTGCCGAAGAAAAATTTCATTGCACTATTTAAAGTGAAAAGATCCTTCACTTCTTTCCAGTGTAAAATACATGCTTGGGAGATGTACTGTGTGAAGATTTGTTTTCTTTGACAGTATGACTGTACTGCACTGAGGAAGAAAAAGATTTCAAGTGGCTTTTCTCCACTTTGTTGGCAAGTCAGCCCCTGTATCTCCAAGGATAACAGGAGTGCCTGATACACTGAGCAGATGAGCCTTGAAGAATGTGAGGAAAGCTACTATACTGGGATCAATAGCATACTTTCTCCTTCTGTAGCATGCAAACATTTAACCTGACATAGACTAAAAATTCCTCATCTGGTTCTTCCTTTTTATTTCTCTTTAAAGAAGTTCTAAATATCTTTTCATGCTTGTGGGGAAGTCCATATGTGTATATTCCCTTGGAAAGTCCCATCTTTCTTTGTTTGGGAAATCAGAGGGAAATTTAGATGTAAGTTTTACATTGATTCTGTTTACATTTACCTGAAATATATACTGCAGTCAGAAAAAATAGGAGTTTTACCAGTGACATGTGAGTTACATACAGTGTGCTCCAGACCCTGCTAAGGGGACCTCAGCTCATTAACAGAGTATTTTTATGAGTTTTTAATGTTTATGGGCCTCTTACAGAAAAATGCTTCCAACAACAATCTGTGTTTAAATGTTTTGCTCTCCAAGATATGTATTTTCACAAAGAGAAAGAGTTGGGGAATGTATTCAATTGTTTCTTATTTTAACCAGGAGTACTTTCCATTTGATCAAAATTGGAAGGAAGCATCACCTGACAAATGAAACTAGAAGAGCTGATCTTCTGTTTCTGAGACATACTTTGCATACATAGTGCTAATGCACAGCTGAATCAAACATCGTTCATCTGTAGGAGCAGCAGAGCTGAAGGTCAAGGAACAGACTCTGCAGGTCTCTTCCCCCAGGGAACTTTTCATACCTGCTGTTTGGTGCAACCTAACCTATTACATGAGTGAGAATTTGCTCTTCTGATGATTGTTAATGATCTTCAAGGATTGCATTGTGTTGGTAGGGGTGATTTAGAAGGATTCAGAGTGAATATGAGAGGCAAAAAGCAGCCTTCATCCACTGCCATATGGTGGATGGTGCTGTTGGACTATGAAGGTGTCTTGATCTTTCTCCAGAACATCAATGATACAACTGCTCTCCAGTACTCATAGATAAATCAACAAAGAATATATATTTTCTTTTTCCTTTTGTATCTATTTTTAAGTAGATTTGAACCTGATGAAAAGTACTGGAGTAATTTCACTCTTCTATTCCAAAACCAAGATGAGTAGAAACCAGGGGAACACTGCACTGACACGAAGGGCAGGGCATGCCTTTTCAGAGAGCTGATACCTACTGAGATATAGTCTGGAGCAGACCTGGCTTATGATTTGCTTTTCTGTCACTGGAAACAAGAGGAGGGAAGGAAAGATTGTGCTGTTTTAGTTGGCAACAGGACAGCACACCAGCATTTGAAGAACTGACTGCAGTTACAAAAGAGAACTACTTAAGATGGTTGCATGGTATCACTTTTCATCTTCTCAAAAACTCAAAACACACAGAAAGTGAAGTCCAATATTAGCTTGGAATGATTTAGACAGATGAGGGCTCCTGGTAGTGAAAGAAAAACTGCACTCATTGTAGGGACACATTCATTTTAGGGGAGCTGCCTGAAATCCATGTAGTTTCAGCCAAGACTAATTTGGCCCTTGCCTCTAAGTCAGCTCATAGATGCACACAGTCTGTCATATATTTAGAAAACTTTTTACTTTACTAGAGAATTCCTCCAGATGTGTCAGTGAGTAGTTCTAATGTCTGCTCTACCTGTTCCTGCTAGGAACAAAACACTATACTGCTGACATCTCAGTGCATTCCATATGCAGTATTATTTTCATCTTGGGTTGGTTTGTTGGGTTTTTTTGCTGTTGCTGATATAGTATCATAGTGAACCTATATTTCTGGAGTTCAGAGGCAGTAGTGCTGACCTTCTGGCTTGGAAACCTACCCCAGTCTTACAACACAGTCTATAAAAGGGTGCTGTAGATGGCCTAAGAGGGAACACAAGGCAGTGATTCACTGGAGGAGTTGTGCTGCCATCCTGGACTGTGAAAGCGCAGCTGGGGTAGTTTAAGAGCAGCAGTCGGGTGCCAACAGGGAAGCCAGACTTTTATAATTCACACTACAGTCACCTATTGTTTTGTTTCTTGTTTTTTCAAGATATTTAGACATGTCTGGTGGGCAGAAAAGTGAAACACAGGGAGTGCCAGCTCCAGGCAGCCGTAACACTCCCAGGTACATGCAAACTTCCTCCTCACAGCTCTGTTCCAGCTATTTCACAACAAAAGTGTAGCTCCTGCCTGTGCTTTTGGTCCTGAATCTCATAACCAGAGCACCTTCAGTCTGGCCTGCACACATTTGGATAATTTTAGTGTGTAATCCCACATAGTAGTGCTGGATCACCTCAAGTTTAGTCAAGAGAGGCGAGGCCAAGATGTGTTTTAAAATGCAATTGAAAATCGGGCTTAATTAAACAGCGTTCTGCAATGATTTTATGATAGCAGCTGAAGGCTAACATAATCCTTCATGACTTTCATTTCAGCTGGGATTCTGGACAGAAATCAATAAATGGACATAAATACATAAATGACTTTTCACAGCTTCAAAAGGATGCTGTTAATGAAACCAAAATACTTAGTATTTGTTGGCTGAATAAACCCTAACAATTCTAATTCTCTGGCCTATTAAGGCATGTGAAAGTATAAAATGGCCTTAGGACAGTCAGCTACCCAGTAAAGAATTCTTCCTGCTTAGGGTTTCATTGGTGAGAACAGACAGCTGCCCATTCCCTCCCTTGTAGTTGTATGTAAGAAAACAATTCGAAATAAATCTGGGTATGCTTTGTCTTTTGCTGGATTAATACTTTGGGGTAGTCATGTTATGAATGATAGCTTGGCACCTCAGGGGCAAATATCTGCAAATAGCTTATCTTTGTGTGCCCTAGCTTCTCCTCTAATCCACAGTCAGAGAGAGTGGAGAAGCAATTTTTACTGTAGTAAAAACACATGAATGATTTCTGTTATTACAGAGCTCGTGCCAGTTTCACATAGATCCAGAATCTGACATTATGCTATCATAGAAGTCTAGGGACCCTCTTCTTCACTGGTATAATCCACAGGGAGGAATTTGGGCTGCATCATGTTTTATAGAATCTGAATACTGTCTGAATTCATGTGCCAAAAATTCCTTTTATAGCACCCAGGGTGACACCTTTCTTTCAGGTTCCAGACGGCCCAGAGCAGATTGTTTGCATAAAACTTAATGGGTGCACTTAGTTTCCCATGCTAAATAAAGGTAATCTAATGGTAAATGGTAAAATCACCTGCCTGACAATGGAGGTGGGAGTTATGTGGTGTTCTCGGGGACACAGATAGAGGAAAAAAGTTTTGGTTTGCTTTTTAAAAGCGTTCTAGATTGGTATCTTCAGCTTTCTGAATATAACCTACAGTTGGAGGCTCCTCTGCAGCCTCACCAAGTCCAGGCCCCAGTTGCATCTTGCTTCTTCTTATACAAAACTGAGATAGATTTTTATTTTAGAATTTACTGAGAAGGTGAAGTGATTAATGCAAACCTCTTGATACAACAACAGGTGTTTCTCCTTTGTGCTGCCAGTTGTTATCTTTCCCTTCATGAAGCTGGACTCTTTGGGGCTGGTAGTGATCAGCAGCATCAAATAACAGTAAAAAAATATGTTATCTCTGCAAGTATAAAAGTACTGTCCTTTTTTTATGCATCTGCACCTTCTGCATATTAGGAAACTGTCTGGCTGCTGCTCGTGAAAATTAGCAATGGGTGGAGATGAGCCACTGGTAAAAATGTTCTCCATTCAAGGGCAGACTAGGACAAGCAGTGTTTGGCACTGCTCAGAAACCAGAAGCAGGAATCTGCAAGGCTGCAGCAAAATCCTGTCTGGTGCCAGCACGTGCTACTGACATCCCTTAACAACAGCGGGTTTGCTTCCTGGCCTGCAGACGGGGTCAGCTATGCCAGAGTAAGGGCACTTTCTGCAGTCACTGTCAATACTATAAAGGCATGCTTTGGGAGTTTGTGTCAGGGAATGTTCTGCAGTTAGAAGGTGCTATGTCAGTGTAAGCAGGGATAAAGTTTGTAGCCACAGGCTAAGGCCAGGATTTCAGGTTACAGTTACTGCTGCCCTGTCTTCTCCTCTGCCTGTGCTCTCTGCTGTGTGAGCTATGATCATGTATCTGTGTGATTGTGTGTGAGCCACATCTGGGAACATTAGGGGTTTAGATGCTTTTCGTCTAATCAAGCTAATCCCTAAATCAGTTTGTTTCTTTTATTCACTGCCACAGCCATGAATAAAAGCTGTTGGAGGGGGTTGTGCTGCATCAAGGCTGGAGAGGTGCACCATGCGTGAATGTGTAAATTATGATTTTTGAAAAAGGAATATAAAAGAATAAATGTAAAAATATTGACTCCATGAGCTACTCATGTTTCATCCCTTCTGTCATTATGCTAGTTATACAGGTAGATTTCTGTTTTGAAAAATTAACAATATGCCAGTGATAATACACAGGAGATTCATAGACAATGTATTGAATTTCTAAAACTGCTGGTCCCAGCTTTTAGCAAAACCAGTGGGAGTTTTTAGGTATAGTGAGTGTACCTAATATTATATGAATACTTATTAGTAATTGTATTTATTGTTCTATTTTTGGAGAATCATGAACAAAGAAACAGCCAAATGCATTTTAACAAAGTGTTATATAATAATTTAAATATTTATAATAAGTAATTTTAAAATGTGTGAGAGTTAACTTTGTACTCACTTGTTTCTACACTTTTCACATCATTGCTGATTTTATAAAACTCATGGATGAGTCATGTTTTTAGCTTCATGACTGCTAGTATCTCTGTCATGAATGTAAGTGACGTGTTGATGGATCACATTACATTTTCATTCCTAGCTAAATAATACCAAATTGAGAGGTGAATACCTAATCCACTGGTTTCAACCTTGCTAATAAAGAGCCTGATGGAGTTAGAAGAATTGAACTGGAATTGTTTTACCATTACTTTTCTCCAAGTACAGGTCATAGGCAGTGCCTGGATAAACTAATCCTGCACTGTTTTGTCCAGCTCAGACTTACATATGTAAAGCAGGAGTGGTTTTTTGCCTTTTCCTCTGCAAAGAGTTTATGCTTTTTGAGCTTTTGCTGTGCAAACTGTCTGTGGGAAGTGTCTGCTCACACCTGGGGGAAATACACAAAGCAAAGTGCCTTTAATTGCTTCTGGAACAGTACAGAGAATTGTTTAGACTAGATTTACTTTTCTGATTTGTGCTTAGAGACAGAGCTGACCTCTGCCAAAACTACAAAGAGCACCCAGCTGAGGCTGTTAACATCTCTTAGGAAACTGTTCAGGAATGAGCCTAGCTCACTGCCCAGTGCTGTAGTGATTACAGTAAATCCTCATCTTCTGCTGACTTCAGCAGGGTATTTGCAGACAGCAGTTCTGGTTCAAATGGGATCTCAGACCCCAAAGAATGTAAAACATGTATCAAAATCTACTCATTTGTAATAAGAGTTTTCTTTAGCAGCTTTCATTTATAATATTTCAAACATATGTTTTTCCTTGAAAACAGGACATGTGTGAGTGCCCTGCTTGAGGGGAGTGTGAGGAAAAGAAAGCTCCATGCCATGTCCGATGAGAGCAGCAGTGCTTTCTCGTCTTTTTCCTCAGGCACTGTGATCTCACCTAGTATGACAAGTCAGATCCCATCACAGAGCTGTGCTCCAGTGTCTGCACTGTGCAGTTAAGTGTCCTTATTTCCCCAATTCCTATATCAACTGAAGGACTGATACAATCATTTGCATTACTGTTTCAAACACTGCCCTTGCAGACGGTATTATGGGCATTGCTAGTTTCTCTGTAGTTGTCTCAATCCTTTACCACCTTTTATTTGGCATCCTTGTCTCCTTGTTTTGTGAATCTATTATATTGCCCTGTTTCCACTCTGCTTCCGAGGTAGTAAAAGTAGCTACTGCCCATCCTTTCTGTTGCTGGATATCTGTGGGTCTAAAAAGAGATACAATGCTGGTGTCATCCCTTATACTGTATTGGAAAATTGTTCATTGTTCTAAATTATGCATGTATATTGTATGACTGGTGAGGTGCGTGTGAGCCACTGCAGAATAGGTACCTCAGTTACATCTCTGCAGTTTCTGTGGGTAGGTTTGGTCTTAGCTCCAGTTCATATGCACATATATCACAAATGCTGGTGCGTTAATTGGCAGAGTCCGGTCTAGAAACTACGTATTTAGTACAACAAGGAACAAGATCTCTTCTTTTATCCTTAGGGACAGTAGGACATGTAAATAATACAGCTGTCTAATACACAGAGAGCCAGCAAGACAACATCTCAAAAGCAGCCTGCACCTGTACACAAGGCACATGAGAGCACTAATTTAGAGAGAGACACAACTTGAAGTTTACAAATAAGAGGCTATACAGGTCCCTACAAATGTTAACTGATCTCAAAGCCACATGGAAAATGGCTGCTGTTTTTTTACTTTCTCCCAAACTGCCTGTTACAGAAAGAAGTCCTTTTTTCTTTTTTTGGCTGTTATTTGTAAATACAAATGAAGTACAGACTGATGGCTAAAGCAGCCAAATCACAGAAGCACTCCTTGCTTCTTCTCAAAATGTCTGCTGCTCTGGTCTGTGCTTCAAAGGCAATATTCTGCTCCTTGCCTGGCACTGCAGGCAAGACCCAGCTTCTCCTCTCACCTCACAGGCCCCAGATCTCTGTTGCCTTTCACCAAGCTTAGGGAAATGCTACCTGTGCACAGGTAACACTTTCTGCTCCCTCTTCTGCTCAACACTTTTAGTATCTCTCTCTTGGCCACACAACATTTTTTGGCAGCATATTGCTTCCTAGAAGCTGAAAACTAGATTAGTTTGAACACCAGAAAATACTTTGACATTTATGAATATAATCATCTTTTTACTGTTTTGTCAGTAATACTGTTTACTTCCATCTTAGTTGTACTTTAAACAGCATCCGTGTGCCTGAGATGTATGCCTCAGTTTTAACAGGTTATGTTTGTTATTTGAGATTTCCTTTAAAGTGCTGCAGGTGGAGGCTCTGGAATACTGGCATCTCAGGTCTGAGAAAGTGCAAGGAAATGAGCGACACTGAAGCATTAGTGTATGGAATGTTAAGTCAAGTGAAGGATAAAACAAAAACTATGTAAGTGATAGAAGGGGAATGTAACTGTTCAGTACCTTGTTTTTATTATAGCAATAAGGAACTTAGGAAGTGTTACACCATTTTTACTTTGAATCTACTGCAGCAGTGAAAGTTAGCCTTTTACTTGGTGCTTGCTCTGTTCACAAGTAGGTGTAGGGGAGCACACAGTAACCTCTACATGCTTTGCAAAGAGTTCGTAACACATTCATAACCGAGTACAGTTACACTGCTGAGGACTCTTGCAGATGCAGTTACCACATGGAAAAAGTTTCCCATGCCTAACTAAGGAATATATTTAGGCCATTTCAGCCACATAAAGGAAATGAATGTACAGCAGAGGTCAGTGCCCTAACTGTTCTGTGCCAGAAATTCTTAGAGGTGGTATTTATACTGAAGTATGCATTATCTATAGCATGTTTATAAATATGTCTGCTAACTCTATACAACATTTCTGCTTGTAGAAGCTCTTATAATAACATATACCCCAAGGTTTCATTTATCCTTCTCCCAGCCTCATTGTTCTTTTTTCTTTATAATTAATTTAATTGTCCCAAACTGCCATCTTAAGTTTTGTTCTTTTCTCTTGTTCTTTTTTGTTCCTCTCTGCTCCCTCCTCAAATTATTGCAAGTCATTGTGCACTAAATATAGTTCTGGTTTCTGCTTTCCAGATGCTGGGAGCTTGGCTGACATCCTTATAGCATTCCAGACTAATTCTCTCTCTGTCACACTCACAGACATCTATTCAAAGCAAATTTATTGAGTTCAATGTATTAAGAAAATTCTGATAGTTTTCTTTGTAGAATGCAGATTAAGGTTTAGTAAAATTTACTCATGTTAAATTTTTCTGGCTTTATACTCAGTTGCTGTGCCGCATATTAATTGTGATGGCTCAATATATGGTTCTTGCTGACTTACATATTTCATAAGAGATTTAATCTCTGTACACATCTTACTGTGCATTTCAATTATTTAGGTCTGATGTAGCCAGGCAAATTTCACTTCTGGTGCAGCTGTAGTACACTGGAATATCAGGATAATTCAGGGGTGTTTTGGCCCAAAATGCAGAGCTTCCACAGCAAAAGTCAGTAGAATGGGAAAGTATATACAAATTTGAGCCACAGCTGCAGAATCAGTTTGGGTGTGATTAGAAACTTATTACAGCTATCCAAATCAACACTAATTTTCAGGAAAATTAACTTTCTGCTCTATTTCTTTTGTGAGGTGGTGCTGGTATGCTCATAAGAGCTTCCCATTAGGCAAGTGACTGTTTTGGTAATGGAAAGTAGTTCCCATATAGGGTATGTAGTATTCCTAGCTTATAAAGCAGTTTGGACTAGCTAAAGACACAGAACAAATCTGTAGTTTTCATTTATCAACAATTAGTAATGTCTTGCACCACTGCAGTATTTTTAAATTGGAAGGATCCCAGTTTCAGGTCCGTATTTTATTTACACTGAAATTTGCTAGAGCCAACGTATTTGGATCCTTTGTGCACTGTTGAAATGCAGCTGTGGTACAACATGGCAAGTGTTTAGGGCAGGAAGCAAGGAAATTATTGTGTCTAATCAAAATTGCAGTGGGAATTGATTGGCAAAGCATATTAACCCTGAAGATGGGGCTGTACCGCCAATCATTGGGCAATCCTGATTAGTGCTTTGGCACAGTAATTCAATACAAATGCAAAGAACTATTAGATGTGAGACTTGGTAATGCACCAGGTTTAAATTTCTCTGCAATCTTTTGTAAACTGCCTCAAATCTGTGTTGGCCATGGCTTATTCTCCCTCCAGAGAGACTCTGTTCCCCCTCAGAATATTGCCTTGGAGAAGACTGAGCTCTGTCCCACCACTAACCCCCTTCCTGCAGCATCTACTCATGAGAATTGCAACAGCCTAGCTGTGAGAAGGGCTGGGAAAAACAGAGGACTGGCTCTGTGCCATTGCTTCATTTCCATAATGCTTACTTAATGTCATAAACATACAAAGCCTACAAAACATCGGCAAAGTTGTGAGGCCAAATAAAATCTGGTTCCTGGGATCTGTGCAGTCCAGTGAGTGCTCTATGAGGCTGATAAGAAGCAGCTTCCCTGGAGGTTTCCAGCCCTTGGGATTCCAGAGGAGCCGTGGTTCCAGGTGCCGCTGCTGGGGCTGCCCTGTGGCAGCTTGCACATAAATATTAGCATCAGCCTGCCACTTGCTGTGCACCCACTTCCAAAGAGGCTGCAACAGTCCCCACCCAGAGTCTCTCACAACACAAGGAGCATGTCATTCAAACCAGCAAATAGCTGCAGTTCAGCATGGGGTTGGTGGGAAAGGATCATGCAGGATATGTTACAGAAGCTGTCCTGGCATCCCGCTCTGCTGAAGACTGGCTGGGGAAAGGCTGGGAGAGGCTGAAGGCAGTGGCTGTTCTCAGAGCCAAACAAGGGGCTGCATTGTTCCTGGGCCTATCAGTTGGTTTCTGATTCACCCGCAGCCAATGTGCCATGATCAGATCACAGCTGGCCCAAGGATACGCTTTCCAGTGCATTTAGTGCTTGGAACTGCCCCAGGTTTCAGGAACACATGGTGAGGAGGAGGGGACAGCTGTGAGACAGAGAAGGGAGCTGATTTTTTCCTTTTCTCAAGATGAAATTTTCTTTCATAATTTGATTGTGTTAACAGCATTCCAGGTAGTAAAATTAATTTGGAGCCTATGTAGATCTGGATGAAGGGCCGACAGAGGGAGAGGTGGGTGGAGGAGGCAGTGGTTGCTTGCATGGCTGCATGCCCCCTCCAGCAGTGCCCTCTCTCACTGGTCAGCTGTGCAACTGCTCATGATAGAGCATAGATGGATCCCAAGTACTCAGCCTGTGTCATCTTTCTGCTCCAAGCTCTGAGATAGCTTTGTTTGTCTCTATCCTGCAGGTTTTGTAGCTGCTATGTCCCAGTGGGTGTATCTGGCAGTAGCTGAGCTTCCTTGTATGTGAGCAGTGACTGACTTCATGGCGGGAGAGGGGAATGTCCTGAGTGTGACCAGGGACAGAGCAGGACTTAAGTTCCAGAGGCGGACCTTTTCTTTTATCATTGCAGAACAGTGCTTCTGAGTGATTCCTGACTTTTTGTTCCAATTTCCTCTTAAGCAATAACACACCATTCCTCACCTCCTATCCTAAGCGTTCCTGTGTTTTGTAATCAGTTTTGCTGTTTCACCTAGAAGTGGCTTCAATTCAGGGAGGAATGAAGTGGTGCCTGCCTGTTTACAGGTCCTTAAAGCAAATCTGTAATCTCCTTGTCATCCTGCAAGTCCTTCACTTCCCAGCAGGAATTTTCATCTCTCCTTCCTAATCTTCCAAAGCCAACCTGAGAAAGGCAGATAAATGCAAGTGGCATATGCTGTCATCTCTGTCCCACTGCAGAATGTCAGTAATACACTACACCTTGTCAGGGAAATCTGCAATTCTCTACCTACAGTCTGTACTTTGTAGGCCTATAAAGTACTTCAATGCTTGAGAAAATTGATCTGTTAATCAACAAAGGTAATAAGCCAACGTTTTTTCTCCTTCCCTTTACAGGGCCCCAATTCTATAAGGAGTCATAGAAGTTAAACATTGAAAAAGACAGTATAATTGAGTCCATCTCCTAGTAGTGTGGGGGTGTTCTCTACTATAGATTTTTATTGTTGTGTCAGCCTGGTTCTAAACAACCTCTGCATCATGATTTATGCGTTTTCTGGAAATATTATGCTTAGCCTAACACATCCCAACATTTTGAAGGTTTTCCTGATATATTTATCTAATTGGTTACTGTAAAAGTTAATCCAGTTTATTTCAGTTAAACCTTTCCTCTTCTGCAGCGTAGTTCATTCTACTGAAAAAAGAATTTCCTTTTCCTTTAAAGGGGCTAGTGGGACAGCAAGTATGCTATTTGGCCCGGCTGCAGTCGGATCTCATTTTTCAGCCCCACCCTTCCTCTTCTCTGAGGAGGGGCAGTCTTCATATTTTCCCTTTAAGCTGAGCTATGAAAAATAACTGTTTGCCAAAATCTTTCACCTTGGCTGTATACCCTCACAGATGTTTTCTACAGCATAAACAAAGCAGCAAAGAATGTCAGGGCACGAGGGAGTCACGATAGTTGGGATGGGAGAGATTAGGCTGGAGAATTATAACTCCAGCCACTTGGCTGTGGTTTGCCTTTTAGAAATGCACAAGAGCTGCTCCCACTGCTCAAGGAGCAGAGCCAGCTGTAAAATCGTCCACAGCTTGATATAACGTGAGCATTCAGCCATGCAGTCTAAGCATATGTAATGCACACGTCACCGTTGCATGTGTGCAAATTAAAAACTGTGATAAATCTGACTGATAAGACCAAGTTCTCAGCTGTTCCTCAGCCATCTGCCTGCTCAGAGAGAGATGGTGCCAGCCATTGCAATTGGGAGAATAGGAAAAATTGTGGGAAGAATTGTCTTGTACATTATACCAAATGGATGGCAAAATCTGGCTTCACACCCCAGGGCTTAAATTGTGCTGTTAATAGTGTCCAGAACTTCAGAGTTTTATCATGGACTTTGCCAGCTCCAAATGCCTATTGACTACAGCTCTGTCAATGAAACAGAGGATAGGTCTTGAGTACCACAACCTTATCATGTAAGAGAATTTGCTGAAGCAAATGAAGCACCCTGAATTTTGTTGGGGCACAATGTCACTTTGTCTATTCTGCCATATTTTTGACCAATTAAAATGTTCAGATGACTGTTTAGTAGGTTCCTGCTGCAGATTTTGAAGGGAATCAATTTGGACAAAATAAAGGCAAGATTTGTTAGGACTGACAACTTACATGAAAACAAGGAGATAATCTTCCTAAAACAAATATTTCTAACTGATTGAATACAATGCACAGCCATGAGCCCTGTAAGATCCTGATGAGGATCTTCATCATTACAGCAGGAGATGATGACAGTAATGTGGCTGTTCACCTAAGCCTCGCTGTTCACTCAAAATACTACTTTGAGCCATTGGAAAAGTTTCTTACTGTAAACAAATTTAGCTCTTAGCAGCCTTGAAAGGAAATTCATAATTACCAGTGTAAACTACCTGGTGCAGATGAAAGGCATCAGGAATCTAGGCAATACTTAAGCAATTGAAGGCTTGGGAGGGAACTTCAAAACCTCTCCTGTTGTTACATATGAATCACAAAGAACATATTGGTTGTGTTTGAGCATATCCCAGAGGATCAGTTTGTGAGCCCTCCTGCATATTCTGGTGGGTTGAGAGGCACCAAAACAAAGGAGACCATGGTTGGAAAGATTTGCATATTAAGGAAAAGAATGTGGAATGTATGTATTATGTGTAGTAAGATTGTGGAACTAATGGCTTATGACAGGGATACAACTATGGAATTAATGTGATTTGGCAGGCAGGCATTAATATGGAATGGACAGTTTTGGAGGAAGCAGAACAGGGGTGCAAAAGACTGTAACTGAAGCTAGGCCCCTGCACAGGAGCTGTATGGAGAGAAGGTTTCTTACACATATATATGCAAGAGTGAACAGAGTTTATCCCTATGTTATTATTAGGAAGTAGATAAAGATCTTTATTTGGTTTCGTAGGGTGTAAGAAGATTTTACTCTCTATTGACTTGGCATGAAGAGGCCTTTTGAGCATACATCCTGCTGTTTTGTGTGGCTATGATTTAACTGCTGTCATAGTTTCATTGTTTAGATCTCCTAAATATTTCTATGGAGAAAACTGAGATTAATATATATAATATGACTATCAAACATATTGGAGATAAATATAATTATTGTGTATAGCAGATCCCAAGATCTACTACTCTAAATACTCTCAAGCATCCTGCCAGTTTAAAGAGTGATGAAGTTGGTTCATGTTTCATGGAGGTCCCAAAACTCACTGGTAGTCCTGGTGTTACGGTTGTATCAGCCAAAGTTCCTGAGAAACAGCCCCTGTTAAAAACATCACAGCATTTCTCAAAATTATCTCATTCTTTAAATATTTTTCTGTGCCTGTGTAAGGTCTCATGTTAAGATTCAGACTCTTTCTTAGCTGCTCAATATTTGTTCAAGCTAATATACAGGAGAAAATAATCTCTGAAATGTTATTTGTAGTCATTTGGAAGTCCACGTCAGTACATGTCACACTGACGTAAACTGTGGCTAGGGCTTTTTTCAAGGAAAAGAATTTGTTTAGCACATTGGTAGCTCCAGGTGATATACTGTGATTCTTAGACCAAGCTCCATTTGTTCACTGTGAGTTCAGCTGTTCTCCTGGCAGTTTTTAGAGAACATAATTTGTTCAGAGACATCTCAGCTTGTGTTTGCTAATGGAGAAGTTCTCACCTGGGGCCAGCATACTCCTGGCTCTCCCTATGTCCAACTAGTACATGCACTTCTTGGGTTCTATCATCTCTGTGCTAAAAGCAGGGAATATACAGAGATTATGAGAGGGATTAAAGGGGTGGTAGAGATAAGGGTATTGTAGCAGTGGGCAAGCTGGTTCTGAACTGCAGGGAAGAAATGTGTGTACCAGGAACAAACCAGCAAAGAGCTATGGATGAATGAAGTGCAGCAGAACTGAGCAAATGGCATATTTGTGGAAAGGATTTTGTCCGTTCTGTGCATATTTCTACTATGTCTGCCAGCCTGTATAGAAATGTCCCCCCTGAATTATCAGCTTTTCCATGACTCCAGTATGTTCCTGCAGCCAGTCCAGTCTGGGATCTGTCTCCCTGTGCAGTGGAAGAATGCAGACTCTTCTGGTCTCTTCAGTGTCAGAAGCAGCTAAATATAATAGTCTTGAAAGCAGGAAACAAAACGTTGAGATATATGCCAGCCTGTAACTCAGCCATAAACCTACCCTCTTTGACCCACACCTTGGCATGCCAGTGAACAAACACTAATACAATTGTTCTCTCACCACTGCTACAAAAGAGTGGCACAGGAACACTGCAGGAGACTAACACCTTTTCTTGGCTGAAGCCTTGGTCGCACGAGGAAATTGAGCAGCATCACCATTCCGTAATTACTGCCACCTCTTGAGCAGTATTTCACAATATCTCTGCCATTCAGTCTCTGTTCAAAAGGAGGCTTTACATGTAGGTGTGGGAGGCCTCCACTCAGGCACTTAGTTTGCTCCACATAAACCATTCCAACCATTCCAGCTTGGTTGACATTACCAGCCATGGCCTCTCACCCTACAAGGTCCTTTCAAAACATGGTTTGTCAGCTCAGCTCTGGGATCCGAGAGACATAGCATCATAGAAATGTAGGTTAAGGAGGGACCTCTGGAGGTCTCTATTCCAACATCCTGATAAAAGCAGAACTGTTGCCAGCACTTAACAGGTCAGCTGTGATTTTGTCTAGCCAAGTCATGAAACCATGCAAGGACGGGGATTGCACAACTTCTCTGAGTAACCCATTCCAGCACTGTACTGCTCACCCAGTGAAAAGGTTTTTTCTGATGCTCAGTGCAAACACAGTAGGAGATCCTCCATGCTTACACTGATATGTCTGAAAGATTCACAGGTGGAATAGGACATACCTGATTCTCTGAAGTTCACATCCATCTCTCACCACCACAGCTCTGCCATGTTGCTTCTGTTGCTGCTTTCACCAGTCATTACAGCTACATGTCACATAGCAAACAGGCACAGGCAACTAAAAACTGGGCCTGAAAGCTGATGAGCACTATCCAGATAGAAGGTTGTTCACTTGGACATTTTTTGCATCTACTGATGGTAGAATTACAGTATTGAAAAGACCCACTACAGAACCAAGGATGACCTGTATAACATTGACCACAGACTCTTCTCTGGTCAGTCTGCCTTAAACATAATGCCCTATACCTGACCTAGGGAATTCCTACAAAGCTGTGATTTGAAGATGCTGAGAACTGGAGACTATGAGAGTACTTTGGCATTGCACGACTTTAACTTGGCAGCAGCCTTTTTGGGGAGCCAGATACAGGATTTGGATGGAACAGTACTCATATTGCTTGTAGCTGCTGTGAAGCTTAGTAATTTTATGGCTTTGGGAGGAAGGTGTTAAATGTCAGCTGCTCCTCACAGTGTAGAATGGCACAAAGCAGCCCTGCATAGCACTAGGTTATGTCTACTACTAAAGATTTGCAGAATCTAATACAAAACCCAGCAGTGAGTCTTTTTCATTCCTCTGATTGCATATGCAAACATTGGAGTCACTCCTGTGCTGTCTTTATGTGTGCAGAAAGCTTTGCTGGAATTTCAAAATTATTTCCCTTGCAGCTCTATTTTTTTTTACAAGAAAGAAATCATCTTGAGAGCTGATAATAGCAGCTGAAAGTGGTTTTGCCTTCTTGTCACCTGTCCCACTCCACTATTAGATACCATAAAATTTCTAACAAATGAATCCATTGCTTCTTTCCTTACTAAAGAGTCCTCACTTTCATTTTTGTACCAGAAAGTTTTCCCTTTCTGTAGTCTTAGAAATAAATTCACTTTCCTTTCACGTCCAAAATGTATTTCTGAAGAAACAACTTTAAAATTGTTCTCAAGATGATCCCTGGTTGAATCATCAGCACTGCTTCCTGCTTCACCTTCCACTCTCCCTGGAGTTCTCTCAGTCACATACCTGACCTGAGCCTAATTAGTTTGTGAGAACTAGAAAGTTTGCCGCCCGCGGCGTGGCTGTGGGCCAGACAGGCAGAGTTCTCTGTGCCTGGTACTGTAATTGTTGTGAAATCTTGCTTGATGGACAGAAGGTTATTCTGTTGTTTGGAAGTTTGGGGTTTTTTTTGGTTTTTTTTTTTTTACACTTGTCCTGGAAATATGCAGAAGCACATTTAGAAACTCAGGGATTTGACTCTTTACAGGCCATGGTACCAGAAAGATCTTATGTCCCTAACCTTGCTGGGAGCCAAAGTGGATCAAAAGGACTTTCATTTTGAAGAATATTTTCTAAAAACTTTACACATTTTTTCCTGCTTCTCCAAAAGTCCATATTATTTTATAAGGTCTGTCTGTGACTCTTGTCACACAACAGAACCTTTATTAGGTCCTCAGGAATAGTGTTTATGTTGCTAGAACAACAGGACTTATTACTGTGCTTCTCTTTACCAAAATAAGGGCTCATTTTGCAACATGAGCTCTTACAATCAGTCCTCGTGAATAGTCCTGTTGACTTCTTCAAGGCTGCTTGTGTCTGTAAGGATTATGGTTTCGAGTACTGTTCTTTGTAGAGCCCTACAACTCAAGTGTGGTAGGGAAGAACCCTTCTGCCATCACAGGAGGCATGGGATGGGCCACCAGTCTTTCCTGTGCCACTGCACAGCAGAGGAACAAAGTGCAGCCTGGTGTGGGCCACTGCATTAGTATCTTGCTTAACTATGTCTGTTTCCTTCTCTCTGCTAAGGCCATGTGAATTTTTCCAAAGTATGTACTACTCAACAGTAAATGTTCACACGGCTATCGTGGTGCTGTAATCTTCTCTCCCTCCTGAATCATCAGTTTCAATATCATTCTTCATTTTTGTTGGGGTAATGCAGCACCTGGAAAATGAGGCCCTAGAAGGCATGTAAGAGCCAGGCATTGCATGGACAGGCTCTGTGCAGCATCCACAATGTAGTTCTACCAGTTTGTCTCACACTTAGCTAGGCTTGCTCTTACAGTCTGGAGTTCTCAGCTTTGCTGCTCGTGTACCCTGGTCCCAGACTGCAGTATAGTTGTTTGTCCAGTCCTTATGCTCTGTCAAGCTGGTACCCATTCCACACACACTCCTGAATCTACTGGTGCCTAGTCCTTGTTTCCAGGCCTAAATATCTGCCAGAATCTCCATGCAATTTACCCTGTCAGACTGTCAAGTCTTTCATCAGTCAGACCCTTACCTGGTGCTCTAAAAATATCCCCTGAATTTCACAATGACTTGTGCTGGCTACTGGTCTGGAAGTTTTGCTTTGGAAATCGAATCTTTAATGAACTGCTGCGAGCAGCTTTTTGTTAAGTCACCCCATATGTTTTTAACAACACTGCCCACAGAGTAGTTAAAGTACAATTCCACATCCATTCCAGCTAACCTAAATCAGGGCTGCTATTGCCCAGCCATGATACAGTGTTTCCTCAATACAAGCAGTGGTTTGTATCTGACCCTGGAATAGCATAGCATCCAGCTAAACTGGACGAAAGTTAACACTGCAAAAAAGTAAGTTTTCACATCCCCTGGACTAATTTTTTGCAAGGCTGGATGGGCACCAGTGGGGCACAAGAAAGGAGATGAAGGACTGTGATCAGGAGCTATAGGAGGCAGAGTTGATGCAGCCGCAGTTTAGGTCAGATTATACTGTTGCAGAATCACAGACTTTCTCGCTGGTTTTTACCCTTGTGTGTTCATAATGTAAGAAGAACTAAAAGTCACTTGAGATTTGATTGTAGGAAAGTAATCAGATTATTCGGATAAGGAAGCTCAAGCACAACGAGAATTAGATATTATAATTATATAGGTGCATGTATGGCATGATTGAATTTTCAAGATTAAGAGTTCAGTGCTGATCTGAGTCTCTAATTCAGTCTGGTAGTAAAATTAAAATCAAGAAGAAAGTAACATAATTCCTAGAAAGACAGTGGAAGTTATTTCCACTACTGAATTGAATGTAGTCCTAAGTGTTTTCTGGACTTTAGGAAAGCTAACAAATAATTTTGGTTGTATTTGGTTGCATCCTTGTTTTGTTGTCAGCACACAAGAGTGTGAATAACTAATGTTAAAACACAATATCAGCGATTTTAATCCCATTGTCCATGGTTCAATCAGGGTCCACTTGTAAGCAGTCTGCGAAAAATAAACAAAAACACAAAAACACTGCCAGGAGACTTAAATTCACAACATGGTGGTCAGGCACTCCTTTGAAAAATGGCCCCTGTTCCAGGTAATTTCTGCAAATGAAAAACCTAAACAGCAGGGAAGAAATTATCAGTTGCAGATCACTATCATATGTCCAACCTCAGGCTGTTAGGGATGTATGGGAATCAATCCCATCTGATAGCAATTTAGGCACCATTATAAATGAGTTGTTTCTGTAAAGGTCCTTGAGAATGGATGACTGCATCACAAAAAACAGCTTTACATTTTGGATTAAATGGATAAATGGATTGATGATGGTAATCCCAACAGAAAAAGAGTAAGAGGAAAACTGTAATCGGAGCTCAGCAAGCCTCTCAGCTCTGGAATTGATCCATTGGTTGTGAGAATGGTGGGAGAGGTTTGAACCAGTCTTGAGCTTTCTGTAAAAAGAGTATTCAACTTAACTCTTTATCAACATTAAGCTTTGTTTAAAAATTAAGGCTGCAAAAATTAAGTTGTTTTAAAAAGTCACCAGTTCTAGAAATGTGCTCCTACCTTTTCTCTTATCCTTGGAATTACTAGTTTATCAAGCATAAAAAAATTCACAGACAAATTTGGCCTTCAAGATCTATGATACTGGTCAGTGCTTTAAAAGCCCTGGAAGGAATGGCTTTGTTTATTTCCAGAAGTCCAAGAATAAGCTGATATTGCTATTTTTAATCTATCCGGAAATATGCAAAGAAGAGAGCTTAATTGCAAACAGACCAAACCTTATATAGGAAATGGGTACATCCCTCGGGGCCACCTAAAACGTGAATGTCTGAAATTAAATTCATATACTCTTCTCCCTTGCTCCCTGAAGCACGTACTCTTGGAATGAAAGGGAAGGCTTTGGGCTACCATCATATCCCAGTAGTTTCTATCCATTATAACACTCTGGCTATCTTAATATTCAATTAACAGATGTTTCCCAGCACGTATGAGCTCAAGGTGACTAGCTGTATGTCTTTGTAATGAAACCATTAAAGAGAACAGAGGAAAATTAGAAAAATAATTGCTCTCTTTTTAGGATCATAATGTGGTTGCCAGAGAAAAATGAAGCAGGAGTATTGTGATTCCAAAATTTCACCTACACTTTTCTCAAGAAAAGGCTACCACACCCAGCCAACAAAAATGAGCAGTCTCACTTCATTAACACAGTTCCCATCAGCTGTCCAATGATTCTGAAATCAGGGTTATCCTTTTCTCAGCTTCCAAACATTACACTCTGTAATGGGTAATGTATAGGGTCCAAGGTAGACCGGGTGCAAATGGCTTCACTAAAAATTTCACTCACCCATGGAAAAAGAGGGAATGGCATTTTCTTTGTATAGGCACAGCACCAAACACTGATTGCCAGTGCCATTTTAGCTCTTCCCCTGGCTGTTGCATTGAGCACATCTCGTGCTCTGTATGTGCCCTACATTGCATTATGGAGCTTGAATAAAGCACTGCCCCAATCTGTGTTTTATCAAGTCTGAAAGCAAGGCCATCCCAAAGCTTCTCAGGTGGCCCTGCGTGGTGCCTGCTTCCTTCAGTGCAGAAAACCTTGTGATGCCCCATGCCTCTGCTGTGCTCTCTGGGCCATGGTGTCTTTTGAATCTGAATTGTAGTCTCCATGTTCTGTGGTCTTATAACTGAAATGGTCTGGGTAAAATCCTAAATGCTGAGTGGCCTGCCGAAAAGAGTGCACACAGGGGACCCAAGAGCTGTAGATTTATTGCTTGTAAACCAAAAATCGTATTGAAGAAAGCAGAGATAAAAATAGATGGGGAGCTTAGGGACCAGAAAGGCAGCCAGTAGAGATTAGATGCACTGCTGGTTGACTCATCCAGCTTGTTTTATTGTAGCACAGTTAAATAACAACTGTATTATTTCAGCTTTTGTGCAGCAACAGACATTTGTTTTGCATCGAAGGTTTTGCACATAAATGTGCTCCATTTTTCATTTCTTCTTGTATTTCCCAGTGTTTCTACTGGCAATTACCAATGGGAGAGTTGATGGCTTCAAAAGCATATTGGCCAACTTCTCAGCTGGTATAAATCAGCAACACCCCTTGGTATTTAATAGAGCTGTGCAGCTTTATACAAGTTGAATCTGCACCAACTGTTCTTTTAAAACATGTCCCACCTTATAAAGAGTTTTCTTCAGTAGTGGATTCTGAAATTAATGAGAAGCATTGAGCAAACTGCCTCACGGACTGTGCACAGTGCACAGCTTGGCAGCATCTGCTTTCTAATGTGTGGCTCTGCTCAGCCTAGGGGACTTCTTTGTGAGGGATGCCAATGAGTGATGATGCCTGTTGTGTTGTGTCTGCTGGCCCTGGCCTGTGAGCCACTGCCTTGCAGAAGATGGACACACGGCCCATCCACTGCCTGCTACTCAGTGTCTCGCAGTGCTTTTAGCCTCTTCTTCCCTGCAATTCATTAAAAACCCTTCTGTGCTCACATGGAAGTGGCTGTGAGGAACAGTTAGAGTGAAAATATGGGGAATGTGCATCAGGCTTTGTTAGCTGTTTGCAGCTTGCATCATGACTTGGGAAGTACTGTCCTGCCAACCTGGGCTCCGTTCAGAGGCAGAGGAGTTCTGTAGAAATGGGCTTGAAAATGACCACAGGGAAGGAGGAGAAGTATTTACCTCAAATGATATGAGATCAGCTGGATCTACATGTGTGGTGGAGGCTGTGCATTTGTTACAACATGGTGCTCTTTTGCAGCTCCTAGGGTGTGTGCAGACTGAAGGATCACGCTGGGTTCTGTGCAGCTTTTCAGAAAAGACCCTTTAAAGATGATTTCATGAGGTAGAACCTAGTGATCAGGTGGGCCACTTATTCATGTTTCTACATCTCTCATCAGTTGTTGAGCAAGCTAGCCTCTGCCATGTTGACAATTGAGAACTAGATGGCTGTATATTTTTACTGGCATCTTGCTATGGTTTTACTTGAGATGTTTATTTGCACTGATGTCACCTTCATCGGTTTCTCTACACAAATGACACAACATGTTCTGCACCCTGTTGCTGTGCTAAACAGAAAAAATGCCTTTATCTCTTTCATTCTTCTCATAGGATTATGGAAGTGGGAGGGAGAATCTGCCAAAATGTGACTTTGTTTCATCAGAATCTGCTCCCTTATAGTGGAAGCTCTATGATAAGAGGCTTTTCATGGCCAGCGTGTGAGTAGTGTGTGTAAATTTCAGCTCACCCCTACCACAGACATACACAGATACTTTAAAAACCCCATTTTTAAGACTCGGGCAGCTGTATAACCAAAAAGAAAATCTAAATTGATCCACAATCCATTTATATAAATGCATATAAATAACGTTACTTTATAAGTAATAACACAGAAACTGGCTTTGTTTTTTTTCATAAATTTTTCAGGCTACGAATTTCTGGTGACAGTCATTTGCAGGAATAAATGATGAGGTAACATCAGCTTTGTGTAGGACTGAGATAAATTTGGGTCCAAAATAAATGAAGACCTCGATAGAGGTAGAGTTAGGAAATAAGTGTGTGGGAAAATTGGACTGAGTGAGAAGGCAGCAGGGAAAAGGAAGCCACAGTACAAATTAAAGATTGCAAGTAACAGGGCTGGATGCCAAGAGCCTCAGAAAATAAAAGAAAAAAAATTCTTGATTAGCTCAACTGTTTGCTTTACTATATAAAAACCTGACCTCCTTGAGGAGCCTGAGCCCCGACCTCCTGGGAGTTGGAGTACGTGTGAGTGAGCTGCTGCCTTGCTGAGGGCAACACAAACTCTCCAGTGCCAGTCTTCTGCCTCATGGATTTCCAGGTGCAAATGCTTCATCTGGCAGGAGTTCCGCCCACATCAAGCCAACAGTGTCTAACTGTTTTATCCAGCCTGGCATTATACATTTTCCCTTTCCCAAACTGCTGCAATAATTCTAGTTCCATGAGCTGTGTGTGTTGAAGGGAACTGCTGTCTCTCTGAATAGCTGTAATGTGTGAGCTGAGCATGGCTTTCAAGGGGACAGATGAAGGACAGAGCTGGCAGGACACGTCCATGCCTCCAGCCAAGCTCACACCCCAGTTCTTGCTACAGGAGCCAGTGGGGCTCCCTAGCTGCCCTCAGCTCCTGGACACTGCCTGATGTGCATTGTCCTCATTGTGAGTCCCCATTCCATAAGGAATACCCCCATCCTCCAGCCTCAAGTTCTGTGGCCTGTGTAGGAGGTGCTCTAGCACAGAAATCCTTATGGAAAACCACTGACTAGACCTGAAACATGCCACCTTAATACAAATGCTCATTAATGTCATCATTAATGAGCTACTGTTGAAAATACTGATATTACTGTCATTCTTCTCCTGAGCCGTTCAAAATGCCATCACCAAATTGAATCATTGCTGCAAAGTGGGAAACTCAACAGCTACATGGATTATGCTTGAGGACCTGCCACTTGTGTGGGTGTGCTTTTCACACCTGCTGATACTTCTTGATTGTGAGTTGTTCTGTGCTAGACACACTGTCAAAGAGGAGCTATCACAGACAAAGCTGCTCCGAGAGCACAGAGGGGAAAGCGTTATTTATGGAAACCTTTTGTCAGCATGCCCCTCACTTTTACTCACAAAACAGTTACTTGCTCTCTAAATGCCCATCTTCCTCCACTCTGTAACAACAAAAGGAGTTATATAGAAGAGGTTGGCTCATGCAACTAGCCTGTACAATTCAATTAAATAATTTCAAGGCTGCAAGAGAAGACAATCTTTTTAACAGGGGAGGATGGAAGAATTGCAGGACTTCTTCATCATGGAATAGGATCAAAACAACTGATATTTAACATTTGTTAAAACTTCTAGAAATAAACATTTCTAAACCTCTCTATTATGGGAGAATATTATAATCCCAGTTTTAGAGATGGGGAAACAAAGATGATGTTGTACTTACAAGGCCTCTTGAAGGCACATAGACATGGAGCTCAGTTCCTGAAGCAAAATGTGTATCCAGGCTTGGGACTACACCTCACTATCAAGAGCTCAGAAATTCTGCTTTTTCTTGTAAATCTGCAAACACATGAGCATATAGCATATTTTTTTCTATAAAGCAAAGCTTCTCATCTACACAAAATCGTGTGCTGTGGCAGAGAATGCTGTCTGACCTTCGAAATGCACAGGGTTGCAGAGTGTGCAAGACATGCATATATTAAATTGTTCTCACTATCTTTGGCTGAATATATTAAAAAAGGTGAGGAAGGTCAGGTGGAAGTGACCACAGGGTCACTTAGCAGGGGCCTTGAGAGTGAGGTTTCTGGACACGTGAGATTTGCTGTGCTTTACCGTGTATTCCAGCATCCTCTCTGAGGAATGAAACAAAGATTTTAAGCCCAAGTGAAATCAAATCCCTCAAGCAAGCTTAACTCAGGAATGTGAGAGCTCAGTACCAGCAGCAGGGGAGTGTCACCAAGAGAAAAATACAGTATCACCTGGTTTCTGTTCATGCTGCACTGTTTATCTAAGAATCTCCAAAGTCTTCAGGAATGCCAATGAACTCTAAATACTCGTTGCTGCACGACTGAGTGTTTCTGTCTGCATGTTACAGGTGAAGAAACAAAGGCACAGAAGGCCATGTGGTTGGCATGTAACAACAGTTATATTTTGGGTGAAGCTACATCATGCAGTTAGCAGATGCCTAATTTAGACCTCATCTGACATCTAGTTTCAGTAATACTCCCCAGGTCAAAGACAGTCCAGTCCTTTTGATCTCCTAGGTAACACCCTCCTTGTAGCTGTTTTTGCAGGATTCAACAGAAGGGGAGAGAAAAATCTCCAAACTGTCGTATAATTTGAAACTGTTGAGATATAGTTTGGTTGTTTCTGCTGACAAGGCGAGATTTTCCAGAGTCAGGAGAGCATCAGAGTAGAAAATGAAGGCAGCTGGGAACCTGAATGCAAGGCAACTGTCATGCTGCAGAACACAGTGCCTAGGACAGGCTACTAGTGGGCAAAGTACACCCAGAATTCAAAACCATACTCATGCCTCCTGTTAACTAGACAAAGAGAAATGGGACATGAACACTTTCTGAGTATGAGCAGGCTGCACACACGGGAGCAATTTCCATCACAAGTTTTTTTATTCTGCAAGTTTTTTGAACATGTCAGACTGCTGTTCTGGCACAGAGTGATGACATTTGGAATTGCAGTGTGATTGGCGTAGCAAAACCAGGAAAACAATAGCATGAATAACATGAGTTTGTCACATAAGTAGAGTGAATCAAATTGTTTCTGTGTAGTGCCTTCATCTCAAAGTGCTTGAGAAGTTTGTTTATAAATTGATTATTTCCCTATGGCTCAAATGAAGCCATCTCTGGGCTGAAATGCAGTTGTTATCATTGCACATCCAGTGCTTAGGCTGGCTGTGAAGGATTTGCTTTGTTACACATCTGGTTTCATCCAGATGTTCTTAATAAAATGAGAACTTTGTAGCACCTCAGTCAGATTCTCAGGCTGGAAGGGACAGTTGTTAGTGTCAGAAGTCCTAAAGTCACTGAATTTTCCAAGACCAAATTCAGACGAGTTGTGCTGATATGCAACTGCAAGTAGTTACAACCAACATCACATAAACTGTGCTCGGTGAATCCTGAGGACTGGGCAGTTGTTCTTACATCTCTGAGGCTGGAATATCACAGCTACAGTTGTCAGGGAGGCAAGTTATGTTATTCTAAGTTTTTTGTGCCTTGGCTTCTTCTTTACTCTTCTTCAAGACCCCCATAATTTTGATGAAACCCTTGAAGATGTCAGGGCATTTAAAGACTGCAAGAATGAAAATAGTTTGCATTTTTGTTTGGGGGGTTTTTTTGTCAAGCAAAATGTCAGTGGTTGACTGACTTTGTATGTTCCACTTTGATATGTTGATATAATAGACCTAAAATCAGATCACAGCCTAATTCCACATTCTTTTGAGTAGTAATGAATTTTTTTTGCACTACTTCCTACTGTCTCATTGATTAAGAGTAATATAAGTAGAGTGGTAGAGCTAAATCTTATTTTACTAAAGGCATCTCACATTTATTCCTGCTATATTGTCAGGTCTTGTTTACCTTAGCAGATACAGGATGTGCAGCAGTGATAAGCTTGATATACCCTGCCAACTGTTTAGTTGTACTACCTTGTAGTAAGATTACCTCAGGGAAGTACAAATAAGTATCAAGAGAGGTTATATAATTTTTCCTAGCCAGGATACAGTAGTCATACTTCACCCAAAGTCAGCAACAAGGCTGAGAATATTCTCAGTGACAGGTTCATATACTTTCCACTGGGTCTTATCACCATCACAAGCAAAAATTTTTAAGCAAATCATCTCATACGAAATCTAGCTCTGGACTTTGCATCATTGCTTTTTCATCAAATGCTCAAGGGATTAGTTTTGAACCTACCAAATCCCTCCCAATCTGCAAATCATAAATTTATAACTGAAGCAAATAAAGCCATGTATTCATGAGGAGAGCGGGCTTTGCCAGGCCATTTTGGCAACTGCAGTAAGTGCTTATGGTCAGTTTTCTAAAACAGTCTTCTCATAGAAGACAGAAAAAGAGGACAGGAAACTTTTTACATTCACAGATAACTGCCAAATCCTTCCTTTTTTATCAGAATGCACTGACACTCAGCTTTTGTTAGCATTCGTTGCACAGAAATTAGTGATCTCCAGTTTTGACCGGATAGCTGCAAGAGGGTTAGGCTAATTCTTTTTTGGGGATGGCTCTGTCTTATGTAGTTTTAAGATACCTCAGGGCTGCGTCCCCTTTATCCATCTCTGGAATTGTTAAACTTTTTAGTCAAAGCCTACTGCCAGTATTTTTGCAGCAGTGCCTTGGTGTTCTCAGGTCATGCAGCCAGGTTACACACACATCTCCCATTCCAATGAATCCTGGTGACCACTGCTTCTGCACCCAGTCTAGCTCCTCTGTAACTTTGCTGTATAGCTTGGCCAGGATTTTAGAGCTGTTGTGAGAAATTACTTTTTTTTCTGTCTAACCCACTTTAAATTTTTTTTCAGGACAGATCTGAAGACTTTTACTGTGTTATTCTGTTAATTATTTTCTGCTGATCTTAACATTATCTGATCTGTGTAAATGCTGAAAACTTGGTACATCATCAAACATCTGCTGTATTTTTGGAGAAATGTCTCTAGTTTGGTGAAGCAATCTAAATCACCAGAATTGTGATTTTCAATTTGCACAAAATGCATGCTCTGTTTTTTAAGGGATTCTGCCAGACCCTGCTGACACATGAAGCGTAAGAAAATATTTGGCATCAGCCACTTCCCCAGAGATTTTTCCTCTTCTAGGTAGTGGAAAATGATCTCTCTGTACACATGTATTCAATTCTTTTAGGTCTGTTCATAAGCAAAGGTTCCATCTCTTTTTTTAGCATACCCATATTCTGATGGTTCCTCTGTGCAGTTTATGGTAATGAATATATTCACCTCCTTTTTTAGCCTTTGCTACAGGCACAGGAAACCATGCCAGCATTGCAGATTACAGAGATGCCCTCAAACTCTCATTCAATGACTTGACACCCCAGCTTTCCAATGTCTTTAGAGAAGGCTGAAGAATGACTCCCACTTCTTGTAGATCATGTTCTTTGAGGCTATTGTTTAGCTGTCTGGTTGAGTTTTAACCTTGCAGGAATAAACCCACCACTGCTAGTCTGAAGTTCCACCTGCTGTCTCTGTGGCAGGGCTGGTGCTGGCACTGCAGCTGCCAGCACACAGGCTCCTGCACCAGTGCCCACCTTCAGGCCACTAAATGCCATGTTTGCTTTATTGAAACTGTGGGAGCACTTCACAGCTCAGACAGCTCAGTTAGCCCACTGTGCCCCCACACAGGACTCAGCACCACTGTTCCTCAGGGTAGGCATCTCCAAAGGATGACAGGACCCTGCTCCCATAGACACTCCATCCAACCATGTGCCCAACACCATCCAGTACTGAGAGGGATCTCAGGGCTTCTTCACACTGACTTACAGGGATGAGGCCATGGAGCTTGGATGCCCAGTTCCTCTTCCAGTTCAGGGGAGGTTCAGGTCCTGGCCTATATGCTGTTACCTAGAAAGCTCAACAGAGCTGACCTGTAAAGCAGGCCAAATGCAAACAACATTTAAAACTCCATGGCCCCTTACAAATGGGACTGTGCTGTGTCAAATCTCAATAGCTTATGCTTAACAGCCATGTCATTATGGAGTATGGGCACACAACTGCTAAGGAGAGAGCAAGGAAAAATAATAAAAAAGACAACATGCAAAAGGCTCAGGAGGCCCCTGGTTTCCTTAATGGAATTAGTCCTTCCTTTATGAATTCCAGGGTTAAATGCCATAAATGTGATTCGCATAGTCCCTCCCCTCACCAAAACAGAAAGATCTGCTGGACACATGTTCGGAGCAGAATGGGGGAAGATGTGACGTGACTCAAGAGCCTGGAAGGCTAAAAGGAGTAGATGAGGGAGAGCTCTGCAGCCCTTGATCTTTTTAAGATTTACTGCCTTTGCCTCTTGCAAGGATTTTTTTTTTCCTGGAAAATTCTAGCTTCTAGCAATTAAAAAAAAAAATTGGCTGGGGCAATAAACAAGATCTTTGAAGGGGGAAGGAAGCCAAGAGAAAGTCAGGCCCATTAGTCATGCAGCTGCATTTCCTGTCACAAAGGACCCCAGTTGAGTAATCACTCAAAATATGCTTGTTATTTTTTCTTATTTTATTTCAACTTTCAGCCTGCCAATATCTACTGCAAGAAAAAAGTAAACCAAGAAAAAGTCTTTTCGTTTCAGAGGGGAAAACAATGTGCTATCAGACACTGATTTACATTCTTTTTCCTTTTCTTTAATTTTCTAGCCTAAAATGGCTTCAGTGATATGAAAGAAATGTTGGTAGGGCACAATGGGTCTGAGACAGTCCTGGTGTTTTCAGGGCATATAGTTTCAGCAGAAGTGTGGGTGTCAAAGTTCCTGGGCTACATTTCCTACTGCTATCACTGATTCACAGTACAACCTTGATTAAGTCATGTATAAATTTATCTATAATTTATTATGAAACACAAAGATGATAACAGCTTTTGCATAATTGTTTTGTTGGGCTTCATTAATGGTGCTTATAAGTAATGTTAGGTCCTCTGATGAAAGTTCTGTACGAGTATTTGTCTAAAGAAAAATGCAGTCAACACTGAAAAGAAATAAACTTGTAACTTAAAGCAGAACATTGCCATAACTAGATTTTAAAAGTACTTACATAAAAAGAGGTGAAAATAGGAGCAATTCTATGAAATAGAAGGAGGAAGGTCTTGCTGGTGCTGTCTTTTGAGACACTCGGAGGAAGAAAAATACAGCACAGGGGACAACCCCTTTCACAGTGTTGAAAGAGATTGATTATACCTCAGCTCCCCACCCATGCCTCTAGATCCTGGATTAGAAAGTGCTGGCTGTGGTCAATCTGGTACTAACTTCTGAAAGAAGTCACAGATACATGATGGAAGTAAAGCTGAAAAACCTCTGTTTTCCCAGACTGCTGATTCTTTTATCAACAAGCACAACTACAAGATATGAAACCCTGCCCTTAATTTACTCAAAAGTAATGAGTATGGTGACCAGGCCACCTATAAAGCAGGGCCATAAGCCTCCTTCAGGGCACATAACAGTTTGTAACTTACATTCTTGACGGGGTACCTGAGTATATGGCTCTGTGAAAATGATTGCAAAGGGATTGCAAATCTCTGTTTTGATTGCTGTCTAAGTAGAGAGTAGATGATTGTAGTTTATGCTACATAATAACATGACTTCAAATACTAGAGAACAAATGAAGCTTACATTGCTTACATTTGCATGTAAGTGACTGGTAATGTCATATAATTCTCTAATTTGCACACATTTGATACCCCAGATGTGCAGTGTTTTCAAACCACAGCTTATGAGCAGATGTGATTTACACAACAATAGAAATCACAGCTTCCTCATGCTGGTTAAAGGGTGTAAACTCAAACAAATGTGAGATTTACACCAATTTGGTTTAAGAGAGACTTTGAAAGGCTGTTTACTTCTACCTTTAAAAGTAATTCAGAATGATTATTTATGCATGTTTACACTGAATAGAAAAGTAAAAATCTTCTGAGTCATGCATCAAATGTGAAAATTCCAGTCTAGATTACCTTTACAAATTATGCTCAGCCTTTGTCTTCCCTAATAGCAGGCAAGGCAAGGTGTGCTCCTCAATGGGAACACAAGTGTACACTCCTGGTCTGTGCTCAGAGCTAGCATGAGGGCACAGAGACTGTCTGCTACTCTGACACCACATGACTTTCACTGCTGCACGTGCCAGTCTACTGGATCCCCACATCATACATGACATTGTATTCAATAGCAATAGACTTATGTCCTAAAACCATCTCTGCCATGAGGATAAAGGCCATTTCCAATGATTACTGACACCTACACAGATTTGAAATCATATACTGGTAGGTGTAAATGAATGGAAATCATTTGTTTACAAGGTCAGCATAAATTTTTCCTTTTCTCTTTATGACTGCCAGGGTATGTGATAATATTTCCTATATCAGTATTGTAGAGATGTATTGGTGTCAATCAGAACAGTATCTAATACATCAGACAGTGTAAATAATAACTACCAATTAAATGAATTATACTGGTAAATATACAGGGTAGCAACTAATACTTTTCTCTTTACTTACCTGGTTATCCTAGGAATTTGTATGGCTCTATAGCCATGGTATTTGAGTATCTCCAGACCTCTGAATCTGTGATGTACCTGTTATCTCCATGCAGGTCTGATGCATATTAGTACAATTAGCCCTGTATAGGTGTGCCACTAAAGTCCTAAGATGAATGACTGACTCAGAATCATCTCAGAAGTCTATGACCTCTTGATTCACCTGCTGGCTGTGAAGAATTACTCTCCCTCTTGCATAGATGGGAAGCTGAGTCATAAAGAACTAACATTACGTGCCCATAAACACGTAAATAGCCACAGAAATGGAATCAGAACTCATGATGTACAGCTCCTCAGTCCCTGTCTAGTTGCATTAAGTTACTCTCTCTCCTGCCTTCAGTGAACTGATCATATTTGGTAAAATAGCCAGCAGTTGTTGCTCTTTGCAGTGCAGTGCTTCTGTGATGTGTGTGGACTTATAAATAACTGCTTATCAGAAAGTTAATTTAATTGGGTGACAACGCAGTTACTTTGTGCATTGACAATTGAATTTATCAGCCCTTTTGCTAAACTGCTGCATGAATTTGGGCAATTACTTCACATGCAGCCATTTTTCTAATTGAATATAGGAATAATAACATTCTTGGACATACAGGCACAAAAATTACTGTATAGTGCTACTCTGTTTCTCATTTAAGACACTGGAATGAGAAAAGGGAAGGGGCATGGAGAATAGTAAGTTTTCCCATTTAGCTGAATGAAGTTTCTATGACACAACTCAAAAATCTCTTGAAACAAAAATGGTTAGTAAGAACATCTTAGTTTTAAGTTTTACCAGCAGACGTTATTCCAGGGCTGTTGTGCTTGTATGGAGAATATAGCCCCTGCAGCTGTGGTTCTGCACCCTTTGCCACTCAGGAGAGGATGGGGCTCTCTGGGTGTGTCTCAGGGCTGTTTTTCTTTTCTTCCAAATACAGTACAGGAGTGTGGAATTTGGCTATATGTAGCAGACATGTAACTCCATTTTGATAGCAAAACTGACTATGAAAGGGTTAACCTGAGTAATGGCAACATTTCAGTAAAATTGAGGGAGGTGGAACTTAAGTCTCAAGTCTTAATAAAATGCAGGTGCTTTATTGTTAGGTTTAAAATGTTTTAAGACTCCAGCAAGCATTTGAAAACAAGGGGAAAAATGTGCTATTGAATAAGAAACTTAGAAACACAACAACAGGTAGTGCAAGGCATCCACAAAGAATTCAGCTTTCACTGGCTAAGGTCTGCCTTAAAGTTCACAGAGTGAAAACAAAACATATATATTAACTGAATAACACCTCTCACAACATGCATCTGACTTCTGAGGTATTACAGCTGGGATTAACTTTTGACATTCTCCTTTCCACAATTGTGACTTTGCTGTCTTACTGGCTCCATGCAGTGTATTTATACTAATTTTGCAACCTTTCTTCTTCTTTCCCAGTCTGTTTGCAGTGTTGATGGGGTGACAGGTAGCATGAGCACTGCCTTCATAATGTACAGATAGCTCTGCTAAATCATTTGCAACTGCTTTTATGTCAGGAATGGATTTTTTTGTGTGCTGGGGGAACCAAACTACTTTTAGAACAAGCTAATAAAAAGAAAGAAAGAGAGTTTAGATAAATCACCAATCACTATTTTCTTCTCTTTCAATTCCCTCTCCTTATCACAAATAATTTGGGGGAGCATTTGTCAGGAAACTGCACTGCTTAGGTCACAGAGTAGAGGGATTGCACTGAACTTTGATCTTTAACTTCAAATTCTTAACGTATTTGGTGAATTGATGTAGATACAACTTTCTAAAGGGAAATGGAACCTGAAGAACCAGAGAAGACTAAATGTACTTATGATTGCCCAAGATGACTGCACCAACATCCCTATGGGCCTTAATTAGTGTGGGTATTTTTGGGACCTTTGTGGTGAAAACAGAAACTAATTACTGTCCGTAAAATCTCAGCCCTGGGAGAAAATCAGGCATCGATTTTCCAGGCCTTACCCTTGGTGATGTAAATAAGCTGTCACTACTAGAGGAGAAGGGCAGAAGTAGTCCTTGGAGTACCTGATAGGATAGAAAACAAAAGAGTAACTTGGGTTTTTATGCAAGAGTTTCACAGCTGCAATATAGCAGGAAACAGAGAAGCAACAGTGGAGACTGACAGGTGAGATATAAAGAGTACTAAGCAAAAAATATAAGTGACATACAGAGAAGTCTAGGGCAATTAAGCTGATGGAGCAGTGGAGCTAATAAACCTGAGAACCTGCCAGGTCTTGTTGTACATGGAGCAGTGTGCTCAGGACAGCTTGAGTAAATAATTCAGAATACCAAACAACAAAAATCAAACCCCTCCATTATCAGAAGAGGAAACCCAAAAAAGGCCAGGCTGTGTGCCTTCTGTGCACCACTGCCCTGCATCCTTGCTACAGATCACTGGCCAGCCAAACTGACAGGCTGGAGTACAGGTATCAGACAGACATGGCAGAGATGAAGGAGGGAGACGTGTAGATCCTTCTTCACACAACTTTCAGAATAAACCTTTTTTACTCTCAGCCATCATCAAAATTAGGTGTATTTTTGAGAGGCATTTTCTGAAGATGCAGCTTAAGAGAGGGGCAAAGAGTAGAAATCTTCACTAATAGTATCTCAAAAATCCTGGTAGGAATTTTCAAGTTGGCCTGAATGTGCTCAGGATCATACCCTTGAGGAAAGAAGTATTTGTCAGCATTTGTTAGCTGCTCACAATTTTAGATCTTCCCTGGCCTTCTCATTTCCTCCTTTGCTTTGTAAGACTGCTTTCATCCCACTCCTACTCTTCTTTGCAGATGCCAGTTCCTGTTTCTAATGTCAGCAGTTCTCAATCTTCTCAGATAACTCTGTTGTTGTTTGTGCCTTGCTACGTGAGGGAAACAACCCGTGCTTTCTGTTCCCTCCTAAAAAGTCACTGCTGCTCTAGCTCCAGCAAACCTAACCCAGCCCCTGCTCTACTCAATTTCTGCCCAAATCGAGCATGTCAGACTGCAAAAACTGGCAATGCCTCTGGTCTCAGTGTGGGGAAATAACCAAAATCAGTGTTAGAAGCATGGGTTCTTTATTCTCCATCAAACTGGTCTTTATTTTTTCTTTCTAGCCTTGCAATTATTCTTGAATTTTCTGATGTACGTTGTCTCTGGGAGCCACTAAAAAGTAATGGATGGATTTGCAATAAAATATGTACAGCTCTGCCAAAGTAGTTTTAAATTAGTTTGTATTCAACTCTGAAATAATAGTGATGTCAGTCACTGAAAAACTCAAGACAAGTACTTTTTACTAGTACTAAATATTAGCATTAATTGTTAGTGTTAGCCCTCTTAGTTATCTTTGCAGATACTGCTAACTATTCCATATCATACAAGAGAAAGATTCTTCCTCTAAACACTTCATGTGCTGTAAAATTGTGTTGTATTTGACTCAAAGAACTAACCAATAACCTTTGTATCCTGTCTCTTATTTCTCTTATTCCTCCATCTTTGCATGATGAAAATTCCCCTTCCAAATTTCATTTGCCTCATGTATATTTATTTTAAATGCCTGAAATGGAAACAAATTTCTTCACAGCTTTCTTCTATACATAAGAAAAATGTAGTTAACTACTTGTAAAAGAAGCCAAGATTCCCATAAAAATAATAACAATAACAATAATAATAATTATTTCATTCTGGAGGGTGGCATCAAGAGTGAGATTGTGCTAATGGCACAGAGAAGAGAAAATATTAATATCAGAATATCAAAGAAAACCAACATCTTTGCTTTTATGCTATTCTTCCAATAGTATCTTAGTGTATTTTAAGAAATGGTTAAGGATATTTTTAATATTAATCTTCAATTTTTGTAAGTGGAGCAAAGAAGTGTCTCCCTGAGTTTATTTTTTATTTCTTCTAGCTTAGTCGAAAACATCTTAGCATTGTACCTTTCACAGGTGACCTGTAACTTTTTAATGAGAGTGGAATGCCTGAAGTGCTTGCACGCAGAGCAGCAGGACCTGATGCCCTTCATTTCACAATAGCTTAGAAATAGGCTTCAATGGCAATGGTGCAGATGCCAGGGCTCAGAAGGGATAGGTACAAGTAAGTACAGACTGTTTGCTTTCCCTTTCCCTTGCTTTACTGTGGGATACCCACAAACATTTAATTAAAGCTATTGTATGCATGCTTAACTTGGAGATATCTGTGGTTCCTTGAAGCCGTTACGCAGGAGCACTGAAGAAAATACAAGGGAGTCACTGAAGGAAAATACAAATGAATTAGAAAAGCATAGCAACCAGAGAATACATTTCCCATAATACAACAGTCAAAGGTCATGAGATCACAGATGCTCAGTTGCTCATGCATATCATCTATTCTCTCCACTTGCATGCTTGCTCCAGAGAGGGCAAAGATTTAATGAGGATGGGGCTAGCTTTAGCAGTTCTCACCCTTCCTCACACCCTACATCTCAAAGAGCACTGAAAGCCTCTTTGAAGTTGGAATAGACACACATTGAACTGTCCCAATGCACACATACAATCTGGAGTTTTCTCATCAGGTACAAAAATACAAGGTGACCGTTCTCTTCCGGCTGCCCTGGATGTGAACAAAGCTCTCGAATCAAAGACTTACTGAATTGAGGAGTTGAAAGAAGTTTCTCCATTGCATCTGTCTTTTCAACCTGCAGTAGCAGCCCTTCTCGGTCTCACGGTTTTGATTAGTCAGTTCATTTTTCCCAGCTCCTCAAGAAGAAATCCTGTTCAGACAAAACAGCACTCTATTTACAGGAAGCTTGGCAGGGTCAAAAAGTGACTGTAAAACAGATCTCTTGTTAAAACACATACAGCATCTGCTCTGGTGTAGATACAGCTAGGACTCAGCAATCTCTGACTTGCTATCAAGGCCTTGAAGGTGATCTCAGAGTCAGATTTGTTAAACTTGGTGACACTGTATTGTTATCACTTAGCAGAGCTAACTCGGTTGCTCCAAGTCCCACTTAATCTATGCAGCTCACTACCCACAGCTTCTGACCTACTTAGTCACTTCCGGTCTTTGATTTTAGCCTTAAAGCCTCTTTTCTGTGTTGGCATGTGACTGCCATTTAATCTTAATCAAACTTCCTTGAACTTCCATTACTGTCAAGGACAGCTTCTCTCACCGTAATACCCACCCTTCTGAGTGCAAGAAAACTGATTTACAGCCAACAGTCTGCCACTTCTCTTATGCTCTATGTTCATCTTTGCTTTGTTTTTCTTCCTGTATGAGTCACTTCTTCCCCCTCTGACACATCATGCTAGACTTTGTTTCCCTCAATCTGTCAGTGGTTGAGATGCTGCCCTGCACGCCTTTACTGCAGAGATCTGGTGAGTATTACAGTGTGTGCCCAGCTACTGTGTGCAGATTCAGAAAAAGCTAAACACAAAGAAATTGAGTTGGCAACAGGCTGCTTCAGAAAGTCAGCTTGTTTAATATGCTTTTGCTTCTGACCAATTCAGTTCCCTTATGCCTTGCTTAAGAGCTCCTTATGCAAAACACAGCTGTTTAATGTGTGCCTCCCCACCTACCATCTCCTCTGTTACTTCAGTGCACTTGTTAACTTTACAAGATGCTGAAAGTCCTTACCATCTTAAGGACTTCCCCAGTTCTCACTGGTTCTGTATGCTGCAGTAATTGCCTTTGAAATAGACTCCTTCAGACAGTTTCCTTCCATGACCAGAATCCAATCTAATGACATTAATCCAGTACCACGGTGACTTTTGTCTGCACAGGGGCACTTCTGAACTGATGGGTTCTGTTGATTTTCAAGATTCTTTCACCAGGACAGAGAAGCTCAAAGGCCTGGTTCTCTTAGTGGCCTGATGTTCTTTGAATGTCAGATGCAAAACACTTAGCAGCAATGTCATCTGTGTGTAACATGTAGGAGAGATTAGTTCAATCCCCTCTTGCATGTATGCTCTTTCCTGACTTTTTTCAATATGCCCAGTTCTGCTTTGCTCTTTTCCTCCTACTTCTGTGCTCATCAGCACTCATCCACTTTCAGGTCCTGTTGTTATTAACATCTGGAGGTTATGTGACCCATCACTGAGTGCAGCCTTGTCTTCTTAGGAGGCAGAAAATACCATACATTTTGGAAGGACAAATTAGCTACAGGCCATTCTTACTAAGCCTCTCCTTCAACTTATCTCAAATGGTATTTTTGAACTGCAGTCACTACACACTGTAAGTTGAAAACAACCACTTGAGCCCTTTCCAGCAAGGCTTTGATACTAGGCATGGAGGAGAGATAAGCAGCACATTGAAGTTGTGGTATCACTGTAACTGAGGGCAAGGAGTGAATGGAAACATTCCCTCCTTCTGGCACTGCCTGGCTCTGGATGAGGGGAGAGGAACGGACTGAGCAGCTTGGGTTCACACGCATGGTGGGAGCCAGCGGCCTCCCAGCTGATGACAGATTAGACTCAGGGCCTGGTTAGTGGGAAGACTGTGATTAGACTTCAGCAACATCTGTCTCCAGCACTAAAGGAATCACTGCTGTGGGCTGTGATTTTCTCAGCAAACTGTAATTATAACAGGAGCCTCATTCCTGCTATTTTTCTCAACAACCAAAGTGCAAAAAAAAAGTGAGTAAGGGTGCAGGAAAGCTGAAACTGTGAAAGGAGCAGGAAAGAGGCACCTGTTTGTTTTTGTTCAGCTCATTCCAATTATTTTCTCTCAGTTTCTTAGATTTGTATGAATCACAGACTGCTTTTTCCTGGAACTCAGTGCCAAGGTTTAACTACCTAAAGTTGGCCTGCCATTCACCTGAATAGCTGATAGCACACATCCTCTCTGTGCACTTATGTCCCATTGCATCTTAGACAAGTGTGGCAGCACTTACAGAAAGTGTCATACCAATCTCCTTGGCAGTGGAAAGTGCCCTCCCATCGGGGCAGCAGTATGGAGTGCTGGTCTCTGATCACAACTGTTCTCAGGACATTCCCAGGAAAGCATGGCCTGGGCAGAAGTGTGGGATATGGGAGATTGCTCATGGTGAGATTAAACCTTACTCCCAAAGGTCCTGTCTAGACTGGGATTTAAGAGTTTGAACTTAAAAAATTGTTAGGTTGTAAGCAGTAACTCTCTCTTTTAAAAGATACAGAAAAGGCAGTAAAAGTTTGAACTCCCAATAATAATTGGTAAATTTTGCCAAAATAACAATGTCATAAAAGAGCAGGATTTCCTGGCAAGATTTCTCTGCCAGAAAAATCTTTTTGTTTGTACAGTTGTAACACCATGGTAGCTCATTTGCCATTCTTTGCTCAGAGTATAAGAAGAAACAGATTTTTTTTTTAATGTATGTGTAGGAGAGGAGGAGAAATATCTAAGAGAGAGTTTGCCAACAGAGCTTTACCATCCAATACTTAAGATGTAGACGAGGTCAAAATGATTCAAACTAATCCATGTACTTCTTTCTTAACTTTTCTCATAGCATTAATGTAACTTTTAGTATACTTTGAAGGCAAGAGTGTCTTGTCTATGTTAAGCAATTTTATATCAACACCATACTCATCCAGAAGAAAGCAGAATTGCTCCTTAGCAGGATGTCTACCCTTCATCCTGCAGCACATCTGGCAGCACAGCCAGGGATGAGAGTGTGGCAGCAGGAACTTGACCCTTGGGTCTGAAAGCACTGGGAAGGCTGCACATTGGCAAGCAGATCCCTATCTCCAGAGCCAAGCCTCTGCAGACTGGTGACACATCTGGAGTAGTCTGGAATTGGCACAAATGGCTGTGGACGAGGAGGAGAGAGGAAAGGTTAGAAGGAAAGTGGAAAAAATGCCTCATGCACATTTCACTTTCTTTTCCATCTGCTTGTGTGCTGTTGCTGTGAGCTGTTAAACAGCTGCAGTGCTCTGTCCCAGAAAGGACCGTGATTCAATGGAGATGGAGAATTATCCCTACAGCTTAGCACTTTGGGAGCCTCCTTGAATAGAAGGGGCCATAGGAGTAATGTTTCTCTGATTGACTATTCTACTAAATACACTTGGGAATTCAGCACTTGAGGCAGTAGCCAGAGATGCTGTTCTGGCTCCTCAAACCTGAAACTCCTGGCAAGCAGTGGGTACTGCTGGGTACTTCTGACTCATTCTTGTCCAACTAGGTGAGTCCTTCTTGTTTCTTGCCTTCCGAGCAGAACCTCCCAACTCTCCTGAACTGGATCCAAATTTCAAGGAGAGCACATTACTCAAGCAAAAGGTGTTTGCAATCTTTGAGACTGTAGCTTGGGGAGGTAAAGGTAGAGAGGGAGGACCAGGAGATAGTAGAGTGAGCCTACAGGACTGCCAAGGCCTGAGCAAAAGAGCAGATTTTTTGCATCCATTCAGACACTCAGCAATTTCCTGCATTGTTCCTGCAATGAGCATGCTCCACCTGCTTTTACTTAACCATTTCCTGTTTACTGCTTCCAAAAGCTTTCTGGTGAAATCACTAATCTGCCACAAGATCAGTCTTTATGGTCCCTTTCGAGCAGGCTTCACTCACTTTTTTTCTGTCTTCAGTACACAGATCTTTCAGACTGAGGCACTGCGTGCTGTGTGTGCATGTCTGCATGCATGTGTGTGTGCTTGCAGTCAGTAGTTATGTCAGGAACCTATGTGCTTGCTCATTAGTTCTTTCTCTTAACATATGTCCCTTTTTTTCCTTCTAATGCTTGCTGGTTTTTGCAAATTTGAGCAAAGAAACAAACAGTAGCACTGAGAGCTGGTGCTGCTTTCTGTACAACAGAGGGCTCCAGATATTTAGAAGAAGGACTCTTCCCATTACTTTTAAATATCTAAGTGCTCTCCCACCAATGAGGAATTTGTTTTCTGCATAGCTTGCCCATGCTTTAAATTATTTTCTAGATTTGAAAACAGTGAGACAATTTCTTCTAGTCTACTGTTCAGTTTCTCAGATGTGAAAGGCAAGGTGTGAGGAGAAGGAAGGGTGAACCAAAGAAAACGAAATCTCTTTCTTACAGTGTAGATGGTTCCCACAAGTGCCCATCACACACTTAGTCATGTCTTGCAGAAATCACTAGAAATGCCTGCATGCTTCAAGTCTACTATCCTTAGCTGTATTGCAGACAACACTAGAGCCACCACTAAAATAAAATTTATTTTTCACTGCTTTTCCTGTTTGTTTACTCTTTTTATTTCTCTTCTGAAGCAGTGAAAATAGATTCTTAAGTTTCCTCTCTGATTCTCATGCTCTTGCACAGTGCTGCAATGTTTGGGTTGCGGTGAGCACTGCAGGGGAATGTTCTCTTCTTAAAATAAATCATGGAAACATTTCTGTTGGAATCAGGGCTTGTAGAAGTTTACTATTTAAAAAAAAATAAGAATGTCATGCCAGCTTTGGCCTGGCACTATATCCCTTTAGAGGGAACAGACTTCTGATGCATGTCACTGTATATGTACTGACATGTGTGTGTGTGTGTACATACATATACATACACACACACACCAGTATATGTGCCAGTTACACTGGTATAACTGAGCACTGAAATCATCCTGTAAGGACACTGGACATGTTGGTCCTGCCAGACAGATCTTCAAATTCCTTAACTATCTCTGCTGCAAGTTAGTGTAAGTCAGGATACTTACTCTGTCAATTTGAGCGTAGAAGGAGTTGATCTATAGTGTGCACCAGCACTGCTGCTGAGCTGTTTCACACTTTGGAAATGAAGTTTATGTGCTCACACTCTCACATGTTTCTGGATATTTTAACAAGAGCACTAAACCCCCACTGCCCACTTTAACTGTAATATAAATATGCACCACATCACTTCTGTATGGGTTATAAGGGATGATCTGGGCATCACTGATGTCCAGGCAGCTGTCTGCTGTAGGCATAGCACAACCCCACTTAGATCAGAGTTTGCTGAAGTATCCTTCAAGCTGTTTGTGAGCAGCTTTTGAACTTTCATCAGGGGAAGGAAGCAGTTGTTTTCTGCACAGAAGTCTCTTTCAGATTGGCCCAAGTATGTAAAATGGTTACTTTGGTTCCCATCCAGCACAGTTCATTCAATATTTTGTGTCAGGGTGCTTGTCATCAGTGGCATTTGCCCAGGGTGAGTCACACCTACCCAAGCAATGATCTGAGAGAGACCTCAAATCTTTCTCATTTTTGTTTTACAGGGTTCAACCCTAGTAAATTTATGATCATATTGGACCACACAGCACTTTATAGAGCAGCTCCTTTTCTCCTAACCAGATTTCAGCCCAAGAGGCAACTACTTCCAAAAGAGATTCTCTGGTTTAGTGTTCATCTTTGTTTTCCAAATGTTTCTTTCACCACACTGCTTTCTGGTTACACTGTAAATTTGGGTGCACTCAAGATTTTTTTGCCTTTTTCCTCCACCCTAAAATTGAAGGAAAGCTGAACTATATGAAAATGAAGTGAGAACTGAGACCCTCAAGGAAAATGGCAGGAGGTGTACAGGACCATGCAAGACTCTTTCCAGGAAATGGGCAGAAGGTTCATCACATGAGTCACTGCAACCTTAGATGACTAAATTCTTGAAGAATAAACTGTCAGAAATATGATACTGCTCAGGACAGTTCCGGAGGGATACGAAACCTTCTTAAATAGCTGTTGTTTGGTTTTTTGTTCATGATTCATTCCTGAGGAAATTGCTGAGTCTCTGGCCAGGAACAGGGGGGAAGTGCAGGCAGTGCCAGCCCTCCTCAGTGGAGGCAGCAGGCAAGGCATGCTGGGGTGCACATCCCACTGCTCCTGGCACCAGCTCTCCTGCCCAAGGAGCTGAGAAGAGATCAGGAGCACTCCATGGCTGTCCTGCCCAAGTGAATAGAGTAAAACAGGATCACTGGTGCTCATCTGCCAACTGAATCACAGCATGTTTTTGTGTACCAGCAGGTATGAGACCAAGAGGAAATGAAGGTATTTAAACTCTAATTCCAGCTCCTTTTTAAAAGTTTCTTGCTTTACCCGCTCCAACCAGTTAACCAAATTCTATCAATAAAACTGGCCAAAAGCTCTGAATTTGGATTGCAGAGATGGTCTTAAGATTTTAAGCCAGTAACAACAGAAGCAGTCAGATGCCCTCCAGAGCTACCTCCAGAGCAGCTGAACTAGCATTAACAGCACTGGGAAATGTTTGCAGTAGTACCTTGAGTTTGGAGAAGCCCCAATGTTCCAGCACGCTGCTGTCAGTTCCCATCTTGATGAGTTTCACCCCAGCATTTAACATTTCAGCATTAGTTCTCTGTCTCATAATGCCATTTATGTAATAATTGCTCATTTGGTTCCCATTAAAATAATAGTATTTCTTCTGCAAACCACTGCCTGTAAAAATCAAGCCACCCAGTTTCTCTTTAGATTGTAATACAGGAAATAAATAGTAGGATGCATACTGTAATTCCCAGAGACTGGGGGAGGCTTTCTTTCCCCTCTTTGACACACAAAGTTCAGATATCAGAATTAGGAATATGAAAGATCTGTTAAGGGTTGATTAATCCATCTGCAAAAACACAGTGAAGTTACTCCCCAGCAGATGTTCCTCAGGTACTATATTGATAAATGAGACTACAGCTCTCCACAGTCAGAGAGAACAATTTCTCTCTTAAAATTGGAGAAATGGAAGGTGTAGTTCTCTCAGGTCATCACATTGCCAATATACTTTGAGACAGTGTAGAATGATTCCTTGTATTGTATATACCAGCACTTTAAGGAATTCAGTTTCAGGTCTCAAACAAGGGGGGTTTCATCACTTCCTGTGGGAGCCTGCTCTGCAGCCTAACTCGTTTCACCATCTGGAGCATTTTCCTGAGTGTCTGCTCACTTTAACTTTCTTTTAATTGTGTACCCACTATTTCTTCCTAAAGGTAATTTGCCAAAAGTTTCTGTTGTGTGAAATTCACGTTCTGTTGTGCTTTTTTATTTTTTGTGAGGATTGAGAAAACCCTGAAAGATTGATGACTTGTTCTCTTTGCTTTTTCTTCCTCAGAAATAATAATAACTAATTATTAATATATTATTGCTTTTTTAGCCATTCATCTCAGCGATTTACAAGGAAGATCAACATTTTTGTACTCTTTATACAGATTGGAAAATTTGAAGCACAGGGCAGGAAACAACTTGCCTGAGATCATTCAATGAGCCCGTAGCAAGACGTGGATTTTTAAGCAGGTCTCCACAGTACTGCCCTACTTTTTTCTTACTTTTTTATTTTTTTGGCCCAGTCTAGTTCCCTTTGGCTTTGTTGGAGTACCTAGGAAGGACAAACTTTCCATGAACTTTATTCAGAATTGCAATATTGTAACTGAAAGGTCAGCTTGTTGAATATTTAACAGTTACTATCTTTCCAGTGTGTTGGTCAAGCATCCTAATTAAGTAGTGATAAATAAAACCGACAAAGCATTTTAACAGACTAATTCAGTCCCTAGGGCCCCCGAGGTGAATTTCCTTCAGCTAGCCTGTGTTTTCCCAGTTGCAGATTGTGCAGATTGAACACTGTATATATCAAGCGCACTCTTATCAGCACACTGCAGGGAGATTTCCTTCCTCCTCAGTGCCACCATGCTTATTTCACCTGTCATATTTCCCTTAGCTTAGTGGTTTTCAGTAAATGTGTTTCTCAGAATCTGAATAGTTGCTGAATTATAAATCTTACAGTTTGGAATCATAACACCACAATGTGTACAGCATGAGCACTGGGCAGGCTGAGCAGGCTCACCTGGGTGTCAGAAGCAGTGTGGCCTGAGCAGCACAGAGCTCTCTGTGGGCTGCTAAGAGATAGAGGGTTCCTCTCACTTTCCTTGAAGCTTCTACCTGTCCAGCCTGTCATTTCAGTGAATATCTGGTGGGACTGGAGACACCTGAGCAGATGGGAAGATGAGTGTTGCTCCTCACCTCCAAATGGGGAGTTGATGGCAGCCAGTTCTGTGTGCTTGCAGTCTGGGGTGCAGGGGCCTCGTAGGTGCCCCACACTCTGGAGAGGGGACTGACAGTGCCCATCACATATGAGGTGCATCTCTGTGTGGATTGAGAATTGAGAAATCAGGGCTCTGGGTAGGCCAGAGTTAGAGCTGAGGGACAGCACATAGATCCTCCTGGCTGCTGACCATTGTCAAAGTATGCCAGCAAATGAAGCCTGTAACGTTATTCCCCTACTGCTCCTTCAGGCCTCCTTCATTCCAGATGTCATTGCACCAGCATCTGAGGATTTACTGAAAGCCACAGGACTGCTGTAGGTCACTGAGCACATTACCTTTGCTTTCAAATTGAGTTTGAGAAACTACCAAGCAGTGTCAAGCCTACATCTCCTGGCTATGTGAATAGAGGAAGCTAAGAAACAGCCATGATTACATAAAGCAGGGAAATCCCCCCCAGACTACCTCAAACTGAAGCTGATTTGCATATATTCAGTACAAGTAACTTTGCAATGGCTTCTAGCCCCATGAAAGGGTTATATGTCCTTGCTTATAATGATATGATCAGGCCAGTTCTCCAAGTTGAATCACTTGGAGAAGATAACAAAAGATCGAATCAGAGCCTGTGTAGAAATCTAAGCAGTACTTTTATGTAGCTCATAGGCCTGCTTCAGGTGCAGATACAACTGGGTATTGCTATTCCACACAAAATCAATGGGAACTGTTCAATACCTGTTAGTAACCAGCAGTTATTCTAGAAAAACAGTGTGAAAAAAGCCTTGTTTTATGTTTTGTGATTATGGATGGGTGGTATTACATAGCTTCCTATACAAGCTCTGCTTGGTAGAAAACGGACCTTACCGAAAACTAGAAAAAAGCTATGGTATTCTTGTAGTTCAAAGCTATGGTCATCCACTTTACAAAACCTGAGACTCATTTGGCCTGGGATTCCTGAGTGATGCTGTTCAAAAAGCAGTGGTGTTAAACAGACTTCCAAGATTCTTGTGATTTCTTTTAAACATCATGGTTTAACAGAAACAAAGAAGTAAGCAAAAAGAGACAGCATATTGAAAATGCATATTTACTGGGTTATCTAAAACTCAAAAATGTAGTTGGTTAATACAACATTACAAAACTATTTTTGTTATCTTTTATGCACTTAGAATGACAATGCTCATAAGCCTAGTACATTATGACTACAGAATGCCTGGATTCTTCTTGAAGACAGGTGGCATTTTCTGTTCCCTTGCTTAGAGAGTGGGGCTTGGGGATTTGTTTGTTTGTTTATTTGTTTGTTTGTTTATTTGTTTGTTTGTTTTAATAGGATGAGGATATAGACTTCTCAGAGGCTCACTATGAGCTTTTATTTGGAAAGAATTGCTTGCTTACTCTTTCCTATCTTTTTAATGAAATAAGTTCTCAGATACATTTCCTGTCAGCCCTCTCCCAAAGCTAGACAGAGTACAGACAACTTTACTTATTCTCTCCCAGTAAATTCATAGAAGGACTTCCTGTCCTTCCAATTTTTTGGGTTGTCAAGCCAGCTCTATATTAACATTAAGTACAGTTGGGTAATGCTCTAGATGTCTTGCAGTAAATACCAAAGCTGTTTAAACAGTCAGAGAGGTGCTTTTCTCAGTGTAGCATATTTCCCTTGAGGAATATGGGAAATGAGAGTTATCATCATTGTCAGTATGGTTATACCAGGACAGCTATATGAGCAACTCTTTTCTAGTGTAGTTGCTTTTCATATAGTTAACAAACAGGGCTAAAGAGGAAGAGGAAAACTGAGACACAGCTTACTTTGACAGCCTGTGTAATAAGCCTTGTGTTTCTTCTACAATATCACCTCTGTTAATCATGGCTCATTACTGTGAAATATCCTGCCTTTACTTTCCTCCTTTCAGGTTTATTAACTTTCTTCAAAGCTTTGGTACAGCACAGTAGGAGTCAGCCCAGGTATGAGCTGTCTATTCTGCAGAGTCCTTCAGGCATCTGAGAGCTCTCTGTGCTATGATGGAGTTTGTCTCAGTGGGTCAGCTGCAGAGGCTGGAAAAGAAATATGTATTTGAATAGACCGGAGAAGCCTTGCAACAGAATTAATAGCAGCAAACCTGAGGACATGACATGATCTGACTGATGCTTAGTACCTTGGATATTTTGGTCCTGGTAACTGTGTGTGTTTCTTCAGTTTGTGTTCATCAGCTTGCAGGTTGCTCAGGAAGGCTTTCATTTTGGTTTTAAATATTTCCTCTCACAAACAACAGTCTGTTTTCTACATAAAATGTCTAATCACAGTCATATAATATCCTTTATTTACATAGAGAACTTCATTCCAAAGCACTTTACAGTCTGGCATTGACAGAGGACTAAGACTAGAAGAAGAGCAGCTTATACTGGTTGGGAGCAGGCTCTGATCTCAACCTAGGTATTAATAAAGCATATAAAGTGGAGCCATAATATTCTCTCTGAATCCAAGGCAATTTGCTACTAGTTAGAAAATTTATTGCTATGAGCTGTGCTCTGATTAACCCTAGAAAATATATTTGAGCTGTAGTAGAGAATGTCCATCTTCTTGCACATCCCATCCTCTGTTCATAAATACTGGCTACCAAGAATCAGTTTTATTGGAAAATTAGGGTGGTGCAAAGTACCCTAGCAAGTACAGTATTCTCAGCAAATACATACTGGCATTTGGAGACCTCTGGCAAAGGGGCCTTGACTAGTCTAAAGTTTGGCTCTAGAGCACATCAGAAAATTTGCCAGCCAGAATGAGAAGGAGAGTTTGGACACTGGTAACTAGAAGGACAACCAGACAGGCAGAAAAAAGAGGGTCATTATATGCACGTCAATCCATTTTCAGCAAATCTGTAACATTAATTCATAGTGAACTTATCACCTTGATTTGTTTTGTGTATTAAATGGGTTTCCAAGTGGTTGTTTGCTGGAGGAAATGGCAACTTTGCAATCTCATTCAGAAATACTGTGACTGAGGTGTCTTGTCTTTATTGTGTGTTTCAGACCGAAAGGATCGAACTAATTTGGTTTGGGAAGGAACCAATCCTGCCCTGCAGCCCATACGAGTGAGGAACACTGCCTTGAAAGATACTTTACATTATGCTACTTTGCCCAGCACTACTGGTGAGACTTCAAGAAATACATCAAACCTATAGGAAGGACAAATGAAACCTCCCCCAAAGACTTGAACAAATGATGATACTGGTTTTCAAAATCTGGTGAAGCAGAGAGTGAGCATTCTTCTTTTTTCGTCTCTTCAAAGACTAACTTTAAAACCAAGTGCTGTTCTTTGTATATGTGGGGCCATATTTAACTCTGAACTTATGAAAAACCTGTCTTTTGTTTAGGTTAATTTAAGTGACTTAATAATAAAAGCCTCTGAACAACATACATGGTACTGAAAAAGCGTAGGCCACATGTGCCTTCCTAATTCACCTCACTACCTCATCGATTTGGAGGAACCAATGGCCAAGCACAGGAGTGTCCACAGCCCAAAACACAGTGAAATGTTCACTACTTTTTTTAAGAGAATGGTAAGCTCACTCAGTGGCTTAATTACAAAGCAATAGTACAGTAATCACCAGAGATGATGTAAGAGTTACAAATAGCTGGGCTCTGACTGTTCAGGAGAACAGGTAGCAATCTAAATGGTGGGAAGATGGACGTGTATTACAGCTGCTCAGCTTTCACTGTCTTCAAAGCACTTTTGAAGTATTCACAACATGACTGCAAACCACAGAACTGTTTATTCACCTTACAGACTTAGAGAATGTATGACTTGCTGAAGGCTGCTAAAAGCATCTCTGGCTGTGCTGCGAACGGGATCTGGTTGTTCCCGGCTCTCAAGCCTACAGGAAAACCATGGGTTCAGTTACTGCCAGCTGCTACTGCACAGTCACAATTGGCCTGAGAGGCTGGTTCTGTCCTCTGCTGTCACAGGGAAAGCCTCCCTGAGCACCCTCTTGAAAAGCAGAGTAACCTGTACAGAAGTAGGAGAGGTCTGGAGTACTGCCGAAGTGGCTGTAGGTAACCCAGCAAGGCAATGACCTACAGTGAGGCCACCTCGGGCACCCAGGCAGGCAGGTTGCCATCTGCTGTTTGCTAGGCAGTCTGAGGGTGATGAGAGAGTTCCTGGGAGCATGTGGCCCTTACTAAAAAGTACTGCACACCCTTAAGCCTGGCAGTGCCTGAGACATGGAAGCTGGTGTTGCATCACTGCCAGCCAGCAGACAGGACGGCATGGAGAGGGCATCTCTGCAGCTATCTGCTTGCACGCCTGCTCACACAGCTTTGGGCTCTCCTTTAACAAGGAAGTTTCCATCACAACAGGGAAGCTACTGCATTTCAATGAGCTACTTCTAAAAGTAATACATTTCACCCTGGGGAAGAGCAATTTTCCAGCTTCAGTGTTACCAGTTTTCTGCTTTGAGAAGACCTTTGTAACATGTAATTTTAATTTTGTTTTAGCTAAGATTTAGATTTTCTTCTTGACAGTGCTGCACTACCAGCCACTCAAACCCTGCTGAACTTGCTTGTAGCCATTTTATCTGAGTATCTTGTAAATATTTGGTAGAGCACTCAGACAGAGAAGTGTTTTTTGCTCTTACAGTCACATGCCTGGTTCCAGGACCTTTAAGAAGTACAATAGACTGAAGGCAGGGAAAATTCCACTGAGATGCATTCAAGTCTCCAGGGAGCAACTGCACTCTGTTTAGACTAAAATTTCTCATTGCTGTCTCTCCCTATTTAAAAAAAAAAAAAACATGGAAGGATTGAGAGGGGAAGCTAGAGGGTTTCATTATTATAAACACCAGAGTGCAAGCAGTTTTCACTCATTTCTCATATTGCAGAGCCATTTGCAGTTGGAGAGGGAGATAAGCTTTCCAATGCTCTCTGCACTACCTGGGAAATTTCCATCAAGTTTTAAAATGTTTTACAAACATTAGTGAATTAAAGCGTAATCCCCTTCTTCTCATCCCCATGAAGCAAGTACAGTTTAAAGACAGAGCTAATGAGACTATAATAGTTGTACTGAAGTCACAGGGGCACAGAACTTGGGTCTTTGAGCCCCAGCTTTCTGTCTTACACCACAAACAACATACATTCCCTCCCTTTCAAATGCTCGCTGTATTTCTTTCCTAGGATATAGTGAAAACATGCTGGCATCACACCTTGAAACAGCCTTGGGTTTTCCCCCTTGCTCACAACTGCTGTCCCATGGAATTAAGATGTTGAAAAGATCAAAGAAGAATATGAGGTGGGGGAAAAAAAATCAAGTCACTGCTCTGTCTGCCTTGGGCATATTCTGCCTCCACTGCTGCCAGTGGAGTTGGTGTTCTGTTGGGAGCAACCTCAGACACGTTTGTATGTACTTCCATATTCAGCAGAACTGTGGTAAAAATGCCATCATCAACGAGAGAGCTTGGCTGACAAGAAAATTGGACAGATGAGCCAATAAGTCACTCCTGTATTGAATAGATGTAATTTCATTATCCTTCTGTATGTGACCTGCATTTCTTACTACTTCTTATTATTAGCATCCTGTAACTATAGCTGCAGCCATCTCTTTCACCTCTTCAGAAGAGAGGGATAATCCGTCAGCCAGTTCTTCTCCAGTGGTATGAGTGAGATTTTTACCAGAAGGATTAATGGTCAGTTGAAGAGAGTTGTTCCCAACAGGGCCAAGCAAAAAGCAATGTGCATGAGTCATGACGTGGAAGAGAAGGAAACAGATCTATGGATTTAGAGTTCTTAAATTATTTTCCCCTTAGCTTCCCTTGTTCACACTGATAGATAACCTAACATGCAAAGCTGGATGTATATTGACAGTGACCAGTGTAGGCAGGACTGAGAGCTTCTCCCACTGTGCAAACAAACCTGAAGTGAGTCAGCTACCAAAACCAGATCAGGACATAGCAGCTATTTCAGCCCTTGTAGATGAGAGATATTGGCAGGAAAATCAGTCCTCCTGTGTCTCCTGTGACCTTACGACGTACCCGAGCACCAGAACCTTTGGCCTCTTAACGCTGTTACCTTTTGTGACAAGGCTCCAGCACTGGTCCTTGGGTAGGCTGCTTCTCTAGCACTCTTCCCTGCAGAGGATCCAGACTCAGCACAAATGCTGTGCACAGTGCTCATTTCATTCCCTGCTGAAAGGCAGCCAAGCCTGAGGTGGAACATGGCAAGCACTTTGCCACACCTGGCAACTCCACACAGCTGCTGAAAACAAGCGAGGAAGAAAGCAGTGTACAAATGCAGGGGAATTTTCACATAGGCAGGATGTAATTAGCAGAGCTGGAATTTGGCCAGGACACTGGGGTTAAAACAGTGGCTTGCAGGTAACACACTGGGATCTTTCATAATTCAAATGCTCAGGATCTCCCATTTCCATTTTACCTGGAAGATGTCAGAGGACTGTTCCCTGTTTAATGGTCATGGGCAGCTCTTGAACATCTGACACAAAGGAAGAAGTGTCTAAATGATGATGCACCTGCAGAGCTTCTCTGCCAGCAACTGCCCACCATGAACAACAGCTGAAAAGATCACATCCTGACAGGACCATGGCTGCACTGCTCTAAAATACACCTCTATGCCTTGGGGTTCACTTCACCCCTAACTCTCATTATTCAGTTTTCAGGTCAAATCCCTTCGAAACAGAAAGAGAAGATGATAAAATTAGGGCAGCACCTTACACATAAAACACAAGAGAGAGAATATTACCATTAGGTGCTGCTTCAACCTTATTCTCTGCCGTTTGAAATAATACCAGATAGCTATTGGACAACAGAGAATTTAGATGAAGCACTTCTCCCCAGTGTAGATGAGTGAGCTTTTCCAACTGGCCTTGCTGGTAATACAGAGTGTGAAGAGCTTTTACCACCTTCTTCCTTCCAGCAGGGAAATCATGTTCAAAGCAGCAAAACATTTTTTTCCACTTCATGATCTCCACTTTCTGTGTAAGCCGTTTCTCTGTTTACTACAAGAATGTTTACATGTTGAATATCCACAAAAGATCAGGGAAGTCATTCATGAACCTCATGTGTGTAAAGTCTGCATGATGTTTCTACCATGATGTGGCCCACAGTCTGAAATATAAATAATTGCAAACCTCTAACCCCTTGTCAGTCAGACCTGCAGATGTGTCCAGTCAAAGAACTGACTTCTCCTGTGTGGTGCAGTGTGTGCAAGTAAAACAAGAAGTGTTCCTGCCATCTGAAAAAGCATAATCTCTGCATCAGTAAGTCATAAAAAAGGGACCCCTCCTCTGCCTCTGAGAGCTTACCATGCCAGCCTTTGGTTTATTTGAGGGAGGGGCGGTTTGTATGCCCGAACTGCCATGGAAGCCCCCTATTTGTCAAGTGTTGTTTAATACAACCACCAACCAAACTTGACAAGAGTACCTCAGTCAGTGGGACAACAAACCTACAGACAGCCTCTCGTGGCAAAATGCACTGGGGAGAGTAAAGAACGGGCAGCTGCAGGCAACAGGAAATCCAGCACTAATAAATAAAACGTCTTATAGCCAGAAAGAGGAAATAAACAGCAGCAGCACAAACTGAGAGGACAGAAGAGAGCATAACTGTGGCATGGGAATCACTGAGTTACAGTGAGCTTATTTTTACAGAACGTTGTCCCAGTTTGTTATGTGTTCAGACTGCAAAAAAAGTGGGGGAGTGGGGGGACTGCTCAAAGAGAGAGTCTCTATCAGAAGTTGTCAACAACCACTGTAATTAAGGAAGCAGCCAGAGCACACACAACCAGAGCTGCTGCCAAACTGAAATGAAAGCATTTTTTGTTTTCAGCTGTAGCCCCAAAGGATAATAAAAGATGGTTCTACCATGCCAAGTGAGGAGCTGCAGGGACACCATTTCTAGATGGCCCTCCTCCCACCTTTCCAAAATTATACACTGTGGGGAAGCAGCAAGTTGTTGTTCCTAAGTGTGCTTTCAAAGCCCGTGCCCGCACACCCCATTTGACTGCAGCCACCTGGGAAGGCCAGCCACAAGACAGGTGGGCCCCCAACCACCATGGTGACAATGGAGGTGGCACCAGCTGAGCTCTGCCCCCAGCCAATGGGCTGTTCTGGCACTGCTTGGTTCAGACCGCTGAAGCAGCAACACTGAATTTTTCTCCCCTTGCCCTCAGCTATGGGTTTCACCGCAGCCCCACAGCACTGCCACCATCAGTGGGAGCTGCTGCATTCAGAAGAGCCACACCCTGCATTCCTCCTGAGGGCAGCTGCATTTAGGGGGCTCACCGGTGTCTTGGCAAGAACCCCCGTTTGTGGCACAGCAGCACCGTGCTCTTCTTGCTGCTGCCAGCATAGGTGGCCTGTGCCCATGCAGTGGCAGGTGCTGGGGAGCAGCACATGGGCTGGCAGAGCCAAGGGCGTTGGTATGGATCTTCTCAGCCATGGGACACGAGGCTTTCACTGGTGGCTCTAGAAACTGGCGTGCAGGTTCAGTGAAGGGAAACAAGTCATTCAGAAATTGCATGCATATTTCTGAATTCATTCATTGCGTGGTGTTTGCCTTTCATCCTCCCCCCTGGGCTCTCTGTGCATTGTCGGCATTCTCTCCCAATCCTATATAATAATTCCCAGGTCTCCACAAGCCACTGCCTGCCAGTGGAGCCCACAGCCACTGGCCCGCCAGCCCGGTCACATGAAAAGTTCCACGCAAATGTTTAATGCATTCTCCTGACCCCAGCCCCTGTTCCTGTGAATCCCCTGCAGTGTTTTCCTAATCAGGTGCCAGGGAAGCTTTACACTGAGCAGGGTGCTAAGAAGGTGGCTATTTAGCTGCAGCATTTCCAGAGTCTTTGAGCTCTCTCCCAAGCTGTAAATACAAGCAGTGGAACCAGGTGAATGTCTAACAAGGCTGCCATTTAGACCTGAAGCTGCTTTCCAACCAAAGGCACACTGCAGTTGCCTCACTTGCTCTATCCCAACTGCTACACTAATGGTTAATTGCTTCAGCAGGTATGGAAACCACTTCTCAAAGCCTGCATGCAAGGTACACAGCTGTGGTCCAGTAGAATTTTAGCCTTCGCTGGACATTGACAATATGTCTGTTACAGCCCTTCCACTACCGAATTCTAGATGATGCAGGTATTTAGTTCATCACACAGCTTGTGAGAGTGGTAACATATTTACTTTTGTGTCACCCTCACATATGACATATCAGAAAAAACACATGCTTTTGGAGAATCTCAAATGGAAGTGATCTTTTAATAAATCTGGATAACAGGCAGAAATATTCAAGGGCTGTTTCTGATGTATCAGCAGTTACAGTTTCCTGCTATCAGTGTTATGTGAGGGAGGGCAGGTATCTCCTCCAGGAAGAGCTCTTGTTCTCCACCTGATATTTTCATGTAGGATTTCACACATGCTGGTGTATGATCCATACTCAGCTTTTGGAAGCATGAGAGTTGTGTCTAACAGTCAGGGCCTAATGTTCGTCTGGGTTTCATTCAGACCAGGCTTGACATTTCATTCAGAAAGATGAGCCAGTTGCACCTTTGAGCCAAACAGTTGGATAATCAAACTGAGCATTTGATTTCAGTTTTGGTTCTTCCTTTTTGAAGGGGAAGGGTCCAGCTTATTATGAACTCCAGCCTATACTTACATTTTTGTGGGTTTAAGTGAAAAGACCAGGTAAAGTTTTAAGTTGCAGTCTGTTTATATTTTTCTCATTTAAGCTCTATCATTATCAACATAACTTTTAAAAACAAAACAAAAAAAAAGCCTCCAAACTGACAGTGTTTTTCAAATTTTCTGCTTTTCTTATAATTTTTGAAGTGTAGTATATTCAAAAGTGTAAGCCTGTCCTGCTTGGCTGACTGGCTGTTTGATTTTTTCTTTATATTATATTACGTTGTTTCATTCTTAACTGTAAGCCATCAAATTCATAAAATCTGAGTTCTAGTCTCAGTTATACTCAAACATACCTACTGAAAAGATTTGTCTAACTTCTTAGTATGTATGGCATTTAACAAACTTCGCTTAAATTGTATATTCCCAACTCAACCCAAACAGGAGTTGAGAAATCCTGCTTCTCCCAGATGGGAGCATGCCTGAATAATATAGGAATTACCTTTCTCACTCAAAAGAATTTACAGAATACACGCATAAATACTGGGGTTTAATCAGCCAGTGCTGTCTCTTTATTTAAAGGAAAAACTTATTTAACCCTTTGGGAGAGGTTCAAGCTGCCAGTGACAACGGAGACAGCACCCAAATGGTAACGTATGTAGAAAAAAGTATAAGTCAGTGATGTCTGTGGCTGTAATCAGCTGGCATTGTCCACCCTGCCACACAACAGCCAGGAGACCAGCAAGGAGGATTTTCCATTTCTGGAAAGTGCAGTGAAACGGGGGAACACAGTGATCTCCAAATTGTCTTTCCTTCTATGAAGTATTGTCTTCAGGATACTGCTTGACATTCATTCAGTCAAATATTTTGACAATTTGAACAAATAAGCAGGAAATGGTTTTGATTTTTGGCTCCAGTGGGCCATTTGTGAAGAAGAATAAGTAGCGCAGCATGTGCCATGTCTCTTAAATACCCTTGTTTGGCAGAAACACATGCAGTGTGTTTCCCAGGCTGTGGAAACAGTTATCATTTCCAGTCCACCTTCTCTCTCCACACACCATCCCCAACCCTGCATCAGGCTGGGCTGAAAGGAAGCATCACCCCGAATTACTCTGCTGTTACCTGTTTGTGAGGAGAGGCTGCATGTGTACATAACACATTCTTCTGCACACGTTTCTGAGAAGGGTTGTGATTGCAGCCACTTCACAGTGGCACAAAAGAGGAGCAGCAAGCCGAGGTGGGGCATGCACAGGCACCTGAGAGCCAAACCTGCAGCTCTCTCCAGGCTGCTCTGCAGAGCCAGGTCCATCTGTGAGCGTGCTGCAGCGTACCCCCACTGCAGCCCTGGGCCAGGGCGCTGCGCTTGGGGAGATGCCAGAGGAGCTTTTGTCTCTGCTTTCACTGGGGGTTTAAGTAGTTCCATTAGCATTTGGGTCAGAGCACATGGAGCAGCCCCGGCTGGGGTGGGAGAAGTCACACTGTGAGGCCACACTTGAACGTGGCCACTTTAGTGCAGCGCCCCGGGTACAAAGCCTGCTTGTGTGGGGCACGTCCCGTCGTGCGTCACACTTTGGTTGTCAGTGGCAGTCATGGGTTGCTGGGGGGTGACACAATAACCTCTTTATGCTTAAAAGAATAGCGGGGGGAATTGTGGGAGACCATTGGAGACATAGCAGCAAAGAAGTGGTTTGGCTTTTGTCTGTCCCTCAAGGTGAGGTGCCCAGGCAGTCGCTGAGCTGCCTCTGCTGGGCTGGAAGGAGCGCGAGCAAAGCAGCCTCAAGGATGAATGCAGGGCTTGGGTGTCTGGGTGGGAGAGGACTTAAAGAAACACCCAAGGAAGACCCCATGGTATGTCTGTGGTAAAAACATGATAAAACTGCTTATTTAGGATAGAGCATTTTACAGCAGCTCACTCTAAAATCTGGGCTGCCACAGCCTTGTTGCCCCCACTGCCTTCAACACAAGAGCAGTCGCCCAGGGAATCAGCTCAAAGAGCTGATCTGTCTGGAAATTAAACTGTGTTTTTAATTACAAAATAAAAGTCTGCTTTACTAGAATGTCTCAAAGTTTCATTCTAAGAGAACTGGAAAAATAAAAAGACTAGGAACTGAAAAGGGTCAAAACAGAAAGAAATTTGAAAAAATACTGATACAAACTATAAAAGTTAGTTTAATCTCTTACTGTATCTATCACTGTCTCCTTTGCCAGCCCCTCAGCCATACACTCCACAAAGAAGTAAGCCCAAATAATTCAGATATGCTAAGCAAAGCTACTCTGAATATGGCTTCTAGCCTAATAAGTCAAGAGCCTTATCCAGTTCCCATGGAAAACATCAGGAAAGTTTCCTTCAACACTAATAGACATAAGATTGGATTGCAGAACAACCATGTAACTTTTGACCAAAAAGTGAAGTTTTTCTAAAGCACTGATAAAATATTCACGCAGGAGAATGTGGAAACTCTGACTGGAGCAGTCATATTGCTAAATATGTTTCAAGCAAGCATAATCATTTTTGAAACCACACTCATTCTCACTAGTGATGTGTGCCCTAAGGGGAAAATACAAAACAAATTATTTTTTTAAAGGAAAAAAGCATTTATAATTTCTTTATTGTGGATGTGCAGAAAGATTCCCCCTCTGCTCCTGGGAAAACCAGTTTCTGCTCAATAAGTAGTAAAGCACATCCTAATTTTTAAAAAGCATTTGTTAGGCAAAACAGGGCTTTTTTACAATGCTTTCATTTTTTTGCAGTTGGAGTCTTTCTGTTGTTGCCAGCTGCTTTAGTTGAAGGTATTTTCTGGGAGGTGGTGTCTGTCAGTCCCACGTGGGGTGTCCCCTTGGCTATCTCTCATAGCCGCCCTTCTATAAATCACAGCATATTAAAAAAAAAAGGGGATAATGCTGACATGTGAACTAATCCCCACATCAAAGAGAGCAATTCTCCCTCCTCCAAACACCCACCCCCCTCTTTTGCTGGGAAAAGTCTAACGCCTAGAAGGTGATTTACACAAAACTTCATCCCAGTTGTTAGGAAACTTGCAGTGCCGCTTACTTGCCAACTGCAGGAGGAACCTGGGAATCAGGGCAACCACAATAGCTAGCCTGTGGCTTCCAGCATTTGGCAATTCAGGAGAGAAAAAAAATTGGCTTGTTTCAACAAACTTGTGTATATGTTGATTGCATGGCAGACCAGGCATGCATATAGACAGATGTAAACGTGACTAGTAATGTGGGTCTGTCTGGGCACATCTGGGTCTGTATGGGCACATCTATATCTGCATGTGCTCACAAGCACTTGTACAGGCACAGGGCTGCCTGGCCTGGCACATACAGGACACACTGAAGCACATGGAAATACCTCTCTCCTTCTGCTGGGAGAAAAGAGGGACAACAGGGAATATACATTAAAAACATCAGCCCATATGGGCATCCAGTGGCCTACACATGGAGAGGGCTATCTCAAGCTATTCATTCCAGCTGTAGGCCTGCCTTGGAGCTAGCAGTTCAAATGCTGGGAATAGATGAATAATGGGAATGCTGTGTCTGAGACAGGATTAAAGCATACACTCACTGCTGCCCTTGCCTTTGCAAATGCTTCCTGTGCATTGATTAAGCACACAAGACACTTCCAAATAATTGTCTGTGTTTGGAATGCAGCTTAAAGGAAGCAAAAATGCCTCTGTCTGGCTAGGTAACTCTCTTTTCCCAACTTAATGCTTACCCTGTGCCTGTGCTGGGCACACGTCCTTCAGACATACCAACAAAGCATGTGTAGCATGGAAAAGACTACATTGGTGGTTCTGGATCCATAATCAACAAGCAAAAATACCTGCCTCATGTGAAATTGGCTGTAGTAAAAATAGCATTTCTATAAGTATATGTATGTATGTGAACCAGATACTTCCACCAGTATCGAAGCTTCTGGTTGATTAATTCAGTTTACTTGCTGCCTTCTCCTGCCACCCACACGGGCAGGCAGGGATGCCCTGGGGCCAGCAGGGCCCTCCCCATCCAGGTCATCCCTTGCCCCAGGCCACAGGGCAATGAATGTCTCTCCCAATAAGTCAGTGTCACTGCCAAAAGAGGCACACGAGGTTTACTCCCAGTGCAAGAGAGTGAACTGGAGTGGGGAACCACTGGATTTTAAAAAATGCATCCTTTTTGTAGTCCTCGGTTGATTGTGGTCCAGCTGCGCTCACCAATGCACTTCAGTGTGATTGCACAAGAGATGAGGGGAGGACACAAGTAGCCAGGGGCAGTGAGACACTCAGGCATGTCCCATGTCAGTGACATGTGCTTGTCAGTGCATGACACTTGTCAGTGACAAGTGCTGGCTTGNCAGGCATGTCCCATGTCAGTGACAAGTGCTGGCTTAAAACATTCATGAAAATGCAGCCAGAGGGAGAGCATCAGGCATGCCAAGAGACCCACATCTCCCACTCCACTGACAGGAAGGGCATGGCACATTGTGGGGGAAAGCAGAGACTAAACATTTTGTTGTTCCAGTGCTCCCTCCACGTAGATGTGCAGCTCTTCATGTGTCTGTGCCTGTCCCTTGCCCTTTGTCAAGTGGAGAGGATGTGAAAGAAACCCCAGCATGGCTGAGCCCTCACCTCCAGTACATGGAAAAACAAACACAGCCATTCTCTTGTTTGTTGATTTAGTTCAGAGTGCTCCTTCCATTACAAAACCATTTCCCTGCAGGCGACGGGCTAAAACTTATTTGCTTATTACTCTGCAAAAGAAAATGATGGGTGCAACTTTCAAGCACCTCTTCTGTTGATAGACACAGAGATTGAAAGGACAGAGTCCTCCCAGCTACATCTCAGCTGTGTTTTCTTGTTAGGCATAACTTTTCATGTTTTCTAGCTCAGAAACACATGCCACATGTATCTTTTTCTCCCCTGCTTGAAATATGCATCTCTCTATGGGACAGCTTTGTGCTTGGAAAGTGAGCCATGTGCTTCATCACGGGTGTTTACATAGCGATGGCAGTGACCACTGAAAGCTGCATCCAGAGCTGCAATTCTCAGGACAGCACATACCCCACACACCCCACACACCCCACTGCACCATCTGTAACGAGTCAAAACCCCAGAAACAAACACTTGTGAACAGTGGAGAGGTCTCCTCCTGCTGCTCAGGCTGATTTCTGCCCCAGCTCCCATATAGAATGGTGTAAATACCAAGCCAGCTTTTGGAACTGGCACAGCTAAGTGGGATTCTGGGTGTGAGATACATCCTGGTTCAAGGCAAACACACAGGAAACATATCACAAGTCTCTTCTAGCCTGTTTTTATTGATGAGATGCACCCGTCGGCAGTTCCTGGTGCTGACTGGGACAAGTCTGGATAAAAACTGCAAGAGGAGCACCAGAGTTTATCTAGAGCTGGCACCAGTTTTGGTGCTTGGCTCAATTAGCTGTTTCTACCAGGCCCAGAGCTCGCTCTTTGCTCCAACACTACCACCTGCCCTCACCCTCCACTCCCAAAATAATCAAACTAGTCTCAACACCTTTTTTCGTCAGGTTAAATCACTTCTCTGCCAGCTGGTCTGTTAGATGGCAATTCTTCTGATTGGCCTTTTAGGTGGCTGGCACTTTACACTCCTCACAAATCCAACCCAACTGCATTAAAAAGTGAATTTACATTGCAGGGCTGTGGGGGGAGGGTACCCCAGGCAATGTCAAAGAAAAAGCGGATCAAAAAGAGCTGCTAGTATTGGATAGCTGTCTTTTCAGCTGCTTTGGGAAACGTCCTTTCAGCACAAGAAAAGCTCAAAAGAATTCAGTTAATCTGTTGTTAAACAGAGTCTGTGATGGGAGACTGGTTTGTCACCATCCAGGCAGGGAACTGAGCCTGCCTGTAATGCCTGGGAGCTGCTTTGCCCTTTCCCAGCATTTCATATCCATAGTGACAGTGCGTTCATGGACTGGCACCTTGCTGGAGTGGCACCTTGCTGGCCTGGCACGGACTGTCTCTCAGCCTTGTGATGCCAGGACCCCTTCCTTCTGGCTGCTCTCAGGAGAAGCAGCAGCTCACAACACGTGCACTACGTAGCACAGCACACCCAAAGGCTGCTGCAGCCACAAGTCCCTCTCCATAACTCCTGCTTCACACAAACACAGAAGTGCCTTGCAGGGCCCTGGCAGTGGCTAACCTGCTGCTGCTGGTGATTTCAAAGAGCTAGGAGGTCACCTGAAGTCCTGAGGCAAGAGCTTGGGCATGATTTTCAGTTCTGAGTATAGAGATGTAAGAGCAGCCTGACCCACACTAAGGTGTGGCCCCCATGATGTCCCATGGCCTCAGTGCTCAGTGCCACAGTGCAGCCCTGAATGTTAAACAGAGATGGTGGGCAGCCCATAGACTTGCCAGCCTACACTTAATTTACCACATGAGGAATATCACATGCATATTGCTTCCACCTAAAATGAATCCCTCCTTCCAGCTGGGAAAAAGAAGGTCTTTTATCTTCCTTAGAGTGGAGGATCCCATAGATCCCTACAGAGTAAAACAGCTGTTCTTTTTTAAATTTAAAGATATTACTTCTTTTTTGTTCATGTATCACATTTCAGTGTCTTCTAAACAAGAGGGAGCTTAATGTTTTTGTGTAACCTTGAACTGGCTAGTACACTAATTTTATTGCTTCATCCTTGAACTTCCATGAGCTACATTATGTTCTACTATGAACAGAACATCCTACTTAGGATTGTGTGGCACATGCTTTGGTTGCAACAGCTTCCTAGTGCTTTCTTTGGCCTGCATGTATATGTAGTTGTATGCATACATACACATGTGTGTGTGTATGTATGTGTTCATTTCTAATTATGAAATGATGCAATGAAAATTTACAGTTCTGAAAATTTTTATTCCATTTCCTTCCTTCTCCACTGCTGTTCAGCTAAGCACACTGGCAGTGTGTTCTAAGGAACAGGATAATTCCTCTCTATGACTCATTTCTAAGGTCTCTCAGGCAGGATTCAGTATGATGGTGCCAGTGGTTGCTGCAAGAGCTGTTTAAATGTCTCTGCACGTAGTGGGCAGTGAAGTGCTGAGCTCAGGCAGTGGTCCTAGGAACGTCAGGGTCTGTTTAATATTCACTGGGGATCTTCCTAAAAAGTCAATGAACCTCCCTACGGTTTTGTGAACTGGCTGAACATTACCGTGCAGTTGTATCAGCTTTTATTTTTAGTGCATGAGGAGCATTGTCCTGTGAAATGGAACTTTCAGGGTTTGTTTTAATGGCAGACTGTAATTTGATTTTAAATTATCTACTGTCAAGCCTTTCACAAGTGAATCTAACACACATGCATTTTCTCCCTAACACATTTGACTGCCTGGAGAAACAAAGGTTGGTAATTAAGCTCACAGCAGTTGATAAGGACGGGGCCTAGGCAAGGCCTAAAACCTCAGCAAGTTAGAGCCTTAATTTCTGGATACTTACCAAAAACAAACCCTTGACTTGGCACAGCTTGCCCATTCTGGATAATCTGGCTCTTTGATTCCCTGGGGAGGCTGCTAGGCTGTCCTCTGGGAAGTCAACACCTCACTATGACAGGGAGGGATGCCAAATAAGCAGACAGCACTCCAGGGTAACTAGCTATGCCAAGTCAAATTCAGCAAGCTTATGGTTAAATATGGGAGATCTATTTCTCTCCAGCCAATGCATGAGTTCCTAGCACCTTTTGTACCATTAGAATACCATTAATTAATGCTTATCAGATGTAAAATATGACACTAGCTACTTGGTACAATGTGCCTTTAAGCATTCTATATACTATTCCTTTTCAAGCATATCTGCAGACAGGCTGAGGCAGGCGATCCCAAGTGTCACCAACAGCAAACACCCCTCTGCTGGAGGCAGCTTTTAAAACCCATCCAGGCCTTAAACGGGACTGTCCTCAGTGCAGGACAAAGCCCATTACCCATGGCTGCCTACATGGCCACATGGTTTAAGAAACACAAATCATTGTCTAGTGATTTTTTTATGGCCTCTTTGCTCCAGACTCACATGGATGTTTGGAAAGTGCCTCTGCTCATCTCTCTCTGCCATCATCTTCTTTCATACCAGCGCTCAGCTGCCCAGGGGGAGGTGTGCCAGGGCAGACAGGCCAGGCTGTGCCTTACTGTGCTCTGCCTGGGCAGCACGGGCACCCTGACTCCTCACTGGCCCCCGGCTGCCCCTGCTGTGTCACTGAGAAGCAAATCTGTTTGGCCCTTTGCTGGGGCACAGTCCCCATGTCTGATAGTGCTGGTACCTTGAGAGCACTGTGGCAGGGGCTTCCCAGCAGAGGCCACAGCCTCTGGATAACTTCCACTCCAAATGTATGTCACACTTCCTTCCAGTGAAAGCAAAATATTTACACTAAGCCAGGGTCACCTGGCGGTCACTGCGCTATCGCAAGCTGGGATACTGTAAACAGAGGGGACATGAGGGCGGAGGGAATTGCTGAGGGCCTCCAAAACAAACGCTGCAGCTGGCGAGCGCTGCTGGCAGTGGTGGGCACCAGGGAGGTGGGCACTGGCCGAGTGCTCTCAGGGCGGGATGGGCTGGGCTGGCAGCAGGGCCTGCGGTTCAGGGACAGCGAGCCAGGATGGCAATGGCAGAACACAGCTGGTACCGGGGCCCAGGGAAAGAAAATGCACAGAGTCTGGACAGACATGTCCAGCATCCCCACCGGTCCCCATGTGGCCCCAGCACGTTCAGTACCTGAGGCTGTGGTCACACCAACCTCACTGCTTCACCTGCCTTCAAGGAGCTGTTGCAAATACTCCTCCTGTTCTTCGTAAGTGCTTTGAGCCCAGTTAAACCATTCTGGAAGTTGCTGGGCAAGACTTGCCCTATGAAAATGCATTGAATTCAGTGTTTTCAACCTGTAAACTTGAACTACAGGACACACAGCCCCTGTATTCCCAGACACACAAGACAAATGGTGGCAGTTTCCCATTGTAGTAGCTTGCATACAAGAAGTCTTCCTGGGACATGTCTTCCCACCTCCTCACAGCCTAAATCTCTCCCATATGCTGCCAGAATTTCCTTCTTTATCCCATATTGCACTGCTGATCAGCACATGAAACTTCTGCTGTGTACTGTAACACATGCATATGAGTCATGGACTAAGTGGCTGGCAGCTCCTGGCTGCCCACCCATCTGATACCACTGACTTCTCCTCAGGTCCACTGTCCCATTCCCTGCCAGGCATTTGCCAAAAGTGATGACCCATGCCAGGGTTTCACATGTGACCAATGGCATGAGGACTCTGGAAACCCTCCACCAGGCAATAAACAGAATGGTGCTTGTTTTGCATGCCTTGAACTCGCTCTGGGGACATGAGGACTCTTGAGTCTCCCAGTGCTTGGGCTGCTTCAGAAAGCCTTCATTCACCTGCAAAGAGAGATGTGAATGGCAGGCATGAGCCACAGTGGAGCTGTGCTGAGCCCCTCTGATCAAACAAGCCCATAACGAGCAGCAGGGGGGTTTGAATAATTCCACAAACTCTTCTGCTTTTGTTATGCTGCTGCCATTCTCCAGCAAGGTTCACATATAACAATGTGGAGTAACCAAAATATTAAAGGACATTCCAGTTATTCTTGGCTGTCTAAGAGAGACATAATTGCACTTTTTGCATCCAATCATTTTCCAGTGGCACTTCTCATAATGATTATCACCATGTCAATACCTGAGATGTCAGTATTAGACCAAAGCTGAGGAGTGTGGCATTTGGCCACTTGGGAGATACAGTTTTCCCCAGCTCTGCAGAGAAGTTTCTTTGTGCCAGTTACTAAGCTATTAGGTATGCAAGGCATAACTATAGCAGAAGGGGATTTCTGTGTGGGAGGAACAGTATGATTCATACTGTCTCACCAGCCTTGCAAAACAAAATGTCCAGTCATACGCTTTTGTGATGCAGCCACTCATTTCTCCGCCTTTATTTTGCACACAGCCATAACCCCAGTGCACTGGGACCTGAGAATCAGCAGAGCAAGCTACAGGAGGACTGGTCAAGAAAACAGGAAGCACAGGGATGACCTAATACTCTAATAGCATTTTCCTCATTGGGAGTGATGTCCAGAGCATGGTGGAGGGAAGGAGGGACCGAATGCTGTTCTCAAACACCTGATAAGCACCTCTTGTAACAACTCCTTGAGACAGCTGGCATAGAAAGGGGTAACAGGAATGCCATCTCAGCTTTGGAAACTTGCCTGCTTCACAACCAACCCTGTATCTGGAGCACAGGCTGTGGCTGAATATCATTCTCGTAAGCACCCACTGCATTGCACTGGTGGTTTAAAGGGGTTCATTAATGCAGCTGAGGAAGAAGTTGGCAATTGTTGGATGTTTATTTTGGAGCAGCCTTCAGGAATGTACCAGCCTTCATTTCCTGGGGTTGCAAAGGAGGATGGTAAGGGCAGAGGAAAGCACTGATGTCAAGAGAAGATATGCTAAGCTGAAGAACTCTCTACATGAGAGTTAATTACTGTCTTATAGGGAAAAACACTTCTTGAAACACTACACTTACACATTAAAAATAAAATTATATCAGGACCCTTTCTTCTTTTCCTCCCCAGAAAATTCAAATTTAGGGTAAATCAAAAGCATTCCCGATGTTTTAACATACATGGAAGTTCACTTGTAGGTATCGTCTGGCTCTTCCCAATTATGTCCCTGAGAAAAATCCAAGCCATCCATAACAGACTTCCACATTATCAGGGACCACAAAAAGCAGAATGCCTTCATGTCACATGAAGAGACTGTGTGAAGACTGGGCCTACTCCAGTCGTCACTACCAGTATCCAGGAATTTAGTTTTAGCACATTCCTGACAACACAAATGGTACAGAGGAGGCAAATGCTTTTCAGCCTTCTTTTTAAAGGCTGGCTCAGAGAGCCAGAACTTTGCACACCTCAGTGTGATATGGCAGCCTCATATCTCACTATAATTAAACACAGAACTAGCATGAGTCTTTACATGCTTTCATGGGCTTCACACATTCTTTTCATGTGTGTTACTGACATAAAAATTACACTATTGTAGATATGGTTTTGTGAAGTCAGCTAAAAGGCAGTGTGCATGTGTTGTATTTGCAGTACTTTAGCCATCCTCAAGAAAGGATGGGGAAGAGGGCAGGCTGCAGCTTGCTTTCTTAATAGCATGCAAAACCTTTAAATCTCAGGTTACAGTAAGTATTTTGGCTCCAAACTCCAGCTATGAAGCAAATAGCCCAAGGACTCTCCCTAGAACTGTAGTGGCAAATTTTAATAACATCTAAAGTGCAACAATGAGGCTCCTCTGTGCCAAAAGAACCTGCTGGCTATAAAATACAAAAAATGACACTTTTAAACTAAGTAATTTTAAGATCTCATATATCAAAAGCAATGCCACCAGCAGGCATCACCTCACCTCCTTCTGGAAATGCCTTGAGGCTGAGACTTGCCCCATTTCCCTTTGTTGCAGCATATGGGTCCTACCTGATGGCAGCTTTTGTGCTGTCCTCTCATGCACACTGGCTCTGTGTGACCCACTGACTCCATTATGATCTCTGACAAGTCTTCTGCCAACCCCTGCAGCACAAGGGAGTGCTTAGTGGAAGACCAGACTAACCACTTCTGGGGTCCAAAGCTCTTCCAATATTTTACCAAAAGGACTGAAATCTGCAAAAGACCTTGAAAAATGTAACTCCCAAGGTAATATAGGGACCTATGATACCTGATAAACCTGGGAAAAAAAAAAGTCTAAATGTGTGAAGGGTTTTTCTACCAGGTCTCATAAGGGAGTGCAATTAGGTCTTATATAGCATAACCTTGGCCATGCTGCAAGTGGTTTAACAGGGCAATATCCAGTAAATAGATAAATTAAATTGTGCCAGCATGAAGAGGTCATTCTCTTCAGAGCACCTAAATTCTCCTCCAAATGGGAACACTTCCTTTTTCAAGATTCATATACAACATGATGGTTCAGTGCCTTCCTAGAAATGGAAAGGCCCATTCTTCCTCACTTTACTCTTTCAGTGAAAACACACATGATGGGAAACCACACACACACACACATGGGTTGGCCAGAGCCCCAGTGTGGGCACAGATGGTGTGTCTGGATGAATGGACACACAGAGGTCTCTGTGTAGTAAGAATGTTTACCGTGTGTAGTGCTGGGAATCACATGCCGGATTCCAGGTAAACCCACAAGATTGGCTGTAAGATGTTGTAATAAAAAGATCCTTTCTTGTATGTCAGAGCCCTAAAGTTTTGTGCCATTGGGATAACATCAGCTGGAGTTCAAAGATGAAACAGCCTGCAGGTAGGAAACAATTTCTAAATCATTTTGTGCAGGGGACTTCTGCAAAAGGTATTAAGGTATCTTCAGCAGACCAAGTCATTGGATCCAAGTGAGTCTTTATTTATCTGATTTTTCTAATTAATGCCTGTTTGACAGAGTGGTAGACAAATCACTAGATTGCTCTAGTTGGGTATGAGCCCCTGTCCCTCTTTTGCCCAAGGCAAAAATGTCCTCTTTGCAATTTTAGGTAGGCAGATTCAACCCTTGGTGTATTTGGCACCTTGCACCAAACTACACACTGGCCACAGGGTTCAACATATGTTGTCTAAAATCAGCTGCAACAGGGTTCTGGTGCTGTCTCAGTGCTGTCTGTTGCTCAATGCTTCAGAAATCACACAAAGGGTCGTGTGGGCCACTTCCCTCGTGCTGAGAAAGAAACTCAGGCCAGGTTAGAAGAGCTGCATGTGAAAAGGAAACTGAGGGCATACAGGGCAAAGGGATAACAGATTCCTGAACTGACTTCACCTTTGATATTCTGCAGTTGTTTAAAGGAGAAGGCAACAGGAGCTTTGTCACAGGTATGAATGAAAGTTTATTTTAGAACCTCTGTTTAAGAAAAAATGTCTTTTCGAAGACATTATTCAAAGAAATTAAGTAATTTAACATCAGCAGAATTCTACAATATTTTCTTTCCTGTGTGGTCCTTCTCGTATATTATTCTCACTCAGACAATATATTTTTGATGGGAAAGTAGTCATTCTTTCTACTTTTCCATTCTCTGCTGGCCTCCTTAAAATCTCCCATTGTAAATTTGCATCAGATTACTATTGTGGTAATTTCTAGCTCAAGTAAAATCAACAAACTTCCTCTCTCATCTTTCCTTCTGGTCTTTAAGGCACTCTAGAAAGCCCAAGTGCCCTGGTGGCCAGCTCCCTGCTCAGTCTCCCAAAAGGCCTTTCTTCATTTTTGTGATGTTAGCTCTGTGCAAGGATTTTTGCCTTCACTCCTCTTTGGCTAAGTCAGTAATTCTTGGTTCCTTCTAATCATTTAATCCCTTCTGCTCCTATGATTTATACCAAGCTGGAAGGTGGGGATGAGTTCCTCCCCAGTGTTTTGTTGTCAGGTTTTGCTGCCTTTAAGGATGCTGCTGGTCTTTGATGTGAAGATGCACATTTGGAGTAAGGCTGGTAGGGATGTAGGCTGATAGGGATGTTCTCCAAACTTGACCTGGACAAGAAATGCAATTCCTTCAGAGGGGTTTCTTTTGACAGGCCCAGTTATTGTCCAGATGTCCTACATCCATAGCTGGATGGTTCACACACAGTTATAAATTGTTATATGTTTATATATATGTTAAATATAAACTGATTATATGTGAACCCCTGCTTTTGCTGATGCTCAGGTGACATTCACTGTTTCATTCTCCTCCTGAACTGCTTAGTGTGAAGGAAAAAAACCAAACCAACCCAAACCAACCCAAACCAACCCAAACCAAACCAAACCAAACCAAACCACAAATCCGTGCCAGTTTCGGCACCTTTGCCCTTATGATTGACAGCTTTCCTGCACTGCTGGGTTAAAACCTCTGCAAGTGGGAATTCCTTCTCCTGAATTAATTAAATCTGTATTGTTATTGCCTTTGATCTACTGCCATAGGAACCGGAACGAGCACTGGAAAACCTCCATTTTTGTCCATTTCTTACACAAATAGGTCTGGACAGATTATTAAAAGGATCATTTAGAAGATGGTGGGCAGAATAGTCCCCTCCCAAAGCTGCCCTTGAGACTGACAGTTTCTGTAGAAACTGCATGGGAACAGTTACAGACCTCTAGTGGCTCTGTTTATATAGCTCATCCATTTCCTAATTGCTCACCAGCACAGTATTTTGGAATGACATATAGAGATTTCCCATAAGGATTACAACACTATGTCATTTCATCTTCTCTGCATTTCCCATCCCATTGTCTGTTTTATTTTCCTTGCCATAACATCTGTCCCACATCGCTGAGAGATTTCACAATTGGAAACCTGCTATAAATTATGACACAGAGTTAAAGGCCTTCCGTGTTTGCTCTCTGCTATTTTTTTCAAGGGACTTGGGGTTAACCACCTCTTTAAAATAAGCCTTTTTTTTTTTTTTTTTTTTTGCTATTTATGTACTAGTGTTTGTAAAAGCTGTCTTTGGAAACTGGAAAAAAAAATCATATTTCTGTCCTTCCTGCTTGTATCCTTTTCCATTTATCTTCCATTGAGTTCCTAGAGAAACACAAACTTCTGTAAGTGCTTGCATAAAATAATCTTTAGCAAGCTCTGTCCCTAATTGCCTGCAGGGACTCCAGATAAAAAATCAGTTTCTCACATTTCTGCTCCCCAGCATCTGACACTGTGGAGGCTCTAGGGCTCCAAGTGCTGCCTGTGTCACTGCTGCCAGGGCTGCAGGCTGAACTGTCCCCTGGTTCCAACCAAAATGGAAGCAAGAGTCCTGAATTATATAAAGGACAGGCTACTCTGCTTGGCTCTACAGGAGGCTGCAATAGCATGCAATCCTAGGAACAGTCAGAGTGGCAAAGTTTCAGCTTTACACACTGTTTTGTACTGATCAGTCAAGGTTAGTGTCACATATCATCACCATGTGGGAACCAGAGACATTTAAATGAGAGATCAGACATACAGGACTATATTCTTACAACCCAAGAACATCTGAGTCTTTGGTGACTTCACCTGTCACTGCAGCCTTTTTTCTCTGAACCAGAAAGCAGCACACATAGCTCCTGCTCTTGGTTCTCACTCACAAATGAGATCACTGCAAACTGCAAACATGGAGCACTTGCAGTGCTCCACAGCATCAGCCTTGCTTCCTCCAGCAGCCAGGAGAGAATCAGAGATTTATACAGCTGGGAGGAATCTCAGAAAATCACTCAATCCAGACTCGTGTCCCAGGGCAGGGTCATTATACTTACGTCACACCTGGCAAGTGCTTGTCTAACCTCTTCCTAAAAGCAGGATGGTGATTCCACACCCTCCTCAGATATTTCTGTGTGTAACTATCCTTACTGCTTGCCATCTTCTAACACCCAACCCCAGTCTCCTTTTCTGTAGTTTAAGCTCATTACTTGTCCTATCCATCATCTATATGGTGAACAATTATTCCCCTTTTCTTCCCAGCCACTTTTCACATATTTGACAGCAGTAGCCCTATCTTGCCCCAGTTTTCTCTAGACTTAACAAAGTCAATTTGCTCATTCTTCCCTCCTACATCTGTTTTTCAAGACCTGTGATTATCCCCCAGTTGTCCTCTGGATCTTGTCTTGAGCACAGCACCCAAAGCTGGACATCACACTCCAACTGCCCACAGACAACTGAGCAGAATGATTATTCGTGGAGTTCATCTCTAAGTACACATCCTAGTAAAGCCCTTGTCCTTTTTGCATTAGCAACTAACTCATATTTGGATTGTGACATGGAACATCACTCAGATCTTTTTATGCAGTGTTGCTACTTACACAAAAATTCACTGCCCTATATAAATAGAATTAATTATTCCTGGTGATGCCTAAGCACAGAAACTGAGAACTATCCTTACTGAAATGAATCCTATTTTTAAGGCTATTTGTCTAAATATTTTTTAATTTTAGCTTTATATTTCAGATTACCCATAGTACCCTTCCAGATTTGTGGTAGCCAAGAATGTAATATTTTCTATTTCATTGTCCAACCTGTTCATAATCCCCTTAAATAAGACTGAACCAGTATAGATTCCCACCATCTTCTTGATCCATCTTTCCCTTTTAAAAGTATAGCTAATAACTCCTCTCTTCATGCAGTTTTCCAATCAGCATTCCATCACCCCAGACCAGCTCCATCTATCACAGATTCCCTTAATTAAATTTGCTTTGGAGTATCATGTTACGCTGTGACAAAAGCCTCAGCACTGCCAAAATATAGGAATACTATTGCTTGTCCCTTATCAATGAGGGTTCTTTATTCCGTCATAAAAAGGAAATTTGACCTGTTTTACACAATTTGTTTTTGACGAACCTATGCTGGCCATTATTCATCTCTTTGTTTTGTTTTAGGTGCTTACCAAAGTTTGATTGTTTGTTCCAGTATTTTTCCGGGAATTGAAGTCAAACTGAACAATCTGTAATCCCTGGCTCCTCCTTTTTTCCCTTTTAAAGACCAGAACTACGTCTGCACTTTTCCAGGCTTCCAAGTACAATCTCTGGGCTCCATAAAACATCCCAGGAGCTGGGCGAGGTTACACTTAGAGCTTTTGTGGTTAAATAACTAACTGGCTGTAGCAATTACCCGAGGATGAAATCCATCTGGCCCAATCAACTTCAACACTATCTGAAGGATCTTTTGATCTAGCCTTTGTTATAGTTTTGTGATCTCACCCCCCCTCTGTCATTGACATTGATTGCAATATTTGTCTGAAGTGATAACAAATGCAAAAAGGGTATGAAGCACCCTGGCACTCTAGCCAGGAACTGTCTGGGGCCTTTCTTCCCCAATGAGCAGCAAGTTTTTTGTTGCCTACGTCTTCCTCTTGCTGCTGAAGTAGTGATGAGAAAAGTAATTGTCATTTAAAGTCCCTTGCTAATTGGCTCCCATTTTGCTGCATGACCTTTGTGATTTTGTTGTCATATATCTAGCCCAGCTTCTTCATGCTCATTTCCTCAAGGCTGAGATCAAAGCAGAGCTGATGATTTCTCAAAGTGGATCTGTTGTTACATCTCCTATGAACTCTCCAATTTTTGGATAGCTGATGCTTGTTACTGTTGTCTCCAAGGTGCTTTTTACATAACCAGAGCTCCTCCCTTGCCCAGGGTCCAAACTTACATGCCTTTTGTTACTGAGCAAATGGTTTTAATGGAATCGCTACTGGTTTTCTTGGTCTAGGAAAGACCAGAAGCCTGATCTTTGTTTCTATCTCTTATCAACTGTTAAGCTCTACCTGGGGACATTCAGTCTCTGCTAGTCAAATATTGTTTAACTTCCTGTCCTTACCATAAGTGATGAGTGTAAATAACAATATTTTTTAACCCAAATCAGAATTTTACACAGTCCCGAATGCTGGAAATAATTACAGCCAGAAGTATTCTTCAGGTTCATCTCAGCTGCTCATTAGAAAATCATATTTTCTCATTTGAGTACTTTTTTTTTGTTGGCTTCCCTCAGCTGGCCTGCCAAGCTTGAAGGCAGAACAGACTAGGCTGATGTTTTTATTTTCATATATATGAAAAACTAAGAATTGACTAGTAATGTAATGCCACTGAAGTCATGCCCGCACAGAAGCTCTAATTTACCTTCCACTGTCACATATTCTTCTCACCAGTAAAGATACTCAAAAGGTCCCCATCAAGAAAGCTGAATTCTGTAGATAAAGCAGCGTTGCAGTGCTATAATGGTGCTCTGACAAAAGAGCAGCCTGAGCAGACAAAAGGGGAAGGAGTTCAGCTGGTCCTTCTGTTGCCCAAGAGGAAGCAAATTTCAGATAGTGCTTCAGTTCCCTTTGGTTATGATTCACCACAAATGAACAGCTACAACGCCAGTTGATAGTTAAGGCCATGCAAACAGGGACTTCCAGAAGTGGAGACGCAGAGGAAAAAGCAGAGAAAGCTGGCCCCTTGCCTAACTGTGAGTCGCCTTCCTTCCCATTATGCTGCTTTTGTTTTTAGGGTTCCTGTGTGTTTTGCAGTGTCAGCCAGTTGCCAGAGAGAAGACAGCCTTGTATGGGTTTTAGTTACGGCTCAGACCCCAGGCACCACCCAGACCCTTCTGAGGGACATGTTCTCTACTACCAGCTGCTGTTAAACCAAAGCAACCGGGATCGTAAATCAAGTAACAGAACACCCTGCTGATAAACTGCAGGGTACAGAAACTTGCACAATATTTATGGTTTGTTACAGGTTAACACTAGAAGTAGCGAACCATAAGGGCTGTGTTGCCCTCTTCTAACAGAGTTCTTACCCTATCTTATAATGACAGCTTTCCATGATAGAAAAATTCCCTCTTCTTCTCAGCCTGGACAAATTGCACCATTAGCACAATATCCCCTGTTCAGCCACCCTTAATGTGCTTACTGGTGTGAATTTGTTGTGTTTTCAGCCATTGGATCTTGTTTTGATTTGTCTTACTTCTTCCCCATGTCAATATGCAAAAATCATGTGTGACTCTTGTGTAAAGACCCTGATACACAGAGGCACTTAATGTATAACATCTAAAATGCAAGAGAGCGTGACAGCAATTATTCCAGTTCTTATAAAGAATTGCTGGAGATGACTTGTCAAGAAACAAGCAAAAAAACACCATTCTTGGAAAGAAGGAAAGAAAGAAGGGAGAGAAGGGTGTTGTCAAGCTGACAAAGGTAGGCATTAAATAACTCAAACAACAGACAAGTTTTCCACTGTCCTGTACATGTTACCACTGTTAACTCCAGGTACAAAATTAGTATAAAGTGAATTAAACCAAAGAGTGCTATAGAGTAATGGATGAGACTGACAGAAGACTACAATGGCCTATCTTTATCTCTATTTTACAAATCCATTGAGCAAGCAAAGCCTCTCTGCACTTGCATTTGCCTGCTCTGCATGAGACCCCAAATGAGTGGAGATGTGTGGGGTGAATGAAGGAGCAGCATGAAAATTTGTGTGCCCATACATACATGAGTATGTGACACCAGGGTTAATGAAAGGTCCTTAAAAAGTTTCTGCTTACCAGTATGTCCCATTAGCTAAACCTGTGTTTATGTGAGGAATGCATTTACTGATTCAGATCATATTAGCAAAATCAGCCTGTTTGCTAACATCAGTCAGCCTGGCAAAATAAGGCATAACAGTCACATCCCACCCCACCATGTTTCATCATACCTTTGGGTACAGTTCTGCTGAAAAAAATTGAGATAAAAAGACTGGAGGATGGGGAAATGAGAGTGAGGGATGTGCTAGATGCCAAACACCAGATCCCTCTTAAGAAGAAATCCTTCAGAAAAAAAAAAAAAAAAGGGATTGTCTTAAAACAGCCTGCAGAAGGATGGGCTGATACCTGAAGGAGATTCAACCAGTAAAGAGTAAAGCTGTGCTAAAGCTGAGCTGCCATGTGTAAAACCCAGCACTTTCCAATGCAGCAAGGTTCCCTGTGTGCTCCTATGGCTGGAGAGAAGGGGAAACTATTCAAAAGTAGGAGGAGAGATTAATAAAAACATATTTGCACATTTAAAGGCTGCTCTTATCTTTGGAAATAGCTGACTTTATCCCTTGCAGCACAAGTGAGCAGTCCATGTCATCACCTGCAGTGCAGGAGTGGAATTCTTGGCCAGAGAGAAGTACTAAGGTAGGGAGAAAGACCTCCAGGCGAGGGAGGCTAACATGTTTATTTATAATAATGGATTGCTTTTTAATAAGAACTATGAGGTGGCTTTCCAAAGCCTCCTTTACGGTCCATGAAAGAAAGGATGAAGTAAAACGATCAAAAATCCCTAAAAAATTTTTGCTAGGTCTGGTGGAGTTTTGCAGAGACAACATGCTGTTTGCCACTGCTGCCCCACCCCAGTGCCCAGAGCTGTTCTGGCTGGCATGGCTGCAGTCACACCACTCCTTTCTGTCCCCACAAGAAAGTGAGTGCTCATCTCATTACTCTGTAAGAGGCTGCATGGGGCAGGTGCTCACTTCTGTTTTGTGGTCCATCATTTATGCAGACTCTCAAAATGGAGCTCTGGTTAGCAATCTAACTAATTTTCAGATGGAAAGAAAGAATGCACTGTCCATCACTTCACTCTCCCACTGTGTTGCCAGCAAGGGATTAAGCCCTGCCCTGGTTTCCTCTGCTGAGCACAAACCTAGGAAGCTTCCCTTTGAGCCTGCAGCCTCCTGCATTCTCCAGCTCTTCAATATATCTGCACTCACTGAGACATGCTGTGGTGGGATTCTTTGCTCCTGAGGCAGCCAGCACAGGCCACAGTTAGAGGAAAGGCACTTCCCAGAGATCCCAAGGAAATAACTGTGTGAGGTTTAGCTAGGCAGCGCTTAGTTTCTATACATGAATCTTCTTAAAGCACATGCTCACTCTGGTTTTGTAAAGGCAGATCAAATGAAGTAAGCAAAACTACTTCCAAGGCAAACATTTCACATTTGCATTCATACTTGATGCCTGATATCCCTGAGGTCCATGTGTCTTACTTAACTTCTATCTTGCTATTTCTCAGAAGGCTGGATGAGCTGAGAGGAGGAAACAATAATGGGCTGTGGGACCTCTTTCGCTTGGAGCCTACACTTCTCTCAAGCAGGGCCTTTTGCTGAGGCTCCAGTTTGCTTTACAGATGTTTAAAGGGTTGATTTAAAAAAAAAAAACTTCTAGGAAAACAATTATACATTGATTTCTATCAAACATTTTGCAAGGAAATGATCCTTCCTGCCCCCACTTCAATAAAAGAATTCCCCATCGTGGGGGTGTCAGGAGAAAGAGAGTGAAATAAGATAACTCTGCTCAGCTTGCCTCAATTTAATGAGCTCCTTTAGGCCTTATCATTCACCGTGTGCTTTCCCTCGTTGTAAACTTCTCAGCCTCATCAAAAAGAGCTCTTTTCTTTTTTTTTCTATTCTTTTTTTTTTTTTCAAATCAGATTCTGTTTGATCAGCCCTTTCCCCTTTCTTTCCACAATCCCCCACATCATGCTGGAACTGGTACCAGTGGTGCATGTCAGCATGCCCTAGCAACAGAGAGATTAAAGGAACTACCAGCTCCAGAGGAAGGGCCAGCTCGGACTTACTAATTAACTGCAGTGAAAGAAGTGAATGAGAACAGCCTTTTCTTTTGGGCAGAGGAGGCACTAGAGGTGGATGAAGGAGTTCAGCTAAATGAAGGTTTCCCTCCCCCAAAACATGTGTCAACATTCAGACCAATCCTTTCTTAATAAGACTTTGTGTACTTACAGGGTTTGTATGGATGGGAAAGGGCTGACAGCAGTCAAGCCTGATGCAGAAATACACAGATGAGAGTGAAGTCAAACCATGGCTGCCCCTGCCTCAAGCACCCAGCTTCCTCACATTGCTGGGACTCATGCATCAGATGTTGGTCACTCTTGAGAGGCAGATCCAAGTGTGGCCCTGTGGGATGTGCATGCCCCAGGCTATGCCCACCCATCAGGCACCAACTGGTGTGCCACACTGCTGTCCACTGTGCCACACTGCTGTCCCTGGGCTCCATGGGGCTTGTGGGAAGGTGGCAGCAGTAGGCTCAAAGCTGTGACCCCCAGGAGTGTGCAAGACAGAGCTGTGGCTCAGCAAGGGAGGTGAGGGAGGTTGGCAAATCTGCCACAGAGGCAGGGCTCCCAGACAGGGAGCGGGGCTGGACCCTCCAGGGGTTTGTAAGGAAACATGAGCAGTTCTCCTGTCCCCCCCAAACCTTGGCATGTTCCTGGTCTCCAGCATTACCAACCATACCCAGAAACATCAGGCTACAAGTTCCTTTCACACCCAATCCCCATCAGGGCCTGTCACCTATAGCCTCTGCTGGTAAATCTTTTCTGAATTATGAAACACTTACGTCTCTTTTTTTTTTCTTTTTTTAAACTGTTACTTTTTGTTGCTGCATACTGGTGTTTTGCCGTGGGCTGGGTGTGGAAGTGAAACTGCTGATATTCCTGTGCTCAGGGCAGGGTAGCTGGTGTTCCTGACCCCAGCAGGAAGCACCAGACACCATGACGGCCAGCAGCTTCTGGTAATTCTCCAGCCCCTTTTGCTAATCCACAAAGGCTTAGCCAAACTGGGTACATTTTTAAGAACCCTTGCAGCTTGGTGGTTTATCCAAAGGGAGCAGGTATCTCCTCGATGCGCTCCAGCAGGGTGGCTGGGATGGGGCCCGTGCCCCCGCCTGGCGGGCAGAAAAGGGGGAGCCTGCCTGGGAATGCCCTGCTGTGCCATGGCTGCTGAGCCAGCTCCTCCTGTAGAGAGCACCTCCCAGAAACCAGCAAAACCTCCCCAGGTGGGGTGAATCTGAAGCCCAGGAGCTTTATTTCCTGATCAAACACAAGGAACACCAGTCCATCATTCAGGATTCCCATCCCAGGGCAGTGCCTGCCAAGCCCCTGGGGGTGGTGGCACCCACATAGTTTTCCCTGGCATGCAGAGCCTGAAACAGGCAGCGTGGCCATGGCAGCTGACAGCTTGGGGGAGGACAGGGCGGGCACTTGGGTTCCTAGTCCCCACCACTCCCCTGGGACATGCCACATCCCGTGTAGAACACCAGCAGACACAAAGCTGGGTACAGCATGTTCATGGCCTGGGGAAGGGTTAGATGACGAGTTAGCTTTTTCCCACTTCTGCTTAGCAATACACAAATCTCCCCAAATGTTCTGAAAAGGGAACTTTCTTCAGTAACAGTTCTGCACCTCATTCTGAGTGCGTAATCTTCTCTGAGAAAAGGCTGTGGACAAATGGTACAATCCTTCAAAACTGAATTGTGCCTTTGCATATTTAGCTTTGGATCTGCTGGTATTAGAAACAAAGTCAGATTTTATTACTTTTTATTTCTTCTAGCCCTGCAGCACCAACACAGACAAGCCATGTAATAAACTGCAGAATCTTTTCTTTATTGAGAACCAGAAGTGATTTTTTTTTTTTTACTGTATACTGGTTCAACCCTAGCTTTGCTAACACACTGTAAGTCATACATACAATTTTGTAGCTTCATAAAACTTGTAATTCTTTTTTATTCAGGTGTACTGCTTTCTAGAGTTAATATCTGTGGACTTCAATTAAATTTGCCTGGCCTGCTATTGATTTAATATTCTTAAATTTTGCGGGACCTTGCCATATGTATTTGTACATAATAATTTTACAGCTCAGTCCTGTAGTTGAAACCTGCTACTGCCTGCAATGTTCTGGTCCTTGAGAAGGGAAGAAGCGCTCCAGAGCTACAGGTCACTGATGGAAACACAGAAGGGTTAACTGGCTGGCTGCTGCCTGCAGACTATTTCATGGGGCTCTTAGGGTCTCAAATGCTGAAAAGGGACATGAAACAATAATCCCTTAGAGAACATGCTAAATAATTCAAGGCTAGTTAAAAAACAAAACAAAGCAAAACCAAAAAAAACAACAACAACAAAAAAAACCAAACCAAACACAACAAAATAAAAACAGCACACCTTTAAAGCATTTTATTGCAACAGCTTGACCTTTGTTAATAATATAGCTTGGAGGAACAGGCTATCTGGCTGCCTTCCGAAAGTCTTTGTTATGGTATTTAATAAACCCCAGGGATCCTTACACTATAAGTGTGCATCATGTTTATATGGATGCATTGGGCAACCTATTACAATGCTAGGGGTTAAAAGTCATTTCCTTGTATTCCCAACCAAGATAAACTCATCCACACCCCGAGGTGAATGGTACTTAAAGCTGTGTTTGTATAAAGAAGGCAGTCAGGTTTTCCAGCACCTGGAAAATGGCAGGCTTATCTGTTAGTTATCTCTCACGTTCGGCTTTTATATGTAAATTTGTCTGCAGGAGCAGTAATCGATAGCCAATGTTCTCTCTGTCTCGGGGCTGGGCACTGCGGGCCAGCATCTGCCCCAGTTGCAGCAGCAGCAGCAGCCGTGCAGCTGAAGGGACAGCCAGCCCAGAGCCCCTCTCCGCAGGGGGACCAGGCTGGGAGCAGCACCCTCTCATTGCGTCTCTCTTGAGGAGCTCCTGAGGTTGGTTCCCATTAGACCACCAGAACCTGCCAGCCAGAGCTGGATGAAAGTGATAAATTCCTTCCAGACAGAATACAAAGAGGAGGTTTAGACCATTTTACACTGCTTAAACTGCTGCTTGGCTCAACTAGATTAATGCCAGATAATGGAATATTCTAATAGTACCTGAATTAAGCAGGATATTTTTAACACACATATGTGTGTGTATAAACACAAACACCCACCCATGGAAATACAGCTGGGGTGACTCTCTTATGGTTTCTGAGAAAAGGACTGTGGGTTGAGACCAAATGCGGAAAACATTACCCAGAAAGTGCTGGAGAGAGAAGGAACAAAAACCCCCGATGCCTCACGTGTAGTGAAAGTGGCTGTTACATCCATCACAGACACACAAACAGGAAACAGCTTCCCTCGTCACACCTCGGGGAGGCCGCTGGAACAAAACACAGTGCCTTGCAAGACTGAAAAAACCACAGTGGGATCTCAGACAAGAATCACCGAATCCAAACCACCTCGTATCAACCTGTTGCAACGGATGGGGGCAAAAGGCAACTGCTGGCAGGCAGCACAGCGGGGCAAGGAGCAGCCCTGCGCAAAGAAAGTTGGGCTTTAACCGTTGCAGGCACTCCGGCCACCTCGTTTAAGAGCTGCAGTGTGCAGTGTAAATAGCTGCAGACTGCTTTTCCTCCCTGACAGAACAAGTTACTTCTTGCTTCCACCTTCTCAAATTTCCGCATAGCCCACGGCAAAACCGAGTGCCTTTGGTTCGGAAAGCAGAGCATTCCTTCCCGGCATCAAAGGGCCACGGGAGCGGGAGCGTGTGGTGGCCTCTTCACACACACACCAAGGTGCATTTCTTGCTAGCGGCTTCCAGAGCTGTCTGTGCAGTTACTTGCCTCAGCCTGCTCCGTTCATTAGCACACAGAGACGTGTACGCCCTTAAACCAACATTACATCACCTGGGATGCTGGAAGTCAGCTGCCCAGCTCCTCACACGGGGCACACGGGGCTCTGCCAAGTGCCTTGGACGTCACTTTTCTTTCTTCTTTATTTCATGGTTCGTGTGTTGGGGTTTTTTTTCTCTTTCAATATTTGCTTCAAATAAAAGATTAGGTGTGATGGGTGTGGGGTGGATTGCACCGGCGCTGCTGTGTGAAGTAAAGGGATCCATCCGTAGGAAAGACATGTGTTGTTTATTAGCAGCTTACATGACCCCAGAAATCCCAAAGCAATATGGTCGACACCAGCAGCACAGTGACTACACAGAATTACACTCTGTGTAATGGCAGAGTAGGCCCAGCTTGGGCATTAATATGGCTCCAAGGACAACACTTCATTTCACATCTCTGGTGGAAAGCTTTTGTAAGAAGTCAAGTACCCACACGGGATTAGAATAATAATAATCTCTTGCACTTCAGTACAAAAAATAGGGTGTGAAATCAAGCAGCTGATCAGTGGTCACAACTTTTACCCCAGCTGCTTTATTCCATTCAACAAGCTAGAAAAATTTGATGCAGTCCTTACAACACCAGGAACTAGTTCTTCATCTTGCTTTTACTCATAGGAAATGTGGAACCTCAACAAAACTGGTCTTTTTCTGCCAAAGACTTGTGGAAACTGCTTGTCCGGATGGAGAGGGGTGCAAGAGGAAACCAGGCCAGCCCCAAGCCATGCCTGGAGAGAAGTGTGGCTCAGCTGCAGAAGCTCCTTTTTACCAGTGAACTCAGCAGCTGTGCCTCCTAGTACACAGCTCTGACCTATTTCACCAGAGACACACGCCAGTTTTACACCAGCATCAGCCCAGTGACCTCAGTGGGATTACTCCATCCCTGCATTAGATAAAACTTGGGCGTAAAGAAGATTCACTGAAGAGGAAGATGCTCTTGTGACATATTTCGTAGCCCAGACACCCTTGCAGGAGACAAAATTCGGGGTTTTTACATTTGTTCCTTTTATATCTCAAAGTACTTGTCTTTCAGGGGCTCCCAGCACAAGCCAGCACATTGCCCCTCAGTGTGTGTGTGTTTACAGTGTGTCCTACAGAGAGATCCCAGTCAACGAGTGACTGAGTTGCAGTGCCTGATGTGGCTACGTGACAAACACCAGTGAAAGTGCACTGAATTAAGGGCTGCTGGGGTGAGAAGGGAATGCCAGAAAGGCCAGGAAGCCCCACCAGAGCAGGGACAGTGGCTTGTCTGTAGCACCATGGGGCCATCACGCCTTGTCCCTTCTTGATCAGTCCCTGCAGGACAATGCCAAGGTCCCACAAGGGTGAGCTTTGGGGTCCAGACATGAAGCAGGGTAGGGGAAACTCATCCACAGGCTTGCTTGTTAGTGCTGTATTGTATGGACTTTCCTGGTTTTGCCTCCAGATCGAGCTGTTTGCTTTGTCTTCTCTGTTTTCTTTTCTTTCATCTGTTTTTCCCCCTTGTTTATTGTCATGTCCTGACCTTTCTTTCTGCTCTGGATATTCTTTCTCCTTATGACCCTTTAGATTCTTTGCAGCTCCTTTCTCCCCTGCATCTCTCCTTGTGCTTCCTGACATTACCAGGGTCACACGTGTCTTTTTCCTTCTAAGCTCACTCACTAAGTTCTTGTCTTCCATTTTTCACTGCTTCAGGATTTCCTTCCATACCCTTTCTCCATTCATCCCATTCACTCCCATTTATACCCACTCAGTGGGTACAAGGATCTTCAGCCAGCCCTTTAGCTATCAGTTATCAGGATGCTGGAAGACAGGCCAGCAGAGCCTCTGGAACATATTAAAAGAAGTAGATGGTGAGATTGGAAAGATGTTCAGAAGCAGAGTGAGCTTGTGGTGTCAGATCAGGGAGATAAAACCTTTGGTTTTAAGTGGTACTGCTGCCAACAGCAATGCTGTCTAGTCCTGCCAGAAGATAGGTGTGCCTCCATGCCTCAGCCAAGGGATTTTCAAACCTCCTGCAGCAAGGATCTGGATAGGCTGTATAGACAGTTTAGACCTAAAGCCACTATTGCTGTCGACAACCACAGCATAAAGCTACGCTCAGAACTCAATAAGAATGAAAATCCAAGTTCCTCTGTTTAGAAAAGTCAGGCTTATGATGCTGGTGAAACCATAACTAGTCTCTGCCACATGCATGCTACAGTCTTTTCTTGCCCAAGACCCTGCAGGAAGCCTGTTGTAGATCAGTGCTCTGGGATATGGGACAATGTCACAGGGGCTGGAGAGAACCTTTCTGCCCTTACCTCCCATGCTGCACCTCAAATGGGGTGGGCGTCTCACAGAGCAAGTAATATGTGCTCACATAATTACAGCCTGTGCTGTGACACATGCTCACAATGTCAGAGCAGAATTAAGGCTGAGCAGGCAGTTACAAGCACCATTACATCATTAGATTAATCTCTCCTTGGCTGGCTATGAGGGACCTCATCCTGTTCCCACTGAAGCCAAAAGACCATACCTCTATCAGCGTGAGTGAAAGTTGGCTTGGCTTGCCCCAAGGCTCATTTATTGCTCTTAGCTGCTAGTTGAGGCTGTATCCTTGAATTCATTAAGCTTTTCAAGCATAACTCATATACCACACCTAACACACTCTGATTCAAGTAGAGACTTCAGGTGGGGTACTGTGGGTAGTGGAGTGTGAGAGGAACTTGCTCTGCCACCATGCTGGCCCTACCTGTTCAGCTGTGGAGTTGTTAATTGCCTCTGTGGTTGTTTGCAGCTGCTCAGGAGGTGAGGAAGGGCTGCTCCTGCCCTGCACAGCCACGGCCAAAGCACTCCCAGCCACAGCCAGCTTGTTAAGGCTGCTCCTCCACCATGGTGCATGCACAAGAGCAGGGTGGCCGGGCAGTTGTGGTGGAAGGTCCACCGAGCCTTGCCCCCCAGGACAGCCAGCAGCCGTGGGACAGCAGTGGCAGGGGTTGAAGGGATCCGTGCTCCATGTCATGTGGCAAGGCAGGTGCCTGTGCTCCTCCGGGCCAAACAGCTGCTGTGCTGTGGGTTTGCTCCTCAGAGCAGATCTCCTGACCTTTACCACTTCCCCAACCTCTCTGGATTTCCTTGCAGGACACGTGCCTAAATATGTGCGTTAGGTTGGGGGTTTTTTCCCACTTCCATAGCCTTCATTTTAACTCCAAAGTGCAATTTTTGAAAAAGGTCCAAAAGTGTCACATCTACGGAGAATCCTCCAGTGGGGGATAACCTAAAGCCAAGCAACCTTCACATGTATACGCAGCTTAACCTCAAGCCTCTTTGTTTGTTTCTTCAAAATATTGCACAGGGTCATTGGAATTTTCCTTCACAGCCACCTCCCAGGTGGCCTTTTTGTCACCTCAGGAAACCTCTTACCATTTCTGACATCTCTGCCTCCGTGGTTTCCCATGTTGCTGATTTCAGAGTTGCACACATCAAAGTGATGAAGACACACCTCACTCTAGGGACAGAGAAGCATTATCACTCCCAAAAAAATCATGTCCAGTTCAACCACTGCCCTTGAGAAACAAATTATTCCTCAATCTGACAGGCCGAGGATGCTTTTCCTGTTATTTCATCTAATGTTTTCATTTGTTTCTTTTAAACTGATTTGTTTTAACTCTCTCTTTTTTCTTTTTTTTTTTTTTTTTGGTATCGTATGAAAGAACTCCATCATCTTTTTCTGTTTATCCATGAAGGAATGGATGAGGTAATTTTATATTTCCCTTCATACCATTGTATGGAAGGAAGAAGGCAAGTGTTTGTGGCTCTGCAATCTACACACATAGAACAGAGGTGGGGAGGCATACATTTAAAAAAAAAGAAGAAAAATCAAAACCAAATGCAACAAATAAAAGAAACTGAAAGGAAAAGGAGTGGAAAGGGCAAAAGAGAAACTCAAAAATAGATAAAGTATATGTACACATGTGTGCAAGGTCATGTACACCAGCATATTGAGGCGTGCTCTCCCTGTCACCCGAGAAGCCTGATGTCAGGGCAGATGTTCAGCTGTTTCTAATACACAGCATAGAAAACTCTAGCTGTTGAAACATCTTGTTTTAACAATGAGTCATGCATGAGAAAAATGTGGGTGTAGCTTTCAGGGAAGGGGCTGGGGGAGGCTTATGAAGTCTAATTTTGCAAACCCCCATATAGAACGATGCATGACGCTGATCAAGGCACAAAGTGCGTCCCTCCCTCCCTCCCAGACATGACTGAGGGTAATCGGCTCCCGTTGAGAGCTTGATTGCAACACTTGTCCTGTGGTGTTTGTGTCCCGCCCTGAGAGACCCCCGGAGAGGGGCAGTGGGAAAGTTCAGGGCTGGCCTCACCACGGTAGCCCCAGGCACAAGACACTACTGACACCAGCTTTGGGCAATGCCTGATGCAAGGACCAACCTGTACTGGCCTCACCTTGGACACTGCTGATCCCCTGGAATTTTTTCCAACTCTTCTCTGACCAAATTTTTATACAGTTCTGACACATCTGCACTCATGCTCATGTTTTACCTAAGCATCAGTTGGTCTTGAGGGCCAGGCTTCTGCTGCTGGATAAATGTTTTTAAATCTGGAATAGGTCAGGTTTCCCCTGGTGTCAATGAAACCTGGTCAATGAGACCTGGCCTCCAGGACTGAGGGTTTCCTTCCACTCCCTTCATCAGCACAAGTACCAAACATATACCAGGAGCCATTATCCCAGCACATCTGTAAGCAGAGGCCGGGAACTGTAAACACCTTCTCAGGTTGTGAAATGCCCATTTATTCTCCCTAAGTGTAAACACCATGGGAAGAAAGGTGGCTATTGCTTCAGAATGACAGCCTGAAGATCCAGCTTTCTCCCTTGGCTATCCCATAGCCTTTCTATGAGAACATAAATTCAGATGTCCCAGTTTTCTCACCAGTTAACTGGAGTGGCTGAAACAGACCAGATTTCCTTGGAAGGGCAACACACTATTCATGGGTGCTGCACTGAGCACTCTGATGGTTAACATTTTTCTGATGGGGAAATCCACTGAGAACCAGAGTTGTGTTATTGTTAATTATCCCTTGGTGTGATTCAAGAAGGCACAGCCAAGAACAGCAGTAAAATGAGCAGCAGACCACTTAGCAGGGCTAAATCTAGAAGAGTATCAAGTTGCCTTCCAGGGAAAAGGTAAAGGCTTCCGTGGGCAAATTAAAAAATGACTGACTAATAGGTATACCACCACAAATATTTTGTAGGCAACAATGCTTTTTGGCTTCTTTAAAATGAACTATTTGGCTTAGCCATGGGGTGGCTGAATCTTCTAACTCTGTTATACCCATGTGACTGTAGATAAATGCTTTCTTACTCTAATTACATTATTCCTTATAAACACCAGGATAGTGAGAGAGGATTTGTCTCTGGGTCTTTTCTGTCTGTTAAGCTCTAGGGTTTGTGATTCACTTTAGAAAAACAAGGGTGGTTGAAAAAAAAAAAGAGTTGTTTTCAGCTGTGTGGTGATGAAATGCAGTAACTGAAAATGCTGTGGGTTTTGAGGTTGGATTTTGAGATTAAAATATTGTTGGGTTCAGGATAGGATTGGCTGGCAAAATGAGTTACAGTAAGACATTGTGCTTTCACCTCTAGAAAGCTGAGTTCAAGCCCTGTTTAAGATCAAAACCCAGTAAGTAGTTCAGGATGATTAACAGTTTCTGAAGGAGCATGAGGCAGGACAGGAACACACAGGCACCGGGAAGGTCTGGTTTCATTCCCACCACCAGCACTGCCTCTTTCGGGTCCCAGCTGCAAGCAGAGAAGGGCACTGCAGAGAAAGGAGATCTCTCCTGGTGTGGAGACAAGTGGAGCAAAGATCCTCATTACAGGAGGTCCTGTGGGTCTGGGTGAGGGCTGTGCAGCCACGAGGTCATGGCAGGTGCCACATGCTCCACATAGGCCACCCACACCAACAACTCGATCTTGTTTTGTGCCAATCAGTCTATGACAGGCAGGCATGACCCTGCTACTTCTGAAAACATCAGAGACTCTTGGGCATTTCTTCCTATCTTAGGTATCCAGTTCAATCCTTAAATCAAGGACATTTCATGCATCACAAGCTGCTGATTCAAACAGCCAGGTTGCAGAAACATGACTGGGAACCCACTTGAGCTCATTTTCTCCACACACTTTCAGTTTAAGCCTATCTTAACAAGATGTGTACTCCCATCAAAAACACAGCTTATTTGCAGCTTACACACATACAGACCAGGCAGCTGTAATCCGTTTTGGTGCCTTCCAAACTGCTAAACGCAAAGCAGTGCACCCAAACAGATTTGCACCTCTGTTATGGAGCTGCCAAGGCCAAACCCCAGCCAAGCATCACTTGCACTTGAAATAAAGTATAGATAGGGTGTAAGTGGTACCTCAGCTGTGGTCTGGAGCTCTGCAGTTACTCTAAGTGCAGTTAATGTGGTTACTATTCGCAGAAGGTTACAGATCTACCCATAAGCTACTAGCTGTGTTCAGATCTTCTTCTAGTAATCTAAAAATAAAACTGAGCTTTTTATCACAACATATTGCCAGGTATTTTCTGTTACTTCTGTGATTTTGTAAAGTACTGTCACAGTGGGTTCTTCTTTGTTGTTTTTTTTTCTTCCTTAATTACAACGATTCCTAGAATGAAACAAGAGTTTGATCCAATTTGAACTTGAGTAATAACCTACTGTATTAAAATGTTTTCTTTTAACACTTGCAGATCTTCCCTCACTTTCTAAAGTTTCTCTGTAAGTTTGGCTTACATGAGGAGTTACAAAAACCACAAACATTATTCCGAAGTGCTTTGTGGAGTTGGGTATTGTTTGATCCAATTTTCAGACTGGTCCCCACCACTTTGTAGAGCAAAGCCTGACTCTAGCCCTATCTCCCTTATGGTAATCACCAGTTCACAGCATCCTTCACAGGAGCTTCTCCCAGCCCAGCTCAGCTTAGCTAGTCAGTGCTGTAGAGGAATTGTATGGATTTACTTTTTTTTTTTTTAAAGTAAAGGAAAACCTGTCCAAGGCTCTGGATAATCCAAAAAGCAATTAACAAATAAATTCAATTTCTGCAATAAGAAAATATCGGGTTCACCAGTCAGGTGAACACCAGTTAGGTAGCACTGCCAGAAATCTTTTTCAGTGTTTCCTTTGTCCTGGGGACCAGACTTTTTCCCTCCATAAAACTTGAATGTCTCCAAAATTTGGCTTTAGGAGTAGCACTGGAAAACTAGCAAATTCAGATCAGTCCTGGCAGGGGTTTCCAGCATACCAGTGTGTCCCAGTGCTCCTGCAGAGACATTCCCTTTTCCAGCAAGGGTGCTCCAGCACACATTCCTGCTGCCAGTAGCTGTGACAGTGCAGCAGGGAGCGTTGGAGGCTCATTACAGCCAATTGTGGGCCGTTCAGTTTTTTATGGGAACCAACCAACACCCAAAACTGCACCCAGAAACCTATGAGCCATAGGCCTGTTTCCTGGAAGGACATGGGCATTGTGTGCCCCCAAGGAGATTACCCCTTGAACAAATGCCCTGGGCTTCTGCAGTGGCTGCCATCTCTGAGAGGGTTTAAGACGTGACCTCAGGAAGGACCAGTGCAGCAATCTAAATCTGCCAGGCTGGGAAATGTGGGCAACACCCTGTCAAAGGGCAGCCTTGCAAAACTGTGGCCCTTTCCACCAGAAGGGTTCCCAGTGCATCATTACTTCTGCATTGCCCTTCCTTGAACTCCTCCAGGTTAAGTCACTGTTTTCCCAGCACTCTCCGTGGGATAACATAGCACAGCTCCAGGGAGGCTTAAGGTCTCTTTGAGAAGCACTCATCTTAGCTGAATGAAGATTCAGACTAGATGGCCTGTTGGTCTAATCCAGTATATCCTTGTCTGTGTCTGGGGCAGAAGCTCCACTTTCCTCCCAGATATGATTGTTTTGGAAAGGAAAAGCAAGGCAGAACGTGTATGGCTGCTGAGGCAGATCAGACTGCTTACCCTGATGAAAGCCAGGGTGTCCCCACAGCTGTGCCATGCCACCTCCCTGTCCCAGCAGCCGTAGCCTCTGCAGCAGCACAGAATCACAAGTGCTGAGAGGCACCGTGGTTACCAACACCCAGGACATCCCATTCCCAATGTCCTGGCTGGCATTGAGGGAAGGACGATGAGAGCAGCCTGTGGAAGGGGTGTGCTGCTGCCAGCAGCATCCTGCACCCTGCCACCAGGCCCCACCTGGCACTGGCACAGGGAGCAGCACTTCTGACAGACACAGCCAGCTCTTGGGCCATCCTCCCAGCAGGGGACTGACTGCAAAGACACCTCTTTGTACCCCAGTGCATGGAGTGGCACAGCTCCCAAAACCCCAGTTCAGGAAGAAGTGGGGCAATGGCTGAGGTGTCACCAGACCCTCCCATTACACTTGATGGGCATTAGCACAGCACCACTGTGCTGACACTTCTCCCAGCACCTGCAGCTAAAAGTTATCCCCAGTGTGCAAGTAAGGATGCATTTCCCACAAGGGAACTGGCAGGGGCCATGACCCTCCCACCCCCCCATTTGAAAAGCAGGAGTGATGGGGTGGGGTTGTCTGCACTGGGGGCTCTCTAGTGAGCTCTGTTTATGGCTTTGATGCCACACACAAGGTGCAATTCCTATTACAGCTCTCATTTCCATGCCCTGTTTAATCCAAGTGCGTCAATGCATCACAGGCATGTGAGCTGCAAACATTCAATTGGTGTTGAGTCACAGACAGCACCTCGGGGGTGCTTTGGATCCCAGCACCTCTGGATCCTGACACACCACAAAAGCCAGGACAAACTCCAGCACCGAAGGGATTACCGTCACTTGCTGCACTGCTGCTCCCTGAGACATGGAAATTTTGCAGGAAACATCCTGGCAAGCACCTTGGAGGGGAGGACAGGACTATTCCTGGTGTGCATGGATGGCATGGGCAGGGAAGGACAGGGAAAGACAGGGAGGGGGGTAGGAAGGAAGGAGGCAGGTGCTGGCCTGACCCACCTGCGTGGATCCCCCGCAGTCTCCAGCCCTGCCTCGGGATGGCTGTGCTCAGGCCGTGTGTGCTTTGGGGGCAGGGCTGACAGCACCTGAAAAGCTCCTTTCAAGGCAAAGGGTTTGCATTAAGGCAGGATTGCACTTCTTTCTCCCAGCATACATCTGGTGTCAAGACAAAAATTCCTTTACACTTTTTTATGTGGGTTTTTTCACTTGAGAATACCTCGAGGGAAATTCTGAATACCTCGCTGTATGGGTTCATTGGTATTTATATCTGAGCTGCAGTAGCAGAGTTGTGTGAATATTGAGTAATGTTCCAGGTAGAACTCAAGTAAAAATAATTGAGTTTCCCCATCAAACAGAACCTGCTTCCTCACACAAATAGTAATTCTCTATTCAGGGAAGCACCCAGGGCTTAATCTGTTAATTTCCTTCTCTTTTATTGTCTCTTTTTTTTTCCCAAGAGGGTTGTTCCATTTAGAGATTATTAAAATGACAAACCCTATGTCAGAAAATAATTCGAAAATGAAAACCAGTACCTTAATACTGCTGCACCTAAGCACGGCAGTAGTTTTCAGCATCTTCTGATAAAGCTTCTAGCAAACATGGTACATTTTTTTCCTGGCCTGAAGTAGCACAGAATCAATTTTCTACATAAAATAATGTGCCCAGCACTATTTGAGATTGTTCTCTTAGTATGTAATTGTTCAGGTAACACTCATGAAAAACGTTGCATCGATATCAAGTCCGTGGAAGCAGAAGAGTTTTGTTTGATCAATGATTCACAGTATCAAAAAAAGCAGTGCTGACTTTCCTTCTCTGTTGCCAATGCAGTCCCCCAGAGGGCCTGGGAGGCAGCCAGGGTGAAGGGGAATTCTGTTTCCATGACTCATCCATTCCTGGGCTGCAGCGGAGACAGCCAGCAAGTGGTCAATCAGTGCCGATTGTCATGGGGAGTTGATGATGTGGATGCTCAGACCATCAGCATATTTCACAAGAGCTATCCAAAAGCGCTTCCTCCCCAGGGGTGGGACCAGAAGCTCTGGAAACCTGAAAAATCCCACCTGTATTTCTTCCCAAACCTCGACCTCAACAACCTTCTACTGTGTCATTTATTTAAAAGTGGGTTTTTACAGTATATTTAGCAATGATGAGTAAATCAGCTAAAGCACTAACTGAGTAATGTAGCAGAGCCGGGTAAGATCCAGGGGTGTATACATCAGGCAGAAAAAAGCAAGCGTGCTTCACAATAGGAATATTTCAGAAAGTATTAAAGGAGAAGAAATTTTTAAATTATTCCATTTTCTAATCAAGTCTTTCTGTAAGTCTTCCCCCTATGGCACATTGTGTTCTTAGTACTCCTTTAAGTTCATCAAGACAAAGAGATATGTTCAACAAAATAGACAATGGCACTATGCCTCAGAAACCACTATAAGTTCCCCACACTTGTTCAGGGAGGCTTGTAGCAGTCCCACAACACAGCTGGGTTTATCTAATGCTCTGTCTTAAAAGGCAAGTCTTATTTCCACCAGACGTCTTTCCAGCCCATCCCTTGAGCCAAGCCTTCGCTGAGACAATAAAATAAAAATCATCTGTATTTTTCTTTTGCTGGGTAGTTTTCAGTCCTTTACACATTGCTGAAGGAGCTGATGCTCACAACCTGAGTTACTAACTGGTTACTCCTCCTGTGCCCGGCGCTGCCGGGGGAGGCAGGCGTGATGGGAGGGGAAGCAACCAGCAGTTTATGAGAGCAGCGCCCCAAATCCATGTGACAGATGCGGGGACATCTCAAAATCCTGCAGGGCACAGATCCCTCCCTCCCTCGGCCGGGTCACAGCAGGCAGTAAGGCATGGCCGGGGGGTGGTGGCTGCTGGGCTCCATGGGGGCTGTAAATGGACACTTAGCATCCGTGTGCTGGATGGCCCTACTTCTCTTGCTATGCATGCATTCAGCATTTAAATCCGGCTTGATTTCCCTCTGAAAGCTTGCATTGCAACTAAAAACAAACCAACCAAAACCCAAACATTAAAAGCAGGGGATGTTTTCAAGAACAGTTTTGTAGCACAGCGAACTTCAAGAAGGAGTAGGCTCACTCGTGCTAGGTTGTGTACAAACACAAAGGCAGTTCTTGAATGAATATGGTCCCATATGATCTTCTTTTGTCCAAGGCATAAGGAAGCAGCTCCAGAAGACTGGTAATCTTTTTCCATGCTGCTATCCAGGTCTGAAATAACCGGGGTGTGGTAAATCTATGCTGACGTAAATGAGAGAAGGTGTTTTGAAGAACCCAGGACAGGGAGAACAAATTAAAACCAGAGAAGTTTGCTGAATGTTACACAAAAAAAAAGCCTACTCTATTTTCTGTTTCTTATTTTTGTGACTGTAGGAATTCTCATTTTAAATTATAGAAAGGAGGCCAGAAGGCCAGAGCCAGTATGCTTTGCCTCAGTGAACCAGCAGTAACCAAACAAGAAGACTGGCAATGAACCAGCCATGATGAAGTTTAGTATCTGGAGATCCAAAGCTTCACCTGGATCAACAGCTGGCCCCTGTTTGTGATACAGGATGAACCTAAACCTCACAGCCACACACAACTGAATTTGGGTCAGCTGGGAGCGGGACTGGTATCAAATCACCAGTGGCACCGTCCTTAAGACAGTGACAATGTCTTGGTTTGACTTTCCACCCCCCCTCCCCCCCCAAAGCTACAGAAGCTGTGGGGCAGACTTCTGGTACTTGCCGAGGACAAAAACCTCCTTTGCTTCCTGCATTCATTTGCTAAATGGCATGACAGCCTGTCAGGAACATTCAGAAACGTTGTTTGGGCTTGATTTTTATATTCCTTTTCCTCTGCCAAAGTACCTGCAAGTTTAGTACAAACAGATCAACACAGTCAAGCACAGCTTGCAGCCTAGCTACCTACTTCAGTCTTGAACTACTGAGGTTTTGGATGATGTCAGCCTGGTCTCCCGAGGGCTGCTGTTGTCATCAGATAGTGGGGCTGATAAGGCACATGTTATGATGAGGCGTGCTGTTGGGTTTAATCACAGTATCGTGCATGAAATAGGAAAGAAAGCGCTGTATTTCCTGGTACAGTACCTTGATAAGGCTCTCACTGCTTCATAGGTATTTCCACCACACTGTCCTCTGCTCAGCACGCTACAGATTGCTGACAATCTGAGAGTACAAACAGTGCTAGGGTGCAAAAACCCAGTTCCTCCATCAAAAACATGTTTGTTTGGGACTCTTTGTTTCCTTTCCCAATCTCAGTTTCACTCGCTCTTTTCTTTTCCTTCTTCCTTTTTTTTTTTTCTTTTCTCCTTTTTTTAAAATGTTATTTAATCTTTTACAAAGCAGGACCCAAAACAGCTGTTGAGTGCTGGACAAAATACAGTCAGTTTCTATAGCAGGTTTTTCCCTGTCCCTCATTCCCCACTGCATTTGGGAATCACCTGAAATCTAGCACAGCCTGTGAGTTAGGGGCCCTTGGCTGGATTTGAAGGCTCTAGCCCCAACCAGCACTTGTTTCCAAACTGCTCAGATGCTCACTGCTGAATTGCAGTTTCTTCCTCTCTTCCTGGTTTGCTTCATATTGAACATTATGATTTGTTTTGCTAGCAGACCAAATGATAACAGTTCGAGGACCAATTCCGTGTCAGAGAGCACTCAAAAGGAGTCGGTACATTGCCTTTACCTGGAGCTGGACTGGATTTTACTTTTTTAGCATTCATGTTTCTTGTCCACTTTTTGTGTTTTACTTAGATGAAGCAGAGGAACAGGCTGACCAATTTTCATTGCCACCTGTGGGAAAGAGTCATGGCAGTCCTAGTCCCACCAGCAGGAGCACAAAGAAAGACGGGCAAATACTGAAGAAATCTACATTTCTGCCAGCTCTGGCCTTCTCACAGTTAATCTCTATGTACCAGAAAATGGGGCATAATATATTATTTGGAAATCCTAATTATATAAATTGTCATCTTGGACCTCACCATCTACCGGTTTTTAAATGAAGAAAGAGACACATCATACCTAAACTCACCGACAGAAATAAAGCTCAGATAGCACTGCTAGAACAATGTCTGTCTGATACTGCTGGTTGTCTGGCTCATCTACTCCTTATGGGTATTTAGATTCATAGTTTCTGTTTCAGCAACTACAATAAGATTTTATTGGTTTGGGTCTTTTATTTGGATACACTAGGCATCTGGTCTATCCTCTTTCCTTACAATACCACAATTGGAAACCAGATTATTGTTGCTGAAATCTTAACACAGGTCAAGAGTGATTCCTAAAACCAGCCAGCCTGCCTTTCAGCTTCCAGATGAGGAATATGTTCAGAGAAAATATTTTACTTGCAGTATACCCAGAGGTGATCCAAAATACCTCAGAGGATCATCACTGCTTTGTCAAGGAGCCCCCTCTCCAGGGCAGAACTTGATTCTAAAATGTTGGTGGTGTGGTGGCCACTGGTGAGGGATGGTAGATGATTTGGTTGATATGACCATTTGTGATGAACAAGGAGAGACTGTTTCTTTTCCCAATGCATGTTTGCCCCTTGGAAATGAGCTGATCAGAGAAGCCAGATGGAGGCCACAGGACCAAACACTACAACTGAATTTTTTGAAGCCAGATAATTTTATGACTGCTGTTAAGTGCTGTAATTTACTTAAACCAAGATAATGGTAAATGGAAACAAATCAACTCAGTGTTTCAAAGCTAATGCTCCCTGGGGATAGGGAATAATATCTCTCCTTCAGGGAGGAAAACCAAAGGGCAGGAGCATGGCTTCCTTTGAGTGCACTGGTGGGGGCCCCAGGCTGCTCCAGCCTGACAGTGAGGTGACAGCTCAGGGACCCTGGGTGCTGTGAAGCACAGTGCTAATATCAGAGCTAGTTACTAGATATCAGGTATGCACACTTGTTCATACATGCAAGCCACTGGGGATAAACTCTTCATAATCAGGCACCCACCACTGCCAGGCTGTGTGAGGGGAGCCAGGACGGCCCCCAGTAATGGGGCAGGGCCCTGGTTGGCAGCACAATGCTGTGACAAGAGATGAAACTCTGATTCCCATTGTATTCCTAGCAGAACCAGTATCATTTGATATGGTGCTTTTCTCCTGACCTCATTCTACGTTAGGCCAGGGAGGTTAAATTTACCACCTCAAGAACCAAAGGCAGGACAGCATCACCAAATGCAGAAAGTCCAGGGTAGGTCTAGGACATCCTATATTTTTAGCAGGCATGCAAAGAGAAGCATGAAAAGGTTTTGAAAATCACATTCCCTGGGAACAGGCTGGAGAAGAGAACAGCTGGGAGGAAAGCTGAGAGGTAAAACCACACGTGCCATTTTGCGGGACTTTGTCTGGAAATTGGGCTCCAGTCTTGTTAATCAAAGGCAATGGGACAGAAAGTTAGTGGCCACAAACCTCTGTAGGAGACATTCAGGTTCGGTATTGGTTACATATAGAGAGGTTAAAATTGCCTGAGCATTGAAACTCCCTGACAAGGGAATGCTGTGCACACCGCGGTGCTGGAGACATCCAAGGCTATCAATAGTCAACTCCCTCTGCCTGGGAAGTGGTTTGAGAATAGTGAGTTCAGTCCTGTCACAGTTAAAAGAGAAGGTCTGAATGCTTCACTAGAAGTCCCTGCCAATCTGGGTGACACACTGATAACCCCACAGGCCAGGCCATGGGACCACTGGCCTCCCCCAGCCATCTGCCCTCAATTTCTTACCAACTGCTCACTTTTGAAACAAACTTGTGCATGTTTTCAAAACATCTCCGGTTCTGTTTTCATCTACACTGGAAGTGTTTTTCTGATCAGAAAAATTGCTGGAAGAAAGAAAATATCTTGGTCAGCAATTTCAGTCAATGAATCCAAAGCCCACATTACCTAAACCTAAGAGGAAAACGATTTTCTGCAGCTCTTCTAGCTCTTTTGGCTGGGCACCCTGAAAAGGGGGTGAATTAGGTTTGTTCTCAGCTTTTCAATCTCATTATAAGTTTGTAAGTATAATAAAGGGGGGAAATGGGGTTATTTGTAAACACAGCACAGAATACCTCAGTCTCAGGGAAAATAAACAGGGAGCCTCTTTGCACATTTTCACTGCCATCGTTTTTCCAAGCAAAAGCGCACCTTTTATGCTCTGCTGTGGGCCTTTAACAAATGCTTTTTCAACAAAAGCTCTCATCATATCTTACGGCTGTAACTTCTCAGTAAACCAGAACTTTGCTAATGCTCAAAAGCCCTAGCAGCATCTCCAGAGCAGTGAAACACGGTATATTCTCTCCACATAGCTGTAATCAAGGTAAATCACAAACGTTTCCACCAAGACTGCTCAAGAAATCTCTTTGTAGCAAACACAGCAAGAGCATTAAGAGCTTCATTGGCGTTTGTTCCATATTGCTTAACGTCTCCTTAGGGGCTGTGGCTACCGTCCCAAACAACATTTCTATGGCTTGCGTGGCTACATCCTTTTCCTGTGAATCAACGTTGGCATCTGCTCATCCAGAGTATTCAGGAGAAATATTTGCTGTTGCCTGGAGACTATGACAGGAGAAAAAGTATCAGGAGTCCTGAATTATTTTTGCAGCTCTTTCTGTGATACTGTGCCATTGCCAAACAATCCCCTTTACCTGGCAGTTGTATCTCTAACAGGGTTTTAAAACCTGTGGAATAGGTACAGATATATTTGCCAAGTGCCGAAAATACCTGTAAAGTCCTCCCAGGCTCACATGTGAAAGGCATCATGTAGAAATTACAAAATACATCTGCATAGGCCAAGCAGACTCCATCCGTCTTTGTCAATATCGTCATTACTTGCGCTTTCTGTCCTCCCTGCGATGGAGATAAACCCTGCAGGGAGAGCAGGACTCCATGGAGAACCCCCCAAACAGCTCATTTGCTGAGCAGAGGTCTGGTAGCACTGGAGATACCACAAACGTGCCATACCTACTGTGGCTGTGCCTCCACCCGGCTGCTGTGCTGGGACTTTAAATACACACAGAAATGCTGCTGAACCCTGAAATGTTTCCACCGACTCCAGTCGTTAAAACCTTTCACATCCCACCGGCAACTGCTCACATATGTGGGGGATGAGAAAACTTCCTTCCACCCAGAGGTGCAAGAAAACTCTGGAGCTGGCAGTCACGTGCTCCACAACAGCCTTACAACCCGCAGGATCCTGGATGGAAAAATTTCACTTCCATGTGTTGACTGAGTTAATGTGGTGGGGATAGTGGGCGGACATAAAACAAAACTATGAAAAGAGATTAATTTGCAGCTGGAGCCCAGGCAGGGAGAATTCCAGTCCTCTGTTTGCTCAGAAAACGGCAGCTATTACCAAAACCCAGTCAAAAAGAAGAGGTTAGGGCAGTAGTAATAAAAAAAAAAAAAAAAAAAGAAATCCAAACCGGGGTGCGGGGGAAAAAGCAGCAAAAGAGAAACAAAGTCTCTGCAAATTAACATGTGGAATTCAAAACATTTGCAGTATAATAAACCCAGGCGAGCCCATAAAGCTGCGCTAGCCAAAAGGAGCTCTGTTCTGCCTACGAGGAAACCCGAAGCGGCGTCACGGCTGGCAGCAGCCGCCCCGCAGCCCCGCTTCCTCCCGGCGCGCTGCGCAGCGCTCCTGCTCGCTGCCCTCGGCGATGTTTAACGCCGCGTCTGTTTCCACTCTAACCCCTCCAGTTTGGAGGAGGAGGATATAAATCAGCTGCGGAGCTGCCCACAGGGCTTAGTCACAGCAGGTATTGGTTTAGGGTGTCTTAGAGGAACTTTTTTTTTTCCCTGTAAGTATTCTAGGGAATAAGTATCGGCTTTGTGAGGAAAAGGCGTTGCTGAATGGGCCAAAGAGTCTTTAAACAAAGGACATTTTACATCACCAGGCAGAATCATCATCTAACTTTTTGCACTGTACTCAGCCTCCAGGGCAAGAGCTGTTCTGTGAGTTCCCAGCAGAGGCTTAAAGTGTCCCCACCGAGCCAGTCTCACCATCTGTCCCAGTGCTCCCAGCCCAAGAGACCCTCTACAACTCATTCACCCCTTCCTCCCACCTAACTCCTTCCCAACACTGGTTTTGCTGCTTTCTTCCTGTCTGTGGCTGGTTCATACCCCTCGAACTGCTTCTGCTATGAGCTCCTCCTGACCCCTCTTCTGTGGGACCCAGGTAAGAAAGGCACCGTTCTTCACTCGTAAATTTTTTGCCTATTTTCACTTCCCTCACCACTTCTGCTTGCTGCTGGAGCATCTGGTCACTCAGCACCCCACCTCTCTGCAGCAGAGCTGCCTCATCAGCCCCACTGCGTGGTACCAGACCTCACACCTTCACGTTTGCTTGTTGTAATGTAGGGCATGAGGAGCCTCCCTGAAGCACAAGTCTCTCTCCCTCCCTCCCAGGCAGTGTTTTTGTGTCAGCGCTGCCCCTGGTCATGTCTTCAGCCTCCAGCCCGCACAACACCCCCAGCACTGAAGTCAGGAGCCTCTTTGTTCACACACTGACCACAGCACCTTCTCCCAAAGCCTCTTTCTCCAGACTCAAGCACATGCTAGCTTTCCCCAACACAGACCACACAAATTGCAGCAATTAGCAAGTGTAAAGGGCATGCTGTGGTTTTTGCCTGTATTACTGCATCTTAATAGTCATTCATATCCTTGGGCATGGTCATCAGACAGTATCCAGCAGGCTACATTATCCAGACCTTCCTCTCAATTTGATGCTCTTGAGCCCCACTGGAGAGACCCAGTTTGTTGGCCTTTATGCACCTGAACACAAGTAGTCTCCAGGCCCTGGACAGCATGGCTTCTTTCTCACCCATGCTATCCCCACACTGTGTGGACTCAATCTCTGGCTCTGGATCTCCAACGGTGACCCCATCCTTTCCTGCCCCACTGCCATCTCCCCTCTGCTCTGCAAAGGCCTGGCAGAGCCCATTCTTCCCGAGGTGATTTGCAGCAGCAGCCCAAAGTCCCTTCCACAGACCACTGCACTTACTGCACAGGAATCAAACGGACTGAAAATTGGAGCCAGCTTGTAACAGTCCTCCAAGCGTATTTCTTCTCCAAATTCTTTCCCTCTCTGCCTCCCAATTTCATGACTATACTGATGAGACAAACACTGTCAGGACCAGGAATCTGGAAAATTTCAGGGTTCCTTTTAAATGGTATTTTTCGTCACTTGCAATCTGGCACACCATATCTATGTACAAGTGATACTAAACAAAGGTTGGCCAAAGTCAGACGGTTAAGTTCCCAACTGCCTTTAAAAACAAAATGATCAGCAACAACCAAGACCCCCTATTTGACTTTTCATCTCTCTCCTACGACGTTCAGGAAATGAGATGGCCTCTGCTTCTACAGACCCTAATTGCAGAACTGAAGGTGTTTTGGCACAAAAACCACAGCTAGCCCATAGCAAAGCAAGTAATCAGTAGTGTCTCTGGGATACATACAGCTGTGGCAGGAGTTAGGAAGGGCAGAGGCAGGTACCAGAGCAGGATCTGAGCCACATGGAGCTCTGCAGATCAAAGTCATCACATTATTCCATACCAAAAGGCAACTGGCAAAGACAGCCATACACAATGGCTCTAATTTCCAAGATATATTGAGGGTGGATAGCACTAGACTCACCTGACTTCAAAGCCAAAAACCAGCAAATGCTTGTAGCCCAGAGGAAGGGACCAAGTCCCTTCTTAGAAGGAGCCCACAGCAAGCACCCATGACTACAACAAAATGTATGCAAAGAGAAGCAAGAGCCACCACAGGTGTCCCCCACCCCACAGTAAGAACTCTAAGTGCAACCTGTGAAGTGTACAGAGGCACACTTTGCCATGGCACCTTACAGGCATCTTGTTCTTGTGGGCGCTTCTCTCTGCCATGCCACAGCAGGCACTCCAGGACCAACTGTGCCAATGCACAGGAACAGCCCTATTTTATGGCCACTCTGAAAGTCCTGTGCACTAAATCATGGAGTCCTCAAGTCAGAGGAGCGTGTGTCTCTCAAAACTATCACGTCAGAATAGGCTACTTACACTTTTCTGAGCCTTGCCTAGGCTATTACCAGCCATGGTAGGTTCACCGAAACAACCACTAGGTGAACTTGCTAACCCCGTAGAAAGAGCATGGACAACTCATCCATGGTAAATACAAGGAAGGAGAAGTCTCTCTAGAGTGTGTGCTGCCACATACCAAAGCTTCAATGAATCCTAATGGTATCAGATCAGGTAAATCCTTTCACTGCTGAAGGCTCTTGCATCCTGTTCTGCTCTTCTCTATCCCCTGCGTGAACCAGCTCAAGGTTAGTTTCAAAAGGCAAAACACAGAGTGACTGAGCATATATCATTCATAAACTCACAAGAGAAAAATGGTGCTGGCTTCCCAGAATCAGTGCACTCGAAGGACAAGGGGAGTACCCAAGTACCATGAGCAAAGACCTACTTTTAGCACAGCTTCCTGGTTGTTTGTCATACCAATAGCATTGTGCAACTGATACAGCTATTTTCTTCATCAATTATTAACTGGTCAAAGACTATTTGTTTGAAGAGCTGCACTGAAAGTCCAGAAAGGAAGCAAGCAGTTTCAAGCTCCATGTGTGTGCCCTGCAATAGGCTTGGGAACCCCTCCAGATCAGATACTCTTCACTCTTCAGAGGCCAACAGCTTGATTCCCAGCAGCAGAGGAGGCACACCTGGGCACTTGCTGCAACTAGGCACAAGTCTCCCAGGCAGAACCCATCCCTCACATGGGGCTCATTGCCTTTATGCCCAGGAGCAAGGCTGCAAAGGTACTGCTGAAGGCCAGCAGTGCTGAAGCTGTGCCTGAGGCTCTTCTCTCAGGGATCAGCGCACAGACCACACCATGCACTATTTTACATCAGTATCTGCCAAAGAAACTCCCCACATAGCTTTAGCAGTGTTTAAGGGAAGCAGCTTCCATCAGCAACACTCTTCTTCCTCCATCTTTCCTCCACCCAGCTCACTTTAGTGCCAGACCACACAAGTGCATAGAGCTAAGAGCAGAGAAGATTGGTGCACCGGCATAAGCCTTGAGGTATCCTATAGCTTTTGTTTGGCAGGAATTTTTCAACATGAATTAGGAAATCTGAACATTGAGGCATGTTAAGACAGCTGAAGGATTGGTGGTTCAGCAGCAACATTTCAGCCTCAGTTTGGAAGCAAAAGCTTGCTCCACAGAAGAGCTCAAAGGTGAAAACACAAGACTTAACACCATGAGCATTGCTGGCAAGGATGTGTTCCTAAACAAAACCAATGGCCTGAGAAGTTTCTGGGACTGCTGATACTTCAAGATGTACAAGGGCTTAAATACAATAGGGGGGTGATGTGTGCATGCACTTGAGCCTTCACTGGGGATTCATGTTCCTCTCCCCCACAAAGCACCAAACAGCCCCTCTGTGCAAGCAGACTAGTACCACTAACAAGCCAGGACTGAGATTTGGAGTATCTCTAACACTTCAACGTCCCACTTCAGCCTCACTCAAAACACTCCTTCTTGAAGGGGAAGGAGCTATGCAGGAACACAAAAGACACACAAGCAACAAAAGCCAATCCCAGGTTTAAGCCATGCTCATCAGGAAGAACTTGTCAGGAACAGACTGAGTGACTCAAGCACTCCATAAGAGACAGAGAAGGTTAGAGGCCACCGGGGTAGGTCACATCAGGGATTGGCTGCCACTGATCTGCTCCCAAGCTCTCGCATGGCTGACCCACTGAATCAGTGAGGAACGATGGAGGGATGCCTGGGCACACTGTGGGCACTTCAAGGGTCAAGAGAAGGGAAGCACCTGCTTCTGTGGGGTTGTCTAAAACCAGTCCCTCAATTTTTGCAAGTAAAACCAGCTCCACTGTCAGTTTCTTGAAAAAACTTGGGGTTTATTGATTTAAACTGCAAACAGTCATTACAAAAGAGATTCTCTTTTAAATAAACTCACACAAAGAGGAAGAAAAAGCAGTGTAGCGAACAGTAACAGGGGGAAAAAAAATTACATTCATTATTCTCTTTGTGCCAGTCCCATTCACCTTGGCAAGGAAAACTCCAAACTTGGAATACAGAAATGCAAAGACAAACTGTATTTGGAATGTCTTCAGATAGGCACTTTGAGCCCAAGGCTTTTCTCCTTGAAGAATCTATACAATTAGAGGAAGAAAAAGGTCTTCCTTCCACGTTGTCTCGCAACAGAGCTCAGGTATGTACATTCTAAAGCCCAGGTAGGCAAGACCCGGGAGAGGAGAAGAGAAGGAGAAGAGAAAAGGCAAAGATGCACAACAACTCCATTTGCAGTCCAACACAAAAAAAGGGGGAGGGAGTTCTAAAATAAATAATCCAAACACAGTTTTTGCATTTTTTTTAAATTAATTTTTCATTTTTTAAAATAAAATAACCAAAAAAAGTGTAAAGTTACAAAAAATGTCATTGTAGTATAATATATTAAACTGTGGGGAAAAAAGGAAAAAAGACACTTCACAATCTTAAGATTAATATGGAAGATCATAATTTAAACATAAAAGAATATATTCTATGGATTCATCATCCCGATAAATATGAACAAAATTAAAAAGCAAAGGTTTTGGCAATAAATACGTTTTGATAAGTTAAATAAGCTTTTTATATTGTTGTGCAGTGACAAGCAAAATTTGCTCTCCAATTTCTGAAAAGTTATACAAAATTAAAAACCCAGAAAAAAATAATAAAAAGCTCGGCGTGAGTGCTCTAAGATAGGTCTAAAGTACTCTAGAGCAAAACCATTAAAGCTATGTCTACTGGAACTTTGTTTACACGAACTTGTGTGTGTGGAATGACTTCTGTTGGCCCCACCCCTCTATTTCTTTATTTGTTTTAAGATGTCACATGTATACACGGGGAACTTTTAGCACCAAAATCAAGTCTCTCATAGTCCATCTGTTTTTTGCTTTTGTTTTCTTCCTCCCAGTCGAAGTCCCACTCATGTTACAATCTTTGTCCGTTCTCAGCTTTTCTTCCCGCAGACCTGAGCGGATCCAGGCAAGATTTAGTCTTTAAGGGGAGGGGAGAAAGAGGACTGGATGTTAACACTTGCCCACATGCCTGCAGCCTAGCAGAAACTGGCCAGGTCCGAAGGGAATGGGAGGGGGTGATGCAGTACATGGCCAGTGGAGGGAGCCGGAATCGGACATTTCCTGCACATCTGGAAGTGCACAGAGCTGCTGGTGCCCTCTGCAGCTGGAGAGGTAATACAGTCACAGTGAAAAGTGTTAAAAGGCACTAATTTTGTAAACGTTATTGCTTCTCATCGTAATTTTGGCACTTAAGGTTTAAGCCAGTGGGTATCAGGCAGGCAGGTGGACATGTTAACATCCAGCTTGGACTAAACTGGGGACAAGGTGGGGGGAGTTCAGCTTAACATTGTAATAGAGGTGGGGAGGGGCAAGAGTACACCCCAGATTAGTCGTCGGAGATGGAGAGTCTGCTGAAGATGGGAAGACGTCTTGAGGTGTCCAGGATAGGGGAATCTGAGCCGCTGTGGCTGCTGCTGGAGCTGCTCAGATAGCCCTCCTGGTCAGAGAGGGAGTCCTGAGGACTGGGTGGCGAGTCAAACATGTTGGGGGACTCGGACATGGGCCTGAACAAGAAGGTGGTGGGGGAGCTCCCGCCGGGCACCTGCACCCCCATGCTGGGCGCAAAGAGACTGACCAGCTCCTGGCTGGAGAAGGTGAACGGGTTGCTGGCGCAGTCAGGCAAGGTGGGGGAGCCCAGCAGGTCGTCGGCGCTCAGCATGGGCGGCGGCGTGATGGAAGTGGGGCTGTCCAGCAGCCCGCTGGCAGCAGTGCTGGGGAAGCCGGCGAAGCTGAAGCTGTGCTGCAGGCGGGGTCTGTCGGTGACGGCAGGCTCCCGGCTCCCCGCCACGGCGCGGCGCTCCTCCGCGTTGTGGATGAAGTGGCAGCGCGGCCCATAGGGGCAGAAGCCGATGGTGTGGAAAGTGCGGCACAGCTCGGTCTTGTACTTGGGGTGACGGGTGAGGCTCCGCAGCTCGTGGATGCCGTGGGCGAACTGGCACTTGTCACCGTATTTGCAGGCGCCGTTCTCCTCGAAGGGGCGGCACAGCTCCGTCTTGTAGCGGCTGGAGTTGACCTGTCCCCCGGGCTGCTTTTGCTGCAGTAGGCGCTCCCCACCCTCGGAGAAGGAGCGGTCCCGGAAGCGGCTTTCCCGGGGGCCCAGCATGGGAGCTGGCTCCCCTTTCAGGCTGCTGAGGAGCTGGTTCTGGTGAAACTTGGAGTTGGGCAGGGTGACAGAGTGCCTCCTAGGGAAACCCCCGCCCGCCGGGGTGCCCACCGCCTTCCTGTCCAGCAGGCACCCGCTGACACCCGAGGGGCTGTAATTCAACATCTTGTTGCTCTGCGGGGACAAAGCAAGGGCCGGTCACGTCACTGCTACCGCCACCACCTCCTCCGA
>VXAX01006658.1:1015827-1060330 GCA_013399835.1 Leptocoma aspasia | reverse complement strand
CCCTTCCTCCTCCGGAGCGACCGAGGCGGGAAACGCGGGCGGGAGAGACCCCGGCGTCCCGAAATTGGGCGGCCGCGCTCGGTTCCCGCCCTGCGCCCTCCGGTCCCAGCACCGAACTCGCTCACGACCAGAAAACGAAGCGGGGGGAGGGGAGGGGGGAAGCCCGAACGGGAACCCTAAGGAAGCTAAAAAGCCCCGAAGTTGGCGGCGGAACCCCCGCCGGCGCCCTTACCTTGCATAAAACTTCGCTCAAGTCGAAGATGGTGGGCGACACCAGGGCTGTGGACATCTTCGGCGAGCGAGGGGGGAAGCGAGTGGGGCAGCGGCACTCGGACACGAAGAGTCACGGCGTGGGTAAGGCACAGCCTCCAGCGCCCCTGCTCGCAGCCTCCCCCCGCCGCCGATTCCGCCACCAGCCCGCCCGGCCGCAGCGCCCGCTCGCCGCTTCCAGGGGGCTCGGGGAAAGCTCAACTTATAAAGTTTGTGACTTACCCCGGGAGGAGGAGCCGGCGGCGGGAAAGGGGAGGAGGAGAAGGGCAGGGTGATTGACACCGCGACTGAATCACCCGGGCGGGCAGGCNCTCCCCGCTTGGATTTGAACTGAGCGGAGCCGTGCCCGGTCCCGATTGTGCGCCCCGGAGGGCTTTGTGCTGGTCACAGCCCGCCGCCCGCCTCCCCTCCCTCGGAGCCTTACTCCTTCTTTCAGATTTTTACTGAAAACTGGCAGGCTCTGCAAGGGGAAATAGCTCACATCCCCGGTAATTTAAGTTGTTAAAATGCGTGTCTGCCCTTTAAAAGGGTGTTTGATAAATCCTGCCTTTTTCTCGCAGTCCCCAGGACTCAACACTCTAAAACTGAAAAAAAAAAAAAAGAAATTGTCTCTTAAGCAAGTAATCTGTTCCAGGTTTTAGTAAGCAAAGTATGATTCAATGATTCATACTGATATCGGTATGGCAGAGACGAGGGGGACAATGGTGGCCGTTTCTGTATAAAAATAAAAATGAGCCCAACTGTTGAAGGCTTGTCAGTACCAGGGCGCCTCAGCGCCCACCCTCTGCCCAGTTATCCCCCTTAGCCCCAGCCTGGCCGAGGCTCGCCCCAGCCATAACTTCAGTGGGTGCTTCATCCAAGGCTCAGCAATGGCATCTGGGCCCTCTTCCTCGCACTGGCGGGCGAGGGGGGCCCTGCCCCGGCACTGCGGGCTCTTCCTCCTTCCCTGCACTCCGGCTTGGCTGGGAGAACAGAAACCCCTGCCTTGGGCTGCAGAGCACTGACCCGAGCGGCCATCGCACCGAAAACTTCAAACAAATGATCCACTTCCTCCTCTGTTTGCTTTGGAGTCGCGGCATCTGGACTTTGCGCTGGCGGCTGATTTTTTTCCCCTCCCCTGGTCTTCAAGAACAACCAAAATAACCAACTGAGAGAAATGCCCACAGGCTCGGGCCATTCCAGATTTTTTTTTAAATGATGATGATGATGATTATTATTATTATTATTTCCTTAAGGAGAGCAATCAGGTTCCTCAAATTTCCTTCTCTTTATTATAGTTTCTTTTTTTTTCCCCTCGCTTTGGCCAGAAGTGAGGAGTAGACAGGGGAGCGAACAGCCTATTATTTTCTGCAGTTGTTTACTCGTTCTGTAGATGGTGCTTGTTCCCAGGGCTCTAAGCCTCTCTATAATTAAACCCATTTTAATTGTTAGTTAGAAACGTCATTTCGGGGACTTTCCAAGAGTTACCGAGAAAGCCAGCCGAGATAACTATTTCACTACCGAGTCGCTCCCAGCCTGGTTTTTGCCTGGTTCCTCCTGTCGTCCAACCATGGCATGGGGCTGATCTCGGAGTGGGATTGTGGCAAGCCCAGGGCCAGCAGCCCCTCTGCCAGCACAGCCCTCTGCCCCTGCTGCTTTGGTGTTATTCACTTGTGCCGTGTGCATTTGTTTTGGAAACTTGGGGTTTAAGGCTGCACATTTCCGCGGATCAAGTGGCAAAGGCTGAAGCTGAGAAGGAATTTTTTCCAGTGATTTAGCTTGGCAAACCCCGACTCCATGGTGGTCTGCCTTGCATTGCCTGCGCACATGCTCAGCTCAGGAATTTAGCTGCTCACCCCACCTCGTGGCTAAAAGTCAGAGCCCTCCGGGCCAGAGTGGGAATTTGTGTGGGCATGAATTCACACCGAGCAGAGGAATGAAAAACTTAGAGCCTTACACCGCCCGCCAGAGCCATGCCAGAACTTTGATAGATGCAAATGAATAAAGATAGGTAAATGAATAAATGAAAGTCAATTATTAAAGAAGATTACTGAAAAAAATGAATGAATGCAATGCCATGCTCACTAGCCTCCTTGTGTGAGTCAGTCCATCCAGGCCTAGCACATTCTAGTTGAGATACTACAGCTGGGCCTGGGAAGCAGGAATAAATGTCCAGAACCTCCCAGGCCCTTCTCAAACTTGTCCTCAGCACAGATGCTGCTTTTGGAGCCCTCTCCTTCCCTGGGTAAAAGGCAAGCAGGTGCTAAACTTGTCACAAAATATATTCAGAGGGATAAGATTCTGCATTAGACCTGTGCACACATTTAGCAGAGGAATTAAGAACCACTTTTCTGCACGAGAGCTGAAACAGGCCAGAGTGGCCAGAAGGTGGGGAAGAAGAAGGGGGCAGTGAATGAAATTATAGAGGCCAGGAGGTTTAAAGGATTACTTTTTCCAATTGTGTGTGTGTGTGTATAAAACTATGGGCTCGTTGGCACATGATGCTGTAGAGGTCAAAAGTATAAACTGGGTCAAAAAAGCAATTCGACAAATTTATGGAGGAAAAGTCCCTGGAGGTTTACTAAAGGCAAAGGCAGACCTCTGCAACATGTTGCTGGATAATGCACTGCAAAAATATCACTCTCTCATCCCTGTTTTCCCCCATAAGCATTGACTGCTCTTGGAGGTAAGAGGAAAGCCACAACAGACCTTTGGTCTGATCCAGTTTGGCACTGGGATGTTCAAATCAGCACTATCTTGTCCCCGAGCCGCTGGGCACGGGTTCACACGCTGGCCTCTGCTGAAGGCTGGAGAACAGTCTCGTGGGGTGGCTGCACTCTTTGCCCAGTTTAACTCCCCGCCAGGGTAATAAGAGGTTACTTTGAGCACTGAATCCAAGGCCAGCTTTGCCACAAATATATTTGATGATGGTGCAGCTCCCATGGCAAAAGAACAAGGTTGCTATCTTAAGACACCTGCACTTCCCCTCACCTGGAGCCATTTGGCAGCAGGAAGCCTGCAGATCTGCTTGCGTCAGAGCTACTGAGCAAGAACTTGAGTATGAAAAAGCCTGAATTGTTGAAAACAAGGTGGGGGTGGAGTGTTTTGGTTTATTCCCCCTCCTACCACTCAGTTCCCAAAGTTTCAAGGTAGGAAAGGGAAGTGCTTTCGTCACAAGCAATGTTTTCCCCTGTGAGTTTCAGATGAGTTGGGTACTTCACTCCCCTGCTCCCATGGGAATCCTCAGGTAAACAGACATGTCTTGTCTGCAGCGGTGCTGCAATGTACAGAGGCTGGAACAGAGGAAGGACAAACCTCGTGACTTTATTTTTGCTGGGGGTGTAAAATGAGCTAAGGCTTTCTGCAGTCACAATTCTATACATATCTTTTGGGTCTGATGCTATTTTTGTTGGCTGTGACCCTGGAGGTGTAGGTGTGGAAGTGCCTTTCTGCTGGTCTCTGCAAGCGGGTGTAGATGTTTCCTCTGTTCCAGGCGCCTCCTCAGACTCTGTGGCCTTTCAGGGGGAGTAGGCGGATGTCAGCATGGCCTTTTCCCCACCTGTCTGTAACTTTTTAATACTTCTTTTTATTTTGGCCCTGCACTTCTTCCATGGAACATCTCTGGGTAGCCACTGGGAGGTGTAAATGGCTTGAGATGGAAACCACAGCTTGTAGGTGCGCCCTCTGCCAGGCTTTTCTGGCACCCGAGGAAGTTGGGTCTCCGCCTGCTCCCAAGCAAAAGGGATATTACCAGCTGCTCGGTGAGAAAACAAATTCACAGAGATACAGGAAAGTGTGTTAAGGTGGTGGGAAGCAACGGGAGTGAGATTCCTGGCAGTTCGGGTATGTAAACATTCATAAAATAGAGAGTGTGTGCATGTGTGTACTTTGTGGTGGCAGGAAACCCAAGAAGCTAGCTCCATTATTTTTGCTGGAATTGGTAGCAGCCGTACCAGACAAATATTATAAGCTCTTAATCCTCCTGACTTTACACCTGTGAATGACCTAAAGACCATCCAAGGTGATCTAAATTACAGCACATCTTTACTAATTAGTAATGGGGTTTGGGATCTGATTTCGTTGTTCATAAGAAGGGCTTTCTGTTTTTCAGTAGCTCAGATGCTGGGCTACCTCTGAGGGAAGTGAGGGGAAGACAGGAGGTGGAGGTAATGTGTGGCCTCTTCTGAAGTGTCACATGGATGTGACTAGCCTGCCACAAATTTAGCACCGGTGGCACTGACAGGACACTGCAGTGGAAAAAGCAGAGATGTCCTTTTAAGCAGACACAGGGTAAGGAAACTGGCCGAAGTTAATGGATCTAAGTTATAATTTCCAGTGGAAATACTAATGCAATTAATGTATTTCCACACAGCAGGACAGCAAGCCCATGCAAGTGTTTAGCAGTTTGTCATGACTGCTCAGGAGGGTGGCCTAGCTGCATCTTGGGGTCTGTCCAGCTGCATCCAGACACATGCAGCCTGTGCTGAGGGTGGCGGCAGGGCTGAGACACACACCAGTGTGGCAGTAGGTTTGAGGGGCTGGAGGAGAAGACCATCACCAGGACCAGCTGCTGCATGGTTGTGGAAAGTGAAGGTGCCCTACAAGGAACACCTGCCTCCTGCCTGTGACCTGGGTGTGGGGCTGTTACTTTACCCCAGCTCCATGGCAGTGCAGTCCCCAGCTGGGCTCTGCACATCCTGTCTGGACATGGGGACAAGCAGGAAAGCCCAGCAGCCCCCTAATACACCACCACAGATCTCCCTGCTGCCCACTTGCTGCTGGCACCCACCACCTCCTGCAGGGAACTCTCCCTCTTCTTAGGGGTGTGCCTGTTCTCAGTGAAGTTACAAACCCTCTAGGGCAAGGTGCAAGACTCGTCTGATCTCCTCCCTGTACATGCCGCAAGTGTGTGAAGTTAGAGAAGGGATTTCCATCCTGCCAGTGTGGTAATGGGAGCTGAGGAAGTGCCCAGCCTGGCTACAGCAAGGTGAGGTATGGAGCAAGATGTGCTTCTCATCAGAGGTGGAGCAGAGCCACGAAGCTGCTGTTGGGGAGACTGGTGTTCTATCCTGCCTGGAGCAGCAGCCCATCCCCTCCCTGTGGAGAGTCCACATCCATGGGACAGCCCGTGCAGCCAGGTGCCAGCATCCTCTTTCCTCCAGGTCTCAGCCAGGCACATGGTGGTCCTGAGGTCCCCAGCATCACTGCTGGGCCCAGCCTCAGGAGTGGATTATTGTGGGCACAGCTTCAAATAGTTGCCCTTAACCTGGCCTAATCTGCACAGGGCTCTGTGCCTGCCAGGGCAGAGGGAAGTCAAATATATCTCACCTCTATAAATTGTTGTTCAGATTAAGGGAAGTGCCAGAAGCTTTAAAGAGGCTGTTGGCAGATTCCAGAAAAAAAGAAGCAAGTGACACATGCTGCACGTCAAAACAGCAGTTGCCCTTGTATCAATAAGATGGTTAATGCATGTAACAAGTGGTTGGGGACATGGAAAAGCATAGATCTCAGAAGCCAGGATAAAGTCAGTGTTTTCAAATCCTGCATCCATGGTCCCGAGCTGGTACACAGCAAGATGATAATGCAGCACAGTGCTTTCTGTTGGCCTCTGCCTGTTTCCAGCCACAGCAGCCCTGGCTGCTGATTATTCAGCAGACATTAACCAGGGGAATGTTTCCATGATTTTTTTCTCAAAAAAAGAGTGCCGGGACAACATGCTTTCATCTTTTTATTTTCTTTTTTGAGAAAGTGTAAGACAACTCCAGAGCCTCTTGGATCATGACTTTTATGTGACATGCAGTGCTGGTGTCAGAAGGTACTGCTTGCTGTGCCTGGTGGCCACTTAGCTCCAACAGGCTCAGCTGTCACCCTCTGAAAAATACCATTTTGTCCTTTCACAGTGGAGCTTGTCATAACCTTATTTCCAAACACATGGGTTGCACTCCACACATCTTACAGCTCCATGAGATATTTGCATTAGGGAGGCAGCTTGCTTTCCCGCCTATCCCATTCCATCAAAACACACTTTTAGCACCAGGCAGGAAGCCAAGGTCAAGTCTCCTTTTCTTTTTTTTTTGTTCCTCCTGCCTGCTCTGAATACATTATAATACAGACTTCAGCTCCATTATTATATCTTTTCCCACAAGACCGTTGCCTCATTCAGACCTCAGCAGGGAACATGCTTTAATCTCTGCCAGCTGGGCATGGCTGGAGAATCCTATGCCTGTAGGAGCTCCAAGGGGGAGGACACAGAGGTGAGGCTGTGCAGATTCCCATGCACAGAGGATAGAGGAGTTTGGTTAGCTCCAAATCTGGTAGGGCATTTCCAGGGAGCCTCTCCCACTGCCTCCCTTGTCAGGCCAGTAATGAAGAACGTCAGTGACAATGGGATTCCTCTCATCTGTTTTTAAGTGCTTAAAAGTTAGGTGTCTAAACCTAATTAGTTGGACAGGCTTCCTGCGTAGTCAATGGAGACAAATAGGCACCTCTAGTGTATGATTCATTTCACATATCTTGAAGTTTATCTTGAGAAGGGCTGACTCACCCGACAGCCAAGCACCCGCTTCTCTTCTGTGATTGTAAAGGCAGATCAGCAACTTGCTGAGGATTTGACAGCTACATTTTGGGTGTCCCAAGCTGGGCAAGGTGAGTCCTACTCCCAGCTGTGGCAGTGGTTGTGGAAAGCATCATCACTTGGCTGCTCTGGCTTGCCCCCCTCCCACCCTGTTTCCCACAGAAACAGGTCCATTTCCAACCCTGCCCAAGCAGGGCTGGGTTTTAGTCTGTCCAAATCACATTATCAGCCCTTATCACATTATCAGACCAAGTTAAATATTTATAAAGCACCTGGGGGCAGGGTCCACATCTTTCTTCGGTTTGTATATTCCCTCGAGGAGCAAAGCCCCTGTGCTGGTTTGCAACCCTTTGCAGGCTGGGGCAATACAGCACCATGAGTCCGTGTGCCAATCTGCAGGTCTTGACAAAATGCAGCTGGGAATGCAGAAAGACCTCATGGACATTGGGAAATAGGCAGGAGTGAATCATAAGAGTCAGGAGAAGCAACTAATGTGTGGGAAAAAGGCAAATGTGCTACCTCGGCACAAACATACAATAAGGAAGTATGTAATAATAATTATTGTTATTGTAATACGGCCTGGGTGAGCATTTGGGAAAAAGATATCTAATAACTGACAAGCGACGTGGCTCGGTTTGTTTTGATCTGAAATTCAAACAATGGTTGTGTTTATAAGGCAATAATACGCAGGGTACTGGCACCACACCAACTATGCACTCCCCAAGTCGGGTTTATATAGGTCATGCCAAACAAATAATAGTGTTCTTCAATATAATTACTGATTCATTACAGAAAGAGAATGTAATTGAGTCTGTTTGGATTTCAGGGAGGCATTAGATATAGTAAATTCATACATTTGAACTCAGATTGGGAAAGCTTTGTGTGCTCTCCTAGTTCTGCTCATCCAGGAGTCAGTGATAAAATTCCCACTGCAGCCTGCCCTGGCAGCATGAGAGCCTTCCCTCAGGCTTCAGCAGTTGCTCATGCTTCTGCTGCCCTTTGCAGACTCTTTCAGTGCCCTTTGAAGCACTTCACAGGTAAACTGGGAAACTAAACTAATGTTATAGCAAGACCCGGATCCAAATATGCTGGACATGGCTCTTACCTCAGGCAATTGCACCTACCCCTTGATCCCGAGGACATGCTGGCCCCTCCACTTCTGAACCTCCTGATCCATGGCTAACTTCTGGATGTGAAGTTGGGCTGTGAACAGCCCCACACCCAGGTCACAGGCAGGGAGGCAGGTGTTCTCTTGACACAGGTCATCTCAGTGTTACTGCAGGGGAAAGCAGCAAAAGGCAGAGGATAGGATGTGCTGGCAGTGCCCACCAGTTCCCTGGACAAAGACACCCCAGCTTAACTGGCACATTTGGCCACAGGAGAGTTAAACTGTGTTGTTTTCATCCTGGCATGAGGGTGGGGTTGGGCAGTGGTGGGGCCATGCTGCTACCCAGCATGGCAAGCAGGTGCTACCGGCACTCAGAGTTAAAGGACAACAGCTGGGCTCCGAAGATGAGGGAGGACGAGGGCTGCTGCTTTGGTGGCTTTTGAATGGCTTTGCCACATGCCATTCCCTGGGGCGTGGTGGACTGGCATTTTGGCTGCAGTACTCTGCTTTCCCCAGGGAGACCTGAGCAGTCCTACACCAGTCTGAGGTGTTTCCTGCTGGCTTTTGTCCTGGATGGACCCTGCACAGTACACAGGGATGGATGATGGTGCCCAGAGTAGCATCCTCAACACCTGGCACAGCTGCCAGTACCAGTGACAGGGCATTGCTCTGTGTGACACCTGGGCTCAAAGGGTCTACCCAGGAAAACACAAGGCATCGTGGCACAGCCTTGGGGTCAGCACCCCTCATGTCCATCACTGGCCCTGCTGCTGCTCCCCACAGCACAAAGGGCAGAACCCCAGTCTCTTTCCTCCCTCCTGCCCTGCCCCAGGTAGCAGCTGCCTTTTAAAGAAAGGCCAGACAGGGCATAATATGAGGCTTCCAGAAAAATGGGGACCAAGCCGGTCGCACTGGTGGACCAGCACCCAGCAGAAGGAGCACTGAGAGAGCACTAGACCCACTAGTCAATTGACTTCTGTGAGCTTCTGAAGAAATGCAACAGGAACAAGTAGGGACCATAGTAATTTATGCTTTTAAAAGGTCTTTTGATAAATGCCTTTCCAAGAATGAAACAAACTTGGCAGCCATGGTATGAAAAGTCCCATACCGGATTGAAAGTTGAGTCAGAACTGGCAGAATGGGGGAAAAATCCATTAAAAGTAAAAGGCCAGTGTTCCAGTTGGGGAAGAAAAGTTTACTTGGTGGAAGGGGGTGCTTGGGACCATGCCTGGCAGAGAGAAAAGCAGCCCTCTGAATACTATTACAAAAATCAGTGAAGGGAGAAGAAGGATAAAAAGGCAACAGCATTTGCTGCCAACAGAGAACCATGCATTATAAATGCAAGCAAGTCTTGGCAGGACTGGGAGGGACTCCAGAAGATTCTAACTAAACTTGGAAACCAAACCACCATGACGGAGAAAGTTCAGTGCACACAAATGCCAAAGCAAGCTGTTTTAGAAGAAACTGGGCAAGCCTCTTACTCTGAATTAGGAGTTGTGTTGTGGGGGTCAGCAGTGGGCCGGGGCAATGGCTGTTCAAGCATCACACATAAGACACCTGCGCCGTGGGTCAGCATGAAAAACATGTCATCGTATAACCTGGGTACCCATCACAGTCCATGCCCACTGCCCACTGTGCAGCAGGACCTGAAGAAGCATTGTAAGATGGACCATACTGAGCCAAGATCAAAAGTCCATCAAAGGCAGCATGGAAGAATAGAAACAGGATCAAATGCAGAGCTGGATGAGAGACTTTTTCTATGAAGGGAGGTTGAGGAGTATAATATTGTTTCATTTGCAACAGGAATGAGGAAGGCTACAAAACAATAGTTCCCTTTAGCAACAACTGGCTGATGCTTTCGGTTTATTTGTGCTCTGCAAGTTGAAAAGAGAGATGTAAAGGTGCTTTTAAAAATAGTTGCAAGGAAGTTTGTGCTTTGCCACTGGGCTGCCTCTCAGTACTGTTCCCGGCTGGATGCGATCTGCTGATAAGCTCATACCTGGCCTGAACTCAGGCGCCTCTGCGTGCCAAGCCACCCGCAGCAGTGCGCCCGCTCGGGTTAGCCTGCCAACACCCACTTCTGCAGAGGCTGGGTGCAATTGCCTTGTGGGCAACCCCTGGGCAGCAGCCGGTGAAGCCCTGCCTGTGCACTGAAAGCCTGCTCACATCAGTGCCCGGCTGTCCCAGAGTGGGGACTACACTGCAGGGTCAAATGTGGTCCCTGGCAGGGCATGGTGACACCAAGACCCATGCACTAAGAAATGGAAGAGGGGATCTGTGTGTAAATAATTTACTAGTATGACCTGGGTATCAGGCCCTTGTTTATTTTTATGAAGTTACTAAAGAACCATGTTGATTCTGAAACACGTTTGGGGGACCAGAGGAGTGACATACAACAAAGGCATCTGTCTCTGGTGTGTGGCAGCCAGGCTGGGAGGGGACAGGTGCCTTCTGAATTTCCAACTTTTCCTGCATACAGAAACCTTTGTGGAGAAACCAGAGAGGGAGAAATGCCACACATTCTACAGGTGGTTGAACCAGAAAGGTGGGTGCTTTGCCACATGCTCTGTGGATGGCCAGGGAGGGGAAATCGTCTGCTGGATGATGTTTGTCACTATTTCAGTCAGGGTTTATGGGTGCCCCCAGCTGCCAGTGCTGTGCTGCGGCCATGGATCCACAGAGAGGTAGGCTTTTGGCTGAGAAACAAAAGCAAAGCATGGAATTACTGTCATCAAAGAGGAGCTAATCATGCTCCTGACAAGAGCAGAGACACTGGGCCTGGTGGCTGGGCTACCGTGCAGTGCAGGTAGCGAGCACTAAGGGGATGATGTGATGCCCTGCTCCACAGCAGTTTCCTTGGTGTTGTGAAGCCCAGGCAGCCTTGAAGATCCACAGCAGGATGGTTCCTCTGTACCTCCTTATCTCCTTACCAATCCTTTGTTTTCTGTAAGGGGATAAAAGGTGTTGCAGACACATGAGACATTGATTGCTGGCAACTGAGGCTGAAAAAAGAGGAAGGCTAATCCTCCTACTTTCCTACTCTTTCTTCCCTATAAGTCTCTGTTCCATACATCATGTGGTCATTAGAGAATCTAATTTTTCAGCTAAGAAAAGCATGCTATTCATGTTAGCTAGCACAGAGAAAAACATGAAAACTCTGAAGTATGAGTCAAAGACTAGATTCAAAAGCAAATGTACAGAATTCAACATTACTTGTTTTATTTTTTCTTAGTTATGTTCCTTAGGTTACTGACAGTACTCTGGAACCTGTCTGTCAAGCATTTGGGATTAGTTCTCTTGGAAGAGCAAGGATGTGGGCCCTCTAGTGCCACTTGGGAAATGCCAAGATACCAGCCCACAGCTCTGCAGGGGGAGGTGTTAACTTGGCAAGTACCAAGAGTTTAATCAGAAATTTGGGAGCACCTCAGATGGTCAAGGAGAAAACCAGATCAGTCTCTTTAGGTCTCCTGCATGTGGCTGGTCCTGCTGGATAATTGGTCTAACAGTAACTCATAGCAGCAGAAAACTCTTCCCGTTCAGTGTTTGCCTGATGTCCTGTGTGAGAGTTCAGCCAGTTCTGCTTTGTTTATTTGTGGATGGACAATTGATATCTCCAGGCCTACAGAGTGAGCATTGTTAGACATATCAAAATAATTTTTAAGAAGTCTTCTGACTCCAAAGCCCAGTGCCTTTCAGTGTGTGTACACTGAGCTGAGAAATCATGCCCACTAATTGTTACTGAAGTCAGCAGTTGGTTGGCCCACCGTACAACGCCAGGATGCTGGGCAAACTTGTGCCTCTCCTCCCAAGTTCAGATGTGTTTGAGATGTGCAGCTCAAAGATGACCAGTCTGGTACCTCTAATATTGTCGATGGATAAAAATCCTACAGGTTCAAGATGTGGTGGATGTGACTGTGTCTGTTGCAAATGGAGCTGTTCTAAAATGCAAACCAGAATTTCAAAGTGTCATTAAAATGCTGAAGACCCATTGAGGAGCAGGTGTGGGGGTGGTGGATGGTAAAGGCTTTCTTAGTGAAACTGCTCATAAGAGGAAGTCCCCTCCGATAGTGTAAGCAGAATAAAAAAGCAGCAGCAGCAAAAGCCAGTAATGCACCAAAAGATAAGGGTTCAGCCTAAATCAGACCAATAAATAAGCTGTACTGGTAAATTAATGTGCTAACTAATCCACATCTCCTGAAGCAGTCAAACTCCCAGCTCCAAAGCTCATCCCAGGAAGAAGGTTGTTGCATTGATGATGCTATGGATAGGCCTGGAGCTCTGTCTCATAGCTGAGTTGTGTATGTGCATGACCAGTTTGCATTTGTGAAGTGCATACATTTCACAGAATCATAGAATCATTAAGGTTGGAAAAGACCTCCAAGATTATTGAGTCCAACCTTTGACCAAACACTACCATGTCAACTGAGCCACAGCATTGGGTTCTAGATCCAGTCATTTCTTGAATGCTCCCAGGGATGGTGACTCCACAGCCTCCCTGAGCAGTTCATTCCAATGCTTGACAACACTTTCAGTGAAGAAATTCTTCCTGATGTCCAGCCTGAACCTCCTGTGGTGCAGCTTGAGTCCATTTCCTCTTGTCCTGTCACTTGTTGCCTGCAAGAAGAGACCAATCCCCACCTGGCTACAGCCTCCTTTCAGGTGGCTGCAGAGGGCAATCAGGTCTCCCCCAAGCTTCCTTTTCTCCAGGCTAAACACCCCCAGCTCCCTCAGCTGCTCCTCATCAGACTTACTCTCCAGACCCTTCACAGCTCCACTGCCCCTCTCTGGATCTGCTCCAGCATCTCAGTGTCTTTCTTGTACTGATGGGCCCAGAACAGGACACAGGTTTTGAGGTGTGGCCTCACCAGTGCCAAGTACAGGAGGACAATCACTGCCCTAGTCTTGCTGTCCCCAGTGTTCCTGATACAGACTAGGATGCCACTGGCCTTCTTGGCCACCTGGGCACATGCTGGCTCATGTTCAGCCATCTGTGGACCGGCACCCCCAGGTCCTGTTCTGCTGAGCAGCTTTCCAGCCATTCTTCCCCCAGCTCCATGGGATTGTTGTGACCCAAGTGCAGGACCCAGCACTTTGCCGTAATGAACCTCATACCACTGGCCTCAGCCAATGATCCAGCCTGTCCAGATCCCTTTGCAGATCCTCTCTTTTGTACCAGAAAACGTAAACAATAAGTGGTTCTGTGCATGTATTAGACCAAGAAGAGTGTGCATATTTGTGTGTGTTTGTGCTGGCTTAAGGAATTGTGTATGTGCATAAGAACAAGTGCTCGTGAACACGTAGCAGGACACCGAGTGGCCATCACACATCAGCCTGCGAGCGCTGGAAACTGTGGCAGACACAGCGTGTGCTAGGGCAGGGAGCAAGGGTGGGCAGGGCTGTGTGAGTGCTCACTCACTGCCAGAGCTCCCTGAGTGCTTTTGCAGCCGTGGGGAGTGTGGGTCTGTACCGACAGCGGGGCAGAGGAGCAGCACTGTGGGCACAGGCACCCGTTCACGTGGGAAGGGAGCAGGACAGGGCGCGTGGCACTGCAGTGCTGGAGGGGAGATGCAGGAAGGCTTTTTCCCAACTGTTTATACAACACGGTTTGACTCAGCAAAGAATTAACATGGTAAAGAAAAATCTAGAAGTGCTCTTGCCAGCTATAAGCAGAGTGATCAGCATACACAGGATGTGGTAAGAGCTAAAGGCGTCCCGTTATTAACTTCACTTTTATTTCAAGGGGATTCACTTCTCTGTTCTGGTTCCCATTTGGGAAGTGAAACCTAAGGTCGTGGTACCATCACAAAAGAAATACTGGTCACAGCTCATTTGTTTTTCTGCTTTATTATTATCTTTTTAAAGGTTACTTTGCTTTTTCTTGAATGAAATTTATTGAAATTGCTGGTAACACATGAAGTCCTCACTCTGTTTCTCTCCTGAGGAATTATCCCATTTGCTCTCATTTGAAACTGTTGACTCTGGGGGGAGTGTTTATACCTCACAGTATGGTGCAACCCAGAGCAGAGGGAAAAACGCGGGTTCCTCCTAAGCACATCCAGAGGCTGCGCACTGCTCACAATGTGCTTTGTAAACATTTATTCATTCTTGTACACACGGTCCCTTCCCTCCCCCATCAGGTGAGGAAATATTATTGTCACCATTTCACAGATGGAAGAAGTGAATGCAGATAGGTCTGGTGACTCACCCGCAACCGCTGAGGCTGATTTAGAGCTGAGGCGTTAAGCTCCCAGCCACCTAATTTAATCCAGCAGGTCACGTTCCCACCCAGGCCTGACAATATAGGTAGTGCCAGCTCCATCTACCTGCCACCCACTTGTCCTGTGAAGCAGTAACACGCATCCCCACGTTTGCAGGATGAGATCAGATTGCTGTGGCTTACTCCATGCGGTGTTGTCATCAGAGCGCGATATATCATTATGATATCATGATGTTATTAGGCCTGAAACTAACGCAAGGCCACGCACAGAACAGAGGTAGGCAGTTGAAAATCAGCAACCATGTGCTCCTCCACCACATCACAGGCACACACCCTGTACCAGGGTGTTGGCTGATTCCACCACACTGTAAGGATCTGCAAGCAATCTGCGTGCTGAGCAGGGTCTCCCCACCTTCTCTTTTGGGGCCTGGATTAATTTCTGCCCATACAGTCCTGGTGCAAATGTCTGAGCGAGGAATGATGGCTCTGTGAGGAGATGGAAGGAAAATGTTTGCCTCACTAGTGGAAATGGCTCTCAAAGCACATGGTCAGGAGATAAGCATCATGGCCCCAGTTCTTTGTGAGGGTAGTTCTTTTTAAGTGCTGAGCACTTACTGGAAACTAAGCCTCCTAGAAGTGGTTCACTACAAGCATTGGGAAACACAGCCTTCAGTGTCTCATCACAGCTGAACATGCAGGGCCACATGTTGTCACTGCTGTTTGCTTTTGCTTTGCTGTTTAAAATACTCACCTATGTTGTTGCCCTGTCCCACACAGAATCAAGACCAACAACAATAATTAAAAAAATAGCTCCTTATCATCTTCCTTTGCTTTTCACACTGTTTACACAGGGCATGATTTCACTCATGCCCAGCTCATTGCAGACGACTCAGATTAGTCAGTTCCACTTTCTGAGACTGGCTGGTCTGGCTGGCTGGAGCTTGGGCCCCATGAGATGCTGCTGCACCCATCTTCACGCTACTGAAGGGGAGGTCAGCTTTCCCTGAATGAATCTTAATTTCTGTTTTAAAATTAAACGCTTGGTATTTTCATCTTTGGAATATAACCTTTTGCAATAAGTCATTTCAGTGAATCTGGGGTTGCTTTTTGCCTTGTCATGTGCAACACTTTTTTCCATTACCATGATGAAGTTTGCAGAAATATCCATCTTGATTTCTGTGGGCTTGGGACCTGTCTTTCAGGGGCTGGTACTGTACCTGTTGACAGCAATGGCAAAACATCCACAAATTTCAAGGTGTGAGAGATAAAGGGTCTCAAAAGTACAAAAGAGTGGGAAAGGAATGCATTTGAGTGTCAGGACTCTTCAGAGGCCTCTCTACATCTCTTTCAACCATCATGTGGGGGTTCGAGGTGCACTGGGACTTTGTGGGGAAATGGGTGCATCTTGAGTATCTAGAAGGCAGATGGGCAGTTCTTCCTCTGGCTCTCCTTCAGGAGCTAAGTGCCACTCAGACTGTGCCAGAGACATGAGTTGTAGAGAGTCAGGACGACACCTTTCTGGGCTGTTGTCTCTGGAGTTGAGGTTTCTTTTCCTGTCTGAGGGTTAAATGTGAGTTTTCTTCTGAGGGCGGAGCAACCAGTAGCAGGAGAGCTTGGACTGGCATGTGGAAGAGCCTCAAGTCAGCACTGTACATCACAGAAACAGAAGATTCATTGTTGTTGAACTGGCAGAAAGTTAATCTCTTAGTTAAAATATTACTGGGCTCTAATTGCTCTTATCCTTCCACAGTGCAAGGGGCAAGGGGCTCAGTAGGTCAGCTGGCTAGTACCTGACAGCAACTGCAGGGACCCGTTCAAGGCCCAGAGTGTGACCTGTGCCTCTTTGGTTAGATCCTTTTCCACAGTTCATGTTGTTCTTTTCTAACCCCTGTTCACGCTTTAGTGTGTTTTGTGCTAAACAGAACAAAGTAAGAATCCTGCAGAGAAGAAAGCCCAGGCCAAAGCTAGGTATGGTCAGCACATCAGCTGTCCTGCAGTAATGGGGTGTGCAGCAGGGCAGCCTCAGCACCACTGCTGGGGAAGGAAACTCCAGTCAGAACAGTGCAAAACACGGTGCCTAAATTTCAGGGGTCCCCAACAGGGAAGGCAGCTGTGCCAGCTGTGAGAGACAAATAAAATTACTAGTTGAGGAATCACAAATTCAGAGCAAACACCCAGGTAATACCCCACCTTCTTCTAAGTGGCAGAAGTCAACACCCAGTGGCACAGGTAATCAGAGCCCTGAACAGCACAGGGCTTGTTTGCTGCTGATGTAGCTGCTGTGCCTACCCCAGCCACAGGCGCCTGCTCCCAGACCTTATCCACCAGGACAGCAAGTTACAGTTTTGCTGGCCAAAAATTTTCTAAATGGGAACAGGGAGCAATCCTCACTATCTCTTGCAGGTTCCAGCTCAGCAATGTGTACTACACCCATTCATCTAAATGCAGAATTAGTTCTGAAACTAATGATAAGGCTTTAAATGCCATCACACAGCTAATTTATTTCCCCACTGTCCCAAAGTGCTTCCCAGGTGCTGAAAAGCTTAGCTGCCAAAATCTCCATGGCCTTTGTTGTCAACCTCAGCAAGACAGCTCTGCATTGCACCATCTTTCCTANAGCTGTGGAGAAGCAACTCCTCCCTGTTCACAGAGGAAGTGGGTGCTGGAGCACCACCATCAGCTATTGCCTCCTGTCGTTCATGTGTGTCTTCCCTCCTCAGAGCAATGTGCTGTACCTTTATGTCAGTGGAGTTGCACAAAAGCGAGCTAGGTGTGATATCACACTACAACACATTGCCTGTGCTGAAGGCACAAGGTCATCCCACCCTTGGGAAGGGGAGGGAGGACACGGGTGTATTTACACACACATGAGCACACCTCGGTGGCTTTGTGTAAACACGTGTACCCACGGAGTTTCCATTTGGAGACGTGCTCCATGTGGCACGTATCTGTTCAGGCAGAAAAACATCACTGCCCCAGTTCCCGCAGCAGAATCCTTTTTTGTTTTTTCTCCCTTGGGTTCTGGAGCTACTTCTGGTTTACAAAAATATCACCACAGGGCAGCCTTCCTGATAGGTGGAATTGTTTCCCCTTGAGAAGAAGCTGGTGGAAATCCCCTCTCTTGAGACATTTTTAACTTTGCCAGAAAAGTCACGGTGGGAGTGACTGCTTTAACTAGTGAGCTGACTGGGATGAGCTAATGGTTTTTTCCATATCTGGTGTCTAGTTCCAGGGATTTCCATGAATTGCTGTCAGGACAGAAGAAGGCAACAGATTGCAACTGTGGGATCTGCTGTTTCAGCTCCACTGACACGTCATTCCCCCAGGACACCCAGTGACCTGGTTAATCTAGTTCTTTGCTTCTGACTTCTCGTAAATGATTTATCAACTGGCGTGGATCCCTGTTTGCTTAAGGAGGCGTGTGATGACCTCTAGCAGACCGGCTGCACTGAGCTACAGCCCACATTTGGCACCCAGCTGCTGGTCCAGCTCGTGACCCTTGGCACGGGGAGCAGCAGGACATGGCTCTGGCAGAGCCCAGTGGCAAGGACTCCTGCAGGGAACTGTGGGTGGTGTTTACAGGGTTTTGTGGAGAGCCCTGGTGACTAAGCCGTCAGCTCATCAGGGAAGGTGCTTGCAGACCTGCCTCGGCCTGCCCTGACCCCCACGGTGTGTAGGTCCTGCCTGGGAGGCTGGCTGTGTTTGCCCTGGATGGACTGCAGGGTGCAAATCCTGGGAAGCATCAGCTGCTGCACCAGCACCAGCCTCTGGGACCATGTACTCTAGAGAAAAAATAACATTAATGGCTGCCACCTTGTCCATCCTCAGTGATGACACCAGTGTCTGAACCAGTTGCAGCTCTGGAGTTCTTTGTTATACACATGCATAGGTCAATACCCACACACAAAACACTACAGCTAAAGAGAAGATTGTGCAGATATAAACTCAAGTGCTCAAGCCAGGGAGAGGAGGGATGATCCTGCAAGCTTTACATCCTGCCTTTGTAGGTGAGGCTAGAGTGTGGAAAGAGATCAGATACCACAAATCAGGCACCCCCCTAAATACTGTCTATGGGCAACTCCCTCCCTGCCTTTCCTCCAGGCCAGTTATTGCTGCTTCCTGCTCTGATTGTTTCAAATCTGGTTATCTTGAGTTATGCCTGTTCTGGCAAATATGGTGCAGCAGAGGGGAGGTCCTGTTCTCATCAATGCTGTATGCATGCCACAGATCACAGAGATTAGCATGGGAGGAACAGCTCAGATGAGCTGCTTGAGGCAGGCATTGGGAAGCTTGCAACAGAGCTGTGTAATGTTTAGAAATAAAAAAGTGCTTAACAAAATCTTCATTGTAGAAGATACAGGGCCATACTGAATTTTCAGATGGCTGGAGGCTGTTTCACAGGGGCAGCACCCAGCAGAAGGGGAAGCCTGCTCCAGCACCAGCCTGGAGAGCCCCGCTCCCAAGAGGCACAGCGTCACACCACCCTAGGGCCACACATCATCAGGGAGGGCTGGCTCAGGCTGCGGTGAGGAACCTGCAGCCACATGTTGGCAAAAGCATGAGGTGTGTTTTCTTCTCACACAAGGGTGGATCTGGAACAGCTTTCAGCTTCCTGGGATCTGAGAAGTGGGGTTTTTTTGTTTATAGCCCAAGAGGATGGAGGGTGCAGCTCCTGTTCCCTGTTTTTGGTGGCACACCACCAGCTTCCTTGCCTTGTGCCTCAACAGGAACCTCTGTGTTCACGTATGACAGGCTCCCAGTTTACACCTTGTAAAGCACCCCAGTATCACAGAACGACAGACAGCTGGTGGGATGTGTGAGAGCTGTTCCACCTCACCAGGAGCAGTCATAGCTACCCTAAGACTCAAAATGCAAAACCACACCCCCAAAAACGTATTCAGTCTGGGCTGAGCCTACATGCCCTGTGATAAACCCAGTCACAGAGCAGAGAGATAGCATGGGAAAGAAAGGAAGGCTAGCAAATTATCCCAAATTGTATTTCTAACCTTTAAATACAGGTGGAGGTACTGTAGGTATAACCTTCAATGTGAATTTCCAGGTGTTGATAGATACTTACATGGGCAACTGAGGGTTCAATCTTACTTTCAAGCCCAAACTCACTGTTCATACCACCTCTTCCAGACACAGACTTGCTCTCCAAACAGCAGAAAAGATCCTGATCCATGTAGAAATTATGTCCTTACCAGCAATACAAGTACTCCAGGCTCAAACCTCTTGGCTTTGCAAACTCAAACTGGTTTGCTGACAACAGCACAGGTGTAGAGTGATGCAAGTGCAAAACTCCCCAAAAGCATTCCTCTGTCCCTAGGGCAATGAAACAAGAGCTGAGTTTTCTCATTGAACTCTTTTGTTGCAGTGTCACATTAAAAAGAGTACCTAGTCTTTGGTAGAGCTGGGATTGGAACCTGCTTCCTCTCATCTCCAGTCTCCCAGACTAGGGGAAAGATTGCTTCCAGGTGCCTGGCCGTGTTCTAGTCCTGGCAACATAAGGCCATTTTCTGGTCCATTATCTGTCTATTCCAAAGGGGTCTTATTTTGCACTTTTTGACTACAACCAAACCATTTTATTGAGCTGTTCTGGTCTTTTGCTGTGCTAAAATCACCCACCTGGCAGAGCAGTTCAGTGCAAGACAGAGAGGTCACGTACCTCTCAGCTGGGTCTTGCCATAAGAGATCCTACCAGGATGCTCCAGCCAAGGTTACAGCTATCTGCCATGTAGTCAAGGCATCCTCCTTTACCACCACTGTCCTTGGAAGACTGGCTCAGAGTTGAGGCAGCTGATCTCAGTGTCTTATCCAGGTCCACTGCTGATGAGGCTCACATTAAATCTGCTGGCAAGATTTAACTAAACTGCATGCAGAAGGGAACAGTTATGGATGAATAGAAATTAAGGGAATAATAACCTGCTTTTCTTGGACCCTGTCCAGTATTCACTAAAGGGATTTCCACGAGCATTAGTAGGATTCAAATCAGACCATAAATTTCTTGCAAATTTTCTTTTGCTTTATTAAAGCAGAAGAAAACCCTGAACGACCAAACTAAAAAACTATCTTAAAAGTTGTTTCCCCCTTTTCTTATATATTTATACTCCTTTATGCTTCTTGGCACTGAGCAAAGTATAAACACTCGGACAAGCCCGTGATCTGAGAGCTTCCCGTAACACGAGAAACGCATTCCTGAGCCCCCCAGCTTTGTTGGCCCTGCAGAACAACTGCCTCAGCCCTGCTCCACTTCCAGGCCTGTCACTTGTACCAGGCACTGGCACAAGAGAATTACACACCAAGAGGGCATTCTTCCTATCTTATTATCACCTTCCCAAGCTATCAATTAAAAAATGTCACATTTCTGTACCCTGTGGATGTCATCTGTCTTGTTTGCACGTTTTGTTCTTGCAGGGTTTTGACGCACACTTCCCTTCCATGAGGAGTAGTGCTGCAGGTATCATGGCACTTGAAGATGCTGTCATAGTGTCTAATTGGATTTCAAAAGGGCATTGCTCCTGCTGCCTTTTGATGTCAGTGCAGGTTGGGCAAGGATACCTCAGTCCCCTTCTGTAGGCACTGAGCACCTTTCAAGTCTGCGTAACAGTCTCACCTCTTAGAATACAGTACGTAGCTCTCAGGGTGTTGTGAGGATGCAAGAAGTGATGATTATGAGTTTCCAGGAAATACAGAAATGGGGTACTTCCAAGTAAGTTAACTAAGTAACTTTAATCAGAAAGATAATTTATTAACATTTTCTGCTAATAGCCAGCTCTGTAGATTCCCATGATTCCCACTGCCAACATCTCTAATACAGAAATATTTATGACCCTTCTCCTTCAAAAGGCTTGGTTTTATCTCATTTGAATATAGAGAGAATGAAGCTACATCTGTCAATGTTAATGATGTTAACTCTCCCTTTTTGTCCCCGTGCTTCAAAAATAATAGAAGCATTCAAACCTTAAAATGGAATCACAGAGAGTCACAGCAGCTGTGAGCCATTAAATGCTCAGCTGTAGTTTTTTATTGAAACAATTAAAGCAATTTGCTGTACAGGTAGCTTTGGCAAAGTAGGGTTTAGATTCTTGTTAGGTTCACAGCCCTATATCCCCAGAGGTCGAGTACAATGTGCTAAGGAGATTCTGGCTCTCCCCCCAGGGGAGCTGCCAGTGCATCAGGCAGAGCACAAAAAAGCGTGTGCAAGTGAGGCCTAAAGGAGCTGCTATTGCTCTGATTTCCAGAGAGAAAAAAGCCAAAAGAGTTTGTTTGAATGCAGTCTTGACTGCCTGTAAGTTTGGGTCTGAGGTACAGAGTGTGAGGCCTGTGTTTATGCCCCATTTTCGAAAGGAAGGCGTTTCTGTCTCTCGGCATGTTGGGGGGAGGCAATGGGACTGCCATCTAGAGGCCGAGGTGACCTTCCAGCACATTCCCTTGGACAGCAGTGCACTGGCTGTCACCTGCTCTCCTCACTACCTACGTGTAAAGGATTCCCCATTTCTGAATAAAATTGCCACACTACAAAGCATTTCTCCCTCCACGTCTCTCATTCAAGGATTGCATATACTGCCTTAATCAATCCAGCTTAAGAATAGCCTATATAGATAATTGATGCATCTGCCATGGGGATGAAAGACAGTATGAAATATGAGATACAAAGCAGAATCTTGCAGAAATACTTGAGAGGCTCTGAGGAGCTCTGGGTTTCTGGGAATGGTGTTAAATGTGTGGTATTAAAAGATTATTAGCAGGAAGAATCAAGCATGGGACAGGGTTTGTGTTGCCTATTAGGTACATCAAGCCCTATAGCCAGAGTAAGCATGATTTTCATCTGCTCGTCCCATTGTTACACCTTATATTGCCAGGCTTTGGAAGAGTTTTTGCTCTGGAAATGCCCCAGAACTGTATCTGGTTTGGCTCAGAATGTGCTTTTCGCCCATCCCTACAGTGATCTCATTCCTCTCTGACAATAAGGTGGGGGACCAGATTTGCTGTGACCAGGAGCAAGCTCTAGGCCTGGACACTGTCCTTCCCAACCTGTTCCTAAACTGAACACTGCAAGTCAAACTCATCTGAACCCCTGGCAACCGGAGCCAGTCTGTAACATGTTTTGGTGGTTACAGCCTGTTCAGAAAAGTCATATCTTAGCTATTGCTTCTTTACCATGGCTGCTCCTCTATTTACTGCCTCATCTTCTCTTTCCTCTGGCTTAGGAATGGCCTCTCCTCTATGCATTTCCCTACAGCAGGCATAGGAGTCATTTAGTACTGACAAATGTTAAAGGGAAACAGGCAGAGGACTCATGGCAGCCTTCTGCTCTCCAGAGTGCCCCATGCTAATTTGAGGTGTGTTAAACCCTGCCACCTCCACACACCTTGAGCACATGAGGAAGTTGGAGTAGGAAGGTGTGGGTTGCAGGGCAATTATACCCTGGTCTTGTAGCTGGAGAAGTTCAAGCAAAGGCCCGCACAAAGCACTTCAGTTTTGCTTGCACACCGCCTGCCCTGCACCCTCCACATTGCAAAATCCCCTGCTGATGTGACTAAGAGTCACGTTCCACGGCCTCAGCATTGGTTTCCACCTCTCACAGTCCTGAAATGGAGATAGGGATGCGTGATTTGCTTTCTCTTCTCCTTACCTAAGACTCCCTGACCATGGGTGATTTCTGTCCAAGGGGCTGGAGGGACATTTCTGTCAATACTGTTGTGTGAGTGGCTAAATAAAAACAGATCTGAACCTCGCCAGTGCTGCTTACATAAAGGAAAGAGGAAGCAGCCACTGACTCCGGCAAGCTCTAGCAAAGTTCTGCAAGAGCTGCTAAAAATAGGGCTACCCCTACATTTCCATCCTGCCTTTGACACAGTCACAGCTTTCACATCCCATCAGCCTCGCCATTTCCTTGTGGCGGGCTTGCCTCACGCCCCAGCGTCACCGACAGCCCCTCCTGCCCGCGGACGGCCTCAGGAGCTTTGAAGTGCAGGCAGGTCCTTCCCACCCTGCTGCAAGCAAACACTTCCCCTGCCCTCTTTACCTGTCCCTCAAAAGAGAAGTGGGGCAAGCCCCAGTGACAGTCTCACCCTAAGAGGACACTAAAAGTCCCAAAGATACTGAAGACCAGAAAAGCTTTCCACAGTGGAGGGTTTTCTCAGTAAATGAAATGGTGGAAAGTGTTTGTTTGAATACCCTGGGTTAGTATTCTCAAACATTACCTTTTGACTGTGGTACTTATTCTTGGAGGACTTGGTGCTGAAAATAACCTGAACCTGCTTCTTGGAGTAAAAAGGAAAACAAGCGAACCCAGAGTAGAGGATGGGATGTACAGAGGAGCTCTTCTGCACGATCTGAGACTCAGGTGCCCCCATCCCTGGAGCCAGGGAGGTGGCTGTTAGCCAGCCAATGATGCTGTGTGCATGCTGGATGATGGCACATGGAAGATGGAGGTGCATTGGGATTGTACTGTAGGAAGAGCAAGAGTGTTGCCAGTTTTGCCAGTGCTGTTCCTGAGAATTGAACTCAGAGTATATGGCATCACTGTTAAGCTGAGGAGAAAGCAACAAAGGCTGTGAAGCCAGATTAAATGGAGACTGTTGAAAATTACCCGTGTTGTTTGCCCAAGGTTTTCCAGATCCTGGGGAAGTAATGCCCATGGGAATTTGGGCCAACAGAAAGATCATTAACATTTCTGTTTTCCCTGCTTTTCAATCCAGCAGGTACCAGAAAGGGCAAGGCAGCATGTGCTGGGTTCCTGAGAGACAAGTGGGATCAGGGAAATCCAAGGCCAGAGCTCTGTCTTCCTCTCTGGACCACAAGATGATTAAGCGTCTAACCACCTTGTTGCCATGCTGCTGGAGCAGAGGTCCAGAAAGTCTGGGAGCTGATTCATTCCTCCACAAGATTGGAGTTTGGCTGTTCTGGCCTCAAGCTCTCAAGCAGAGGGATGAGGTCTTGAAATTTCACAGACCCTGATTCTGCTTCCAGGTATCAAAGGTGAACCAAGAAAGCCAGCTGAGTCCCCTTGAAGTAAAAAGACTCATGATGAAGACCTGAACTCCTTGTCCAGGGGCAGTGGATGTTGTCTTGGCGTAGCCCTGACTTTGGAAGAGGACTGGAATGTGGAGAGGCTGCCTTGAGGAGTTGACTTGGTAAAGGCCAGAGGTCTCAGGTGAACCCAGGGAAAGAGCCCCCAGCCAGCCTGCAGGACAGCCTACAGGAATAACAGCCCTGTTGTAGGCACTGGGTGGTAAAACATAGCAGAAAACCATTCTGCTCAGAAGTCACACCTAGGCAACAAGAAAGTTTCTCCAGACCAAGCCAGAAGATATTTCCTGAAGCCTCTTTGTCACCAGACTCCTTTGGAGGAGTGACAACATTCAGCATATACCTAACACTGTCCAGGCCATGGCAGAAGGGTGCAGCCCCATTCTGGGCAGCTCCTGTGGGTGAAGGCACGTGAAGGGGGAGGAGGAGGATGGGGGTGGGGGTGGCAGCTTCCTCAGCAGACAGTTTTGTTTCTCAGTCTAGTGCAGAAGAGAAGCATTTGTTAGCTCTCGCTACTTCTAAGCCTTTGTAACCACTCTCCTCTCAAGATTAGCCTGTGTAGGTTTCCTGGGTGGCTGCAGTTTAATACCTGGATCTTAATTCAATCTCTCCATCTCCCTCCCTCACCCTGCCAGAGCTCACAAAGGTGGGCAGCCCGGACCCTTGGTGAAGCTGTCAGTCTGTGTCTCTCAGAAGATGTTGTGGGAATGGGGGGAGCGACCCTGGGACCACCACTGGGCTGGAGAAACAGGTCCACAGCCCTTCAGAGCAATTCTCACGGTGGCCGTCATGACAAAGAGACTTCCAAGGGCTCGAGGAAGGGCCAGGGAGTCAAAATGATGTGACCTAGATTATCTGCACAGACAGAGGTGGCATCCAACAAACAGGCCCTCCAGGAGATGTGCACATGGCTCACCTCCATGGTTGATTTTTGAGCCCCCACCGTGCCACTCGTCCACCTTTTCCTTCCGCTCCCCGGCAGGTGAAGGTGTTGAAAACCGCATGGGAAGGCAAGGACAGAGCTGCCAGTGCGTGTTTGTGTGTGTCTGTGTGTTTGTGTCTGTGTCTGTGTGTCTGTGTGTGTATGTCTGTGTGTCTGTGTGTGTATGTCTGTGTGTCTGTGTGTGTATGTCTGTGTGTCTGTGTGTGTATGTCTGTGTGTCTGTGTGTGTATGTCTGTGTGTCTGTGTGTGTATGTCTGTGTGTCTGTGTGTGTATGTCTGTGTGTCTGTGTGTGTATGTCTGTGTGTCTGTGTGTGTATGTCTGTGTGTCTGTGTGTGTGTGTCTGTGTCTCTGTGTGTCTCTGTATGTCTGTCTCTGTGTGTCTGTGTCTGTGTGTCTGTGTGTCGGGGGTTTCAGCAAATACAAAGCTCTGGGTCCGCAGGGCGATTTTGAGGCGATTTCCCGAGTTTCCATTGGCGCGGTTTCCGTGAGGCGGTGCCACAGCGCCACCTGGCGGGCCGGCCGCCGGCGGGCCGGGGCTCGTTCGGTTCCCGTGACCCGCCCCGTGGGAAGCAGCGATGGCACTTCCCGCTGGGATGGCGCTGCTGACGTCCGGGCGAGCCCCGCTGTCACCGAAAGAGCACCGTCACGGTGAAGAAGCGCGTGGGCAGCCCTAGAGGCCGGCCCAAGGCAGCCCTGAGTGCTGCGTCACACCACAACTTCACCGTAAGCACACGCAGGAGCCGCTCTCAGCACGCTCCTCTTCCTCGCACTGCTATTGCTGCTGTTCGGGTAGCAGAGATGCTTGTAGGGGAGTAGGAAAGTGCACAACACAGGTTTGTGAGGTCTTAGCAGAGTTAAGTAAATTCACTCACAGGTTTTGAGGTGTTTGCGGTGAGATTTGGGGTCTCAAAATATACTGAGTGTCATCGATTCTCATGGTGTGGTAATTTTGGTGCTCACAGACAAGAGAGACAAGCTACTGGACTAAAGGAAATTCAAGAGAGTGCATACAGTAAGCAGATGTGGGCTTTAGACCATCCAAGTGCCAGAACTGGGGAAAGATAAAGTAAACTGAAACAAACAGAGGGCAAGTGTGGGCAGAAATCTTGCAGCAAGCATTTTGGGCAAACCTGGAAGACCAGTGATCAATCTACATGATCAGTAATGGTTCTTGCACACTGCTAGAAACAGGCTGTGACAATTTGAATTAAAAGAACAGGGAAACTTTTTAAACATGCAAGAAAACTTGGGGGTTTTTGAGCTCATCACTTTTCAGTTAAGGCATTCAGAGGAACTGGCAGTGGCCGTGCAGGGATGCAGGGAACACGGCAATGGCCGTGTGTGTAAGAGACAGCAGAGCTGCTTGCCTATACTTTGTTAAACAGGCAGCGTGACCCAAAGCTTTACTGGAAAAAATACATAGAAGGGACAAAACCAGTGCCACCAATACCAACACTTCAGACTGAAGCATTAGATGTGATATTTAAGTCCAGCTCTGGTAAATTCAATTCTTGTCTGGAGGCATGAAAGGGATAGGCTGTCTAGAGAGGCCAGACACTGATTGCCTGACAGTCAGTATCAGCAGGAGGAGAGACTGCCCATGGCCTAAGCACAGTCTGCTCTGGAGAGAGAGCTCTGTCTGGTAACTGGAATACTGCTGGCCTGGGCTCCTGATAGCCTGAGGCACTTGGAAAATCCCAACCAGAAGTCACATCCATAGTCTGATTCACAGAGTTTGAGGACTAATTCCTTCAGCCGTAAATGTGAATGCAAAGACTTCATCCAGTTTCCTTTCTTTTACTGTGTGTATTTCCTTAACATCTTCTTGTCATTGCTGTGCCAACATATGCTGCACCACTGCTACTGTCTCCTGATTAACATCTGGCTCAAATTTTAACAACAGTTTAGGGTACCTCTGTTTTCAAGGCTCTAGACTGAGAGCCTTTTCAGATTTTAACTTCAGCTATACCAATGGGTGCTCATTTCCCTTAAAAGAGTATCCTGGAGTATCCTACCTCTATGAACCACAAAGTAATATCCATGGGACTCTGATCAAGGAGAAGTCGGTTGCCTTAGAACACCAGAGAGCTGGCTGTTGGGTAAAACAAATCCAGTGTGTGTGTAGGACCCTGCTGAATCTGATCTCAGGGTCTCCAGTGATGTATCACGCCTACATACACACATATGGAGAGAAATTCTAGGTCTGAACCAAAACATCTGCTCTGGATCTGGATCTTTCCAGATCCACACATCACAAGAGATTTCTGGAGTGGAAAAGGAGAGAACTGTGAAAGACCACATTCATCCCTGGTTACAGGAAAATGCCATCACACTACACAAAAATATAATTCATTACCAGTGAAACTCTGTCTTATTTTAAGCCCTTTGTTAATCTTGAAAAACAAGTTTTGCCATACATTACTCACTCCCTCATGGTCTTAGGCCCAGCAAATCAATAGTAGTGAACATGCTTTAAACATCATGAGACTACCCAGATAGAGTTGCCATTAGCTAGCATTTCACTACAGCATATAATTGGCCTTGTTCCTAACCCCAGCCTTAACCCTTGCACTTCCCTCTTGGTGCTGACTCTAAGGCCTGAATGGCTCCCTTGTTTCTGCTGTATCCCCTCCTTTAGGCTGGCATGAATGGAACCCTCTGCCAGGTCTAACCTGTTGGCTTATCAGCGTTATTGTCCCAGCAAATCACCCGCGGTGAAAGGCTAACAACTCTCTCGAAGGTGTGCACAGAGAGGTGGAGGGGGCACTGATTGCAGGGCTGGAAAAATGGGAAACGTGCCCTCAGGTACTGGATGCACAAAGCATTCAGTCTGCCAGCAAACAATGGAGTGGAAATGAGGGAAACAGACGGGAAATTACATGCTTCCAAAACCTCTGTAAGAAGACTAATTCCACTTAGGAACTGTACAACAGTTAGCTCTCAGATCGGGGTGCGGCAGGAGGAGCTGGCAGAGCAGAGAAATTCCACTCACGGCCCTTGACCGTTTGCTGGAGCAGGGGCAGAGCGCTGCGGGTGCAGATCCCGGGGCACTTCTTCCTACTCGGCATCACGTTGCTCCTTCACCGCGGTTTTGAAAGAGAAACGTCTTGTCCCGGAACACAACCCACACCCTTCTCAGCCCGTTCGCGGCTCCAGGAGCCGCAGCACAAGGACAGCCAGTAGATGGCACGAGCCAAACCTGCCGGAGCCAAACCTGCTCAGCGAGGAATCCTGGCGGGAATATTCCGCCTACTCCTCACCCGCTTGTCTGGCAACCACAGGTGAGCACGCAAAACACTCACTTTTCCTTTTCTCATTAATAAAGCACCAAGTACAATAAAGTTTATCTTCAGGAACCACTGGGATATCCTTGGATGAAAAGCCGTGTGTTAAACTGACAAAAACATAATTAGTAATAAAGAAGTGCCATAAACATCACAGAAAATATGCTCTTGTTTTTGGGAGATGATGCAGCCAGTTGCTGAAATGCAACTAATTGCAGTGCTCGACTTCCAGGTGTGCCCCATGCTGCAAGCAGCTGCTGTAGGATAAGGCTTCCTTCCCCTAGGAGGAAATGTCCTGTGGTAAGAGAAACGCTAGCATACTCCAATCACATCATGCCAAACATGCAAAGAATGAAAGAATAGTTTGGGTGGGAAGAGACCCTAAAAATCATCTAGTTCCAAACCCCTGCCATGGGCAGGGTCACCAGTAACTTGTAAAGGGTGTCAGCCTTGAAGCCTTCTATGTACACAAGTCGTGTGGGCAATGTAACAATCTCTAGCACAGTATTTCAAAAGCGGTAAATGAATTTACCTACAGGAAGATTTCCAACACCTGTGGCCATTTGGTTGTTGGCTCCTCTGTTGAACTGCCAGAGCAGAAGGTATCACACAAACCTGTTTGCAAGGACTGCAGAAAGAATCCTTTTGCCATTCATTCCAACAGCCATGACAGTAAAATCCTATCCTGTCCTCCAGTTAGTCAGCATCTACTCACTTATATATCATAATTAGCTTCTAGTTTCCATTTTCTTGCTTCTGTACAGGTATACCTACAAATAAATTTCTTTCTGATCATGTCAGAAAGACTGAAGCGAACGACAGCAACAATTAAACAAAACTGCAAAATAAGCCAGAAAAAGGTTTGATTTTATTAGGAATGGTACATTTAAATACATGTAAGACTTTGGGATTAATTTACATATTTTTTCCAAAAATGTTTCCCTTCTTTGACAATACAGAAGTTAAAAAAAAAAAAATCTAATTCCAAATTTTAAGAACAACAGTATTTGCAGTGGAAATTTCTATTAATCAAAACAGCTGTGCATTCCGGAGATTTTGACTACACTTTTCCTGGGATTTTTTTTGCTGCTCTCATTACTAAAATAACCTTCCTTTCCATCAAGACTATTGCTAGTCATACACATGTTATTCAGCATCACACTTTTGGGTATGAAAGCTATGTCACTTTTATAAACATCAAAAACATGGACATGCATATTGACATTTCTGTGCAGTTTTATGAAGTCACCTGTCAAATAAGGCCTATACATACAATACCACATACTAGTGAATTACTGTAAAATTATTAAAATGGATTCCCAATAAACCTGACATCTGGATGGTATGTCTCATTTTAACAGAAAATTCCAGCTCTCATTACTGCTTAACATTGTATTAATTCACTATCCAAGTGAGCAATATTCAACTAACCAATGTGTATTCCTGAAAGACTTTTGCAAATTAAGCATATTGTCAAGGTCATGTAAAGCTGGAACTTAAACAGCCTGTTAAGCCAAGCAACAGGGAAAAAAGGGGAACTCTAAACTAATTTCATCTGGTCCATTCATTCTCGCACAGAAAAGTAGCCACAGAACCTTAAAGGAATTAAATCTATACTTCCTGTTCTCAGACTTAATACCAAGGACAAAAGCTAACATAGTATTTTGGAAGTCAAAGGCCTTGGAGGTGGAGGGGAAAGTAGGGGCAAGAGAGGGAGAAAGCAGCGTATTGTCTCATCCCATTACCTCAGCATTATGTGTACATAATATATCTATGATAGAAATGTTTACTAATAGCAGGGAAAAAAATAAAAAAGACTTCCCACTCCAGACTTCACTGAAAGAAGAAAGCTGACAGCCAGCCCCTCCTCACAGAGATGGCCTATTTGATGACAGGCACTTTGGCAATGTAAGAGGAGGTCACCCTTTCATCATGTTAACTCTTCCCCTCCCAGTTCTCATACATAACTTGTCTCAAGTCTTTAAGAAACTTGAATCAAATTAATTAATACATCTCTCAGAGCAGGTTAACTACGGCTGTGAGCAGAGCTCGACCTAGAACGAGATTTTCTTTTAGAAGAAGAGGGAGAGGGGGAAGAAGCTATCAAGCTGGAGCGGTGGCTTTTGTGGGAGTAACTCTTTTTAGGAGTACGACTGCGAGAACGAGAGCGGGATCGAGAGCGAGATCGGGATCGAGAGCGAGACCTGGAGCGGGACCTGGAGCGGGACCGGCTGTCCGATCTGGAAGATCCTGTAGACCTGGACCTGCTGCGGGATCTTGAGTAACTCCTTGATCGAGATCTGCTTCTAGAGAAACATAATTAAAAACTGTAGTCTCATCTCTTACTGAATTTAAAACAATCACGTAAAATTGTCAACTACTTTGTATGCCTAGCACATCCATCTGAACATGTGGAAGTGCTGTTCACAGCACTGAGTCGTTTCACAGCGCTGCTACATTTCTGCTATGCTCCATCATGACAGTATCTTCGTAGGTGAAGGCCCATCAGGAACTGCTGGCCTTGCCATTCTCTGCTGGTGTAGCAAAATATGAACTGCCTAATAAAAGATGCCTCTCCCCAGCTCCTGCCAGGAGGAGAGAAACCCATTTTTAGGCAGGGGAGTCTATCAAAGAAGAAATCTTTGTCTGCATACACCCTGCCTTGAAATATCATTTAATTTATCAAGAAAAACACAGAAATAGAACTTTATACCTCTGGTGTTTATTCTCTCTAGAAATGCCACACAAACTAGTAAGAGACTTTTTCAAGAGGCTAAGGAAGTCTCTAAGGGTGTGGATCACCAGCATACTTTAAGGCCTTAAGAGTTTGAACACCTTCACTAGTAATGCATCCCTTTTCCCATGGAAAGAGACAATGAAACAGCTGCAGCCAACATTTTTTTTTAATGACTAAACAGCAAAATGCTTAGGAATAATGCAAGCAAGCTAACTGACTTTCTTTTATTCTCAGGCACAAGTTGGCTTTCACAACTATTTGAGAAACATTTTATAGGACTGTGAAACAGCTTTCCTTTAAATTAAACATTTTTAATACCAAAAGTTATGTTTTTAAAAAGCTCTTTCTTTATAATATCACATTTTGTCCTTAAAAAAATCTTTACTCTCATCCAAAACTGTTCTATTTACCCTGTTTCAGCAAGTTAGTTCTTATCTTCATCTGTTTACATTGCTAAGAAGTGGTTCTGTTCAGCGATATTTAGCTTGGGGGCAAAAAACTACAAAATCAGACTTTGGCATCAATACTACCCAAATCCATGCCCTCAGCAGAATTTTATCATGTCAGGTGACATACCTATGCCTTCTGTGGTCTTCAGTCAGTTTAATTCTGCGTCCATTCAGCTCAGTGCCATCCAGTTTTTCCAGTGCACTCTTCATGTCACTGTAAGATGCAAACTCCACAACCCTGTATACCATAATGAAATAAAAGTTTCAGAGAAACAAAAAATGTAAGGAAAGCAAGTCTGGCCCTTTTTAATCTGTTGATTCACAGCTTACTGTTTTATCTTCTGAAAGTTAGTTTTTAACATGGTTAATAGGAAAATATGACACCAACAGTCCTAGTTATCCATACCTCTCACATGTTCTTAAATACCAGAACTGCCATCTGCAAGGAGATGGAGAAAATGCAGGAAGCTACATAAACCTGCATCAGCTGAGGAAATATCTTTCAGTCCTCCACTAAACTGCATTCCAAAGCTGTCTATGAAACAAGACAAGCTTGCAGACTCTTCTGCCTTATTTAAGAATTTTAATAGTGAATAGAAAAGTTCAGTCTGTGGTTTTTTAAATCTGAACTCAAAAAAAGGTCGAAGTTGCCTTGGTTTGCAGCCACCCTAGAGCAGTTTTGCCAGCACAGACACTCTATTCACACTTCCTTCTCTCCTGCTTTGTTGTGCAGGACCTTTGTAGTCTGCAGAACCAAGAATGTAAAGCGGGCAGGTAGGTATTCCCCATGGAAGTTGGTTATGCTCATTTCCCATGACTTTGACTCCTGAACCAGTGTAAAGCTGCCACAGACAGGAGGTGTTTTAGCCTCAGGCCTCAGATCATAAAGGACTATATAAAAATAAGACAGCAGGACTTAATGTTTGAAAGGAATTCTGCCTTCCTTTTCTGCTTTCACACATTGTTTGCATGATAGAGAATAGAGACAGAGTTCAATACTAAACTACTTACTGACAGTTTGTGTTTTGGATTGTTTTGGTTCTTCAGCTGGAGACATTTCAGCATCTAAGCCACCCATATAATAGATTTATATTTAATTTCTTCTGTATTAGAAGAAAAATCATGCCCTTAATAGTTTCAGCTATCATATAACACAAAGACACAGAATGAACTTACCCTTCATTCCTGTTGTTTCTGTGTGCATCCACATAGGTGACCTCCCCTGCCTTTCTCATGACATCTTTCAAGTCCTACAGCAAAAGTTAACATTTTAGTTTGAATAGGACACAAATCAGTCAGGTAGCAGAATACTCCCCTAAAACTTTCTCTGCTAAAACTGCTTAATGCTTCCTAATTTCCATATATAAAAATATACATATAATTTAGAAAAAAGTTTCTGAAACAGCTTATGTAATAGCAGCTGCGTATAGAAAGGATCCACCATTTTACAGCTACAGTGCTTTCAAGACAATCCTACATCCCAAAACCAGCTGTTACGAAAACACAATGCAATACTTAAAATACCAACATGTCCCCTGAAATCAGAACTGAGAAGTGCAGTAGTATTAAATGCAGATTTTCATAATTAATGCCCTTAAATGACATTCCAATAAATGTAGACAAATGCTCACCTCCCCCAGCTTCAAAGCAAAATTAAAAGCAAAAAGGTCTAATTACAATGTAATTAAAAATTTTACAAAGGAAATTTTTTTAAGTTTCATTTGAGTATCCGTCACGCTACAGTGTCACATCAGTAGACATCCTTGTCTTAAACTTAAGAGAGGCTAAACGTGGACAAGTAAATTACTTGCTTAGCAATAGGAGAAAGCACAAACAAATAATGCAAAAGGTCACTAAAAAGCTAAACATTTGTCTAAGTTAAGGCAGCACTTTTACCCAACAGTATCTGGTATTTTATAATCCCAGACTACTTACCGCAGCACACCACAAGTGGCAGGTGATATAAGAAGGTACCTTAAGCAAAGAGTTGCTTGTCCAATACCTAGCTGGCCAAGAGGAACTCTCTTACATGAGAAAGGCAGTGATGGCTCATAGCAATATGCTTCACGGAGGTACCAGAGGCCCTGAAAGCACTGGACATAGTCTCCAGTCTCCAGAAGTGGCTAAAGAACCCGAGGATGATCTGTGCTAGCCAATCGAGATCAAACCCAGGCAAACCAAGATCTAGACTGCCAAAAAACAGGAGTGTCATAGGAACCAAAAGGAAAATTCAGAACAGGCCAAACCCTAGAATTTCAGCCACTAGAAAACCCCCAAATCTTTGGTTCTTTTTCCTCCACACAAGAAAAATGAAGGTTAACCAAATCAAGGTTGTTAGAAGAGGTTCAAAATGCACTTGGTTAGAAATACGCTTAATGAACAAAAGACTACAAAACAAAAAGCCAAGAAAAAACTTTAGAACATTTGCCACAGAATATAAAAAAGCTTAGTTTTATCTAGTATTTTCATTCAATAGTTTTATGTTAAAAACTGGCATATGCAAATAGTAGGTATTTTCCTTATTTCACAGGATTTAATGTATGGAAACCCTAATACCTAATGAAAATTGGTCCCTATTAGTACTATTAAAAACAGTACTTCAAATTACCTCAATTTAGAGATGATGGACAAAATTTTGGCTCTGCTAAAGTCAATGAGAATTTAACCAGACCAGGACTGGTAAGTCAAAAGGAAGTTAGAAAATGTTAATCTACATAATTATTTCCCAAATCGGTAACTTTAGGCTTTAAGGTGGAGGCTCCCACAGTCTTGCCACGCTATATGATGAATCCTAAGAAACATTAACATGAAATATCATCTGTAATTGCAATGTCAACATGATTAAGATGCCAACATTATTGCTTAAAAGAGAGGAAGTGTGCATGTGTTATAAAAGCCCAACATTCTGTTATTAGGGGAATGTTTTAAAGTTACCTAACCAGTGGAACAATAAAATTTTATCTTAAGTTTACTCTTCTGGGTCACCTTAAGTAGCACAAGGAAACCCTGCTGTCCTTAGCAGCAGAGAGAAATAAGGTGTAGGACAATCATAAATAGGAAAAACATGTATTGAACAATACATCTTGATGTAACACAGACCAACTTTTCTCAACTGCTTGAAAATTTGATACTGGAAAACTGATGACAGTGGTTGGAAAGCTCTGCACAGAAATTTATGTTTGCTAAAAAAAAGGAGAGTCCTAACAGTTTGTCTACTACTTAGAGATGGGATTATATATTAACAATATAGTCAACAATCTGAGGAAACTCATCTGAATACAAATTTTTCTGGCTTTTTCTATGTTTAAATAGCCCAACACAATAACTTTTAAGGGAGATAAATGTTCTTGAAATATGGGGATCTGGACACACCAGAGATTAAATTCTGTGTGTAAATTTAAAAGCAAGGCTCCACAATGAGTGTGCTTCCTAGCAGGGATTAGAAGGGAAGAATAATGGTACTACTGTTAATGGATTAGCTATTTTAATGTGTTATAAGTAGCATAGTTAGAAGTTAAAACACTGCAGTCAGTACCAAAGCAGTACAACTTTAAAAGTAAATGCAGCTTGCATATGGTTGTTACCTTCAAATTATGTCTATTTAGGCAGGTATCGAAAAGTCTCTTATGGTAACTCATCATATATTTAAGAGACATTGAAACATCTAATTAGAATACTAAAAGATTCACCAGTATGAAATCTGAATTGAGTGGGCTTCAGATTAAAATGTAAGTACACATAAAGCCATTATAAATATTCACAAGTAAAAGGAAGTTACAAAAATGTTAATATTTTTTCAAGTTATGCATTTAACACTAAACAGCATTATAGGATTTATTTTCCTTAACACTCCATTACAGCTTACTTCTCTGGTCCCTGCTGTCATTTCCAAGTGACAATCTCTCCATATATGTAACTGCGTAGCATACCCAGAAGATACTTAGATTAAATCCAGTTGATCATCACATCAACTCAGCTGGTTTTTTTTAGTTATTCAATAATTAACACAACTGTACTGTTACGAACCCTTTGAACCTGTCATGCAGAAGATAAACAAACTGAGTTCAACCGTTTATCTCCATGGATTGCACCCAACTCTTACAAAACACATCAGCAGAGCTCCAGGCAAGCCAAGAAGCCTCCTCGTGGGGAAGTAGCTCCAAGACCAAGGCTTTGAACATTCAACATGTTCTACTGCATCTTTCAGGACATTGGTTAAAGTCTCTTTATTCAAAGAATATAAAGGTTAATGAACAAGACTAAACTCCACTATTCACTCACCTTTTGTAAATAGCATCTGTTGCTATGTCCTTACAAAGTGAACTTTCTATACACTGTATACTACACAGAACACAACTAAAAGAATTCATTACATGGCTATTCTTTAAGAGCCAGCTGAACATTAGCAGAACATTAGTCAGGTGAAAAAAAAAAAAAGAAAGGTGCTAAGAAAGCTTCAAATGACAAGTACTGAAAGTTTGGGGTTTTAAAAAATATCTACAATAAGAATACTCAACACAGTAGCTCTCTTAAAATTCCCATTAACAATGTATTAGCAGAATTCTCAGTCATGAATTCTCAGTCATGAACTATAAATTTCAATCAAAACAGAGGCATGCATTTCCAGGTGTAACAATACAAAAGGATGACATAGTTTGAATGAATGCCATGTTTCAATATTTTAGAAACAATCTAGAGTCTTCCAAATTTTTACCAGTTGGCAAACAGAAATAAGAATCAGTTCCCAACTACAAAATCTAGTTACAGAACTATTTGCACAGCTTTGAAACAAAAGACTTCTGTAAGTGCTTGAATGCTTATTTTTAACAATCCCTGAAGCTTTTATTTTTTGTTCACATTAAATATTTATGATGGCTTTATTAAGAAATTAGACTGAAAGCAGTCTACTTACAGAGTAGTAAAATAAGGTGTAAAAAAGAGAAGATAAGATGCTAACTCACCTGCCAGCTGATACGGGATGAAAGGTTTTCAACAATGATCCTGTGTTCAGTACGAACAGGAGGCCCATACCGGCTGGAAGAATTCAAAGGAGAAAAAAAAAAATTCTCCAGTGTAAGTAATTTAAAACTTAAGAAATCTGACAATTTCTACAGTTTGCTAAAAAATTTAAGTTATTCCCTTACTGCTGGACTACAGACTTATTTCTTCTTACTCCAGAGTATATTTTAGACTGCACTAGAAGAGTGTCCCAATTTTTTTCAGAACATCCAGATCTTTCAAGTATTTAAACAAGAGGACCCAGAGTCACAAAACTGGCAGGATGAGTCTCATTTTCCCATTATTGCAAACCTCTTCTTGTCTAGCACTGGCAGTCTGACATCATGAACATAACTACAACATCAGATGCCCACGACCTTCAATCAAGCCAACTTGCTACTTTGGAAGCCCACTTTTAGGCTGGACCTCGGACCAATTATACCACACCAAGGTTACTAGCGTTTAAGTAAAAAAAAATCTAATCAGCATGCTTGCAAATGCAAATTAGATGTTCCAGACATTGGCTGGTAACTGGCAGCAATTCTGACTTTGTAACAAATGTCAAGGTTTAAGTCCCTTGTATATTTGTCTTTCTTCCAAACTCTACTCTCCATAGGCCACAGCTATGAATGTTTCTACAGAGTAAATTCTTCCACATGTATTTCCTTCACACAGGTAGATAAAAAGCAAAAAGACAAAATGTGTAGCTGTCTGGCAGAATACATGCAAATCTGCAGAACTTTCACTGCACGTTGGCACAAGGTTCACCACTGGCTCTAATCACTCAAAGTGAACAACTCCACAAATACTGTGTGTCCTCTAGAGGTATTCTAGAGATGAGCTGTGTCCTGGTTTTCACATTCCATCGCTGGAGACCAACTCTCCTGCTTGGTCAGCAAACTTTATCAACTGGTATTTACTAACATGTGCAGAAGTGTTCATTTTGTGCCCTAGCACTGCTCCTTTTCTAGGCTGTGCTGAAATAAGCATTTTGATAACCATACAACTGGAAATGTAAAAACTTGGTTAGACAGCAAATACCTTCACTTACTGCTCTACAATATCCTACTTATCATGTAAGCTCAGTTTGGTGACAAAAGTCGCAGTAGAGGAGCTCTGCACTTTTCTTGACTTAGTGTTAAAATCAGCCAATCCAACTGCAGCAATACTCCTTCACATCATTTACACGACAGTAGGACGCAAGACCGGTGTAGTGCCTACAATATGGCAAAGGCACGTTCCATAACAGGTTTGTGAACCTCTCCAAGACAGTTAAACTGCTTTAAAATCTCCACTCTCCTTAGCTTGAGAATGCAAATAATAGTAATGAACCTGGCAAGGTTTGAGAATATAGAACTTCTTTCATGAAGCTATACAAGGAAACAGAGCTGGATTCCTAAATCACAAAAAGAAAACTCCAGTTTTTTTGTTACTGGAAGAGGAAAAGGACAGAGAGCTCAGACCACCTACCTAGATCCACTCTGCGACTGGTAATAACTGAATCGTTGTGAGAATCTTCCCCTTCCTCTTCGGGCTCGAGCGTGCTCAATTGTGACCCTTAGGACAGGAACAAGAGAAAACAAGCACATAAAAAATTAAAACAACAAACTTTTAAGTATTTGACATTGACTTAAATCTTTCACAACTGGAAGAAAATGTGCAGAAACAAGAATTATCTTGCCCTTACAAGCAATGATTTATAACACAAACACTGGCATTTCTTAAAGAGCCAAAGCAGTGTTTTTTCTCATCGGCATCCCTCAGATTTTCATTAAAACTGTCACAAATCTGTAATTCAGACTGAAACATTTGAATTTGATCAAACAGAGCCCAGGAGTAATCACAGAGAGAAAAGAGTACTAAAATAACCAACAACAACCTAATAACCTAAAATACAGCTTCCATATTCACAATAAAAATTACTGCAACATACAATGACTATAGTTCACATTACTGCAAACTGAAGGGCAACAATCCAAATGATAACAGGCTATCATCAGCTTATTTTCTGGTCAACAGGCATATAAATACTAAAGTTCAATTCACTCTTACTAGTATTCCTAATGACAAGATCCTGAGTTACCTCTGAAAGAGAACTAAGTGCAGGTAGAGAAAATGGTCAGCCCTGCTCCAAACCACTACGCCTCCAGTCCCAAACTTTGCCTTAAACAAGACTGGATCCCAATGAATGTCTTTAAAGTTATGGAAGGTATATCCCCTCACAGAACCACAGGAAATGGGTGTCAGAACACAAGATAATGCACTGCATTTTGATGCAAAGCACTTTTTCTACTCTTAAGGGAAATTATGGTATCACACTTACCTTTCATCACACAGCTCTTTACCATTTAGTTCATAAATCGCATCATCAGCATCCCTGTGGTCTTCGAATTCCTAAAAAGAAAATAGGATTAAAAATGTATTTTCCCTCACAGTATATGCAAATACTAGTAAACATGCTTTCTTTATAAATGTTACATTTCTACAGCAAGTATCACCAAGAACTTTGAATAAGGAAGCTAGTTCCTAGTACATTTATAACTGAAAAGCCAAGATGTTCCTATTCATGATAATTTCTTCTCCCTCCATCCCACAAACTCCCTTTGCCTTCCCAATTGTTTCAGTATAACTATTTGCAAAACCTATATTAAATAAATTCATTAAATTACCTGGTTTGCTAAGAAATATCTAAAATACTTTTGGGGAAAGGTGGGGGAAATTACTTCAACGCAGATAATTTAAAACACAGCTCCACATACAGGAAAATGGAATACAAATGAGCTGATCAAATGCAGGAAAGTTGGGCAGTCCCAAAACTCTCTTAAGATTAAATTCTTATTGAACCAGCAAAGAAAGAGGGAACCAGGAAAAAAAAGCCCTCCTAATTTTTTTCTGAGTGAATTCAGTTCACTAGCTGGGCAAAAAGGTGCCTGTGTAAGAGGAGTATGAAACATAAGCCCTTCGTCAGCGCTGGCCACCTGCGGGCTCAGATCAGCTATAACAAGCAGAATTCCATTGACTGTTGCAATGGAATCTGTCACTTTGTGTTTGGCAGAAACGCTGCTTCAGTCAGCCCGAGTAGCCTCTGCCCACTATCCAGCCCACTGGCTCTTGGCAAAGCTGCTTGTACAGCTCTGCAGGAAACTAGGTCAAGAAACCTACTCAGATGAAAAACAGCGCACTTTGTGCAGGAGGTGGGGTCAAAAAGTGTTATTTTTCAACCAGATCAGCTTCCCAGGTAGGTTCATTATATGTGCCTGGACAACTGCAGCACCACCGTGAGAGGCAAGGTAACAAAGGAAAGAAATAAAGCACAGAGAACAAGCAGCTGGGTAGGGACTGCTGGCAGCAACAGTGCAGATGGAGAGAAAAAATTGTGGAACTGCAGCTTGCAAGGAATGAACAGAGAAGCTTCTCAAGTTGAAGACAGTGTTTGCATAACTATAAACTGCTTTCCAGAAACAATTCTGGCTTAAGCAATCTTTCCCCTTCTGCACTGAAATTTCACTACCAAGTGAAACATCACACATCCTTGCATGATGATGCAAAGATTATCTTAAGACACTTAATTTAGGTCCAGCATTTAAATGTATCAGTAGTTGGCAACTACAAGTCCCATTATGTCAGCTATTTTCTAACAAACTCAACATCTGAAGTCTATCTAGCTTCATGGTTTGAAGTTTGAAAACACTATGCCCTGAAATCTACAAAATTTAGGTAAATATAGTTAGTTTCAAAGATTAACCAATTATTTCAATCAAGCACAACAAAACATGCTTTTAACACTTAAATAACAGAAAATAAAGATGAACTGACAGCACATGGCCAGAAGTGCCATGAAGGACAATGCCATTCCATGTATTTAAAAATGACATGGATGACAGGATCAAGGCAGCCTCACCAATTTTGTATCTGACACCAAAGTGGGAGGAGAAATAGATATACCAGAATGAAAAACCATCCCACATCAAGACCCTGACAGGCTGAAAGATTAAGCAAACAAGAATCACAAGTCTTAATGAAAGATAAAACATGCAGTGCTGCATGTGGCCTAAGACAATCCTAAGCAGCAGAATGCACTGGGGGCAGAGTGGCTGGAGTGTAGCTCTGCTGAAAAGGACACAGAAATCCTCTTGGAGAGTCAGCTAAGCATGAGTCAGCAGCGTGGCCTTGCTGCAATGAAAGCAAATGGCATCCTGGGCTGCACCCGTAGGAGTACAATCAACAGACCAAGGGGTGCTATTATTCCACCCTACTTGGCGTTCATTAGGCCACACCTGGAACACTGTGTCGAGTTTTGGTCCCTCCAGCTCATAAAAGATATGAAAAATTGAACTGAGACTAGCAGAGGGCCACCAAAACTCATCAGAAGGTTGGATAACAAAGAAATGTTGAGAGAGCTGTATTTGTTCAGCAGGAAGGAAAGGCAGCTTCAAGGGAATCCAGTCAAGAGTCTTCCAAAACCTAGAACACAGTTACACAAACAATGGAAGTGACTTCTGATATGGGTGCACAATGATGAGATGACAAGTATGGGAGGGAAAGTTGTTTAGCTGCAAAAAAAAAAATTTATCCTGAGAACAATTAAATTTTTAAGATAGATTTATGAGACAATTATTCAAGCTTATTAGTGATGTTTGAAAAGAAAATGGTTCCACCTAGGAACTAGAGAGGAGGGAGGATTGACTGACTTTTTTACTAGAGTTGAACAGAAGTTGTTCCTGAGTGAGTCAACAGCCCTGCCCAGGAAGAGAGGAGGAACACTCAAGGAAAGGGGACTAAGAAATAGCAGCAATTGGAAAGAGCGCTCTAAATAAACTCAGATTCGTGTCCACATCAGCCATTTACCTCTGGACCTTTAAGAGACAGATATTTACCTACTGGCAGTCAACAAGAAGCAGCTCATACTGCAGGGGAACCAGGCACCACCACAGGAGGTTAAGGAGCAATATTCACAGGAAACTAACGTAGGCAAAGCCCATCCTTTTGTTCTTTTCCAATAACTTCACTCAAGGATTTGATCTTGGCAGAAAGAGTGGCATGTAAGCCTGCCATAACGTGAGGGCAGTATGAGCCTTTGAGGTCTGAACTAAGTGCTGCACAACAGCTAATTCTCAATTCTCATTAGGTAATAGTTAAAACATAGGCTGATTCTGAGTCCATCTGTGAACCTGTAAAGCTGCAAAATTTGGACATTTAGGAGCACAGAGCTCTAGAAAGCAGTGGTAGGTAACTGAGATACAACGAACTGTCTATTTCATTTAATCGTCTGACAGACATATACGCCCTATAAACGTGTACTGATGATGAATATGTTGAACTTCAGCTGCACAAGACTTCAAAGCTGTGCTGCTGGAATCCACCAGCCAGCACCTATTACACCTGTTATCTTAGCCAACTACTCTGCTTTTATGCCAGGCCATTATTTAAGAAACATGACCAAGCAGATTACAAAGGGTGAGAGAGGAGCTTAAGTGCTTCTGTATAAACTTTTCTTCCCGGTCAAGACTGCAAAATTTTGTACTGCCATAACAGGATATTTATACAGTCTTCAGAAATGAGGGGTAAATTTTAAACCCACAGAAGATTATGATCAAACAATGTGTTTAATGTAGCTGGAATATTACCAAGATTTTGAGCAAAACTTGGCCAAAACTGTAATCCAAAATTATGAAAAGCTTTCTGAAATGTGTATTAATATTTTCCACTTCCCACTGCAACTATTATCCTAAACATCTTCCTTTCCTTGACATCATCCTAGCAAGGTTAGTACCTGCAAGCAAGAGCAAGGAAAACAAAGCTGTGACTTACCACAAACCCAAATCCATTTTTCAGATGGATTTCTCGTATGCGACCATATCCTTTGAAGAATTTCTCTACATCCCGTTCACGAGCACGTGAGCTCAAGTGCCCAACAAAGACACGGCAGCCACTCATCTTAAAGTTGATGCTAAAAAAGAAAACAGCACCGTTTATGAGATTAACAAACTTAAAATAGGGTGATTAAGATCACTTTTACATCTCAGAAATCTTGGTTAAATAGGATTTGATTTTACTGTCCTCCAGGTACACGTTAAAAGCCTGATTCTCTACAGCCAGAAGTGATAAAATCCTGTCTTTCTGACTTCTAGCAGAACCTACAAAGAACTTCCTATTTTGTACTTTTTAATCATGAAACTTAAAATCCCAAATCTGTAACTTTAAAGATTTTACTGGGTGAGCAGCTGCTGAAAAAAAAAAAAGGAACAAAATTCAGATGCTAATAATTAGAATAACAACAAACAACATAAAATATTCTCAAAACTTTTGCTTTCACCTAAAAAAATCTCTGCAATAAAATTTTATTAGCACACAAAAAATAAATGGTAGTCATCAAATTATTTCGACTTCCAGTAACTGTAAATATAAGTTATTTTAACAGTCTATCTGGTTTTGAAGAAGCATTTTGCATTATGACATTTCAACAATAGCAAAAATAAAAAAGCTATTTGGGGCATTCAGATTTTTAAAGCTATCCACTGATCCAGGATATATAATTTGAGATATTCTATGTAAAACTCCATCTTTCACCTCTAAGGAGTTACTTTTTCACTTTATGTAGTTTAAAAATTTTTAAGATCTCGTAACTGGCAAATACTAATTATTTGGCTCACGCAATGAGCTTGCTGTCATGGAAAAAACAAAAGAATTTGAGCCCTAAGGACTGGAAATACGACGTGATCTTGCCCTACAATACTGGGCCCTAATGCAAGCAGAGTAAACAGACATGTTAGCTGTGAAAATAATCCCAGTCAGTTTGGATGCAATATTTTGCATCAATGCGATTTACCTTCTCTGTTAACTTACACCTATTAGGTTTCTATTGAATACTTTCTTTACTCAGACTTACCATGCCATCAGAGAAGTGCTGGAGTTTTGGAAGCCTGGCTACTGGGCTTTCTAGGGGGCGAGGGGTTGAACTGTGACAGCACTTACTTAGATTGGCCTCAGCCATCCCCGAACCTCGGAAGAGCCTACGCTGCCCTTTGTAGCCATTCTCTCCTTTGTGCTCACACGTGCACTTTGAAGCCCACACGGAAATCCAGTTCAGGGGGCTGGTTCAGCTCCCTCGCGGAGTGCCCAGTCTTCCAACACACGGTTTCCCTGGCGCACCCTTACCACACCAACGCTGGCCAGGCCAGCCGTGGGTATTAAGGGAAAGGCAGGCCCTCGCCGAGGAAGGACAGCCTTACGTAACTGCATGCTTTAAAACACGGCAAGAACAGCCACTTTGGCAACAGCGCTCATTTTGGGAACAACAGAGATTTGAAAGATTAAAATGACTGCGTAACTGCTGTTCGATATTTTTAGTTCTAGAAAAATAAAGCGGGGAGAAGAATCACAGATGGAAATGAACACGGGTGGGTGGAACTAACCACCACCGAAACTGTCATATATACTGCGAAAGACTTACGAACAACCCATCCGCGCGTTATTTACTCATAATCAGGGAGCACAATGGATGCGAGATCTGTATTGGCACCTGCGAGGCGCGGAGCTTCACACGTTGTTCCTACCACAATGAAACCCAGATCGCTCGCTGACGACTCAGTAGATGCGGAAAAGCCCTCGGGAAGCACGGATCCGCAGCAAGCGGCCATCTGCTCCTCCCTCCTTTCGAGAAGCCAAGAGGATCCGAGACTGCGCCAGGCTGCGGCCTGCCCAAGGCAGCCGGGCCCTCTTCACGGGCCCGCCGCCATCGCGGCGTCGGCCCACGCAGCGGCGCCGGCCCCTTCGGCTCTTCGAAGCTTTGCGCTCGCCTCCAATCCGCGACGGCTCCTCGCGGCCATCGCGCCGGGATCAGCCCTCCCCGCCCGGGGCAGCGATGGATGGCGGTCCCCCCCCCCTCCCCCCCGGCCGCGGC